>ML677332.1:0-23771 GCA_007922305.1 Dermatemys mawii | reverse complement strand
GGGGGGGGGGGGGGGCAGGGAGGTTTGAAGCCACCTCCTCCCCGGCGCTGAGTGCCCCCCCCCCAGTCCTGCCCCGTGGAAGGGGGGGAGGTCGACGTTGTGACGTGGGGCGGGGCTAAATGGGGAGGAGGGGGCTGAATGGGAGGGAGGGTCAGAGTAAGGGCGCGACCATGGGGGCTCTTTGGGGGCATTAAGGGGGGGGGCGTTGTTAGAGGGGAGGGGAGAGATGGGGGTGTGCAGCTATTTGGTAAAAAGGGACCAATGTGAGGTGAAGGTGAGGACAGGCTCTGTAGGGCTCAGGGAACAGCTGGGCCCATGCTAAGGCCCCTTATTGGATCACCTTGCTTGTCATATACAAATTCTGCCATGGATATTTGCTTATTGCTGAACCGTACCTAAGTGGGAGGGTGACCATAATACTGTGTGACATTCATGCACAGGCCATAGCTCCTGCCTTTAAAGCCACGATATAAAGAACAGTGGTTTCTTGATAACTGAAGGAGAGAAAGTAATAGCCCTGAGAACAGCTAGGCAGGATCATTTTGGAGAAAATGATAAGGAATAAAGCAAAAACACTGGATCTAACTGTCCCCTCACATAACTAGGTGTAACTTCCTCTGAAGTCAATTTGGGTTGTATCTACTCAAACCATTGCTGAATTAGACCATCATTACATAATGCTGAACCTGTTTGGTTACATAGTTTAGTGTTAAAGCATTGTCAGAATTATAATAAGGGGAGAAATAACAGCCTCTGACCTATACAATAAAGTACCAAAGACAAATGCAGTCAGAAGGACAATAGTGTCTTTGAAACAAACATTTGTCATTGTGGACACCTTGGAAGGAGTGAAAAACATGACATTGGAAAACACAGGTGCAAGATATGTAGAACCTGGCTGGTAACATAGCGCTGAGATCCAGTACCATTCACCCAAAGAACTGCAAAAAAGAACAACTGAATTTTAAGAAAATAGGCAGATATCACACTTACTGGAAAAAGACTTCATGTTCTTTACAGCATTCCAAAGTACTACAAAAAAGTGGATCTACATTTTGTCACAAGATAAAGCAAAATACATTCAAAATATTTTCTTATTTTAAAGTACTGAAAGTTTAAGTTTGAACTCTGTTAACTTTTTCAGTTTGAATAAGGGTGATATTATTTATAACAGCTGGATGGCCATTCTTTTCCCTGGTCAGGGAAGTAATTCTATCAATTTGAATTATTTATTAAGGCTTTTCTTCTGATTTTTTTAAAACCTTTGAAATATCAATTAAATTAAGTCTCATTTTCTCTTGTTTTGCTGGAGGACTTCCTAGATTTCTCAAGTCATAATCAGCACATTTTCCTACACCATCCATAAATGGAAGGGAACAGGTTTTCATGTAATTTGGAAGAAAATGCTGGGGTTAGTTATCATCTCTGCCAAATAACTATGCTAGCTGTCCCAAATCAGAGAGCACCAGGCTGGAGAGTGTGCTTTGTCACAACTCTGATCCTACTTCAGCTAGAACTGATAAACATGGAGTATTCCTTGAGAAGCTTTGCATCATATGGGAATAATAGATGCAGACTTGACTTTCCCTGCCTGACTAACACTGCAGCCACTCCTGCCCTGGATTACTGGAGCTACTGCCTCATGTAACTTGGCCATGTTGCATTTCCCAGTAGCTCAATCAGGCATGAGACAAATGCTAAACGGCTTGAAGTGAAACCCTGTGTAGTTGAACCTGACCTGGGCCATCTCCCAGCATGACAGCTGGAGGTGTTTCCCCTCAAAGATTGGCAATGAGTCACCTCCAGCTAAGCGTATGCTGTGATACTGCCTTTCATATCTGGGATATAGTTCATGGGATATGATCTCAGCCTGCAGTAAGGCCTTAAGAAATCCTGTGCTTCTAGTAGGGCCTTTCATTGCCCAATGAAGACATTTCACTTTTTTTTTTCTATAGCCGCCATATTTTTCATTTCTAAAGATGTGATGAACACCATCAGCAGAAATATGATGTGACTGGCTCCATAGGACTCTTCCATCTGACCCTGGCAAGCTAATGAGAATGGTCAGCAAAAGGTCTAATTTATCTGCATTTAGCAGTAGGTGGGTTGAAACAACTTGTTGGTGCAGTTCAGCATCTTTGGAGCTAATAACATTAATCACATCCAACAAGCTTTCCCTGCCTTTCCAAGACTCCCTTGGCTCCCTTGTATGTGCAGTTAGGGTTGCCAGCTTTCTGATTACAGGAAACTGAACACCCTTGCCCCACCATCTGCTCCAAAGATCTCCTCCTTCTCCCCAATCCCATCCCCCACTCACTTCATCCCCGCTTCCTCGGTCGCTTGCTCTCCCTCACACTCGCTCATTTTCACCGGGCTGGGGTTGGGGTGCCAGAGAGGGTGAAGGCTCTGGCTGGGGGTGTGGGCTCTGGGCAGGGCCGTCCCTACTGATGGTGGTGCCTTCTGGACCCTGAGCACCTGCACACCGCCGGGGGGAGGTAGCCCCTCTGCGGTGGGTGTAGGGATGGCTGCGCTCCAGGACTGCAAAGGCAAGAGCCGTGGGGGGCAGCAGCAGGGCAGGGAGGCCCAGGGCAGTATGAGGGATTAGCGGGAGGCCTGGCACTGGCAGCAGAAGTCAGGCCTGCCCCCCAGATTCACCGGTGGCAGCAGGAAGCAGAGCGACCCAGCTCCAGCTCCAGCCCACTCCCCTCCCCTCCCCTCCCCTCCCCTCTCCTTCCCCAGCTTCCAGCCCTGTGGCTTGGGGGAGAGGGCTTGGAGGAAGAAGTCAGGCCCACCCCTGCACTCACCAGCGGCAGGAAGTGGAGCAGTGTGGCTGGGAGCTGGCGGAGTGGAGCAGTCTGGGGCTGGGTCTATCTGCCTCCCGCCACCACTGCTGGTGAGTGCAGGGGCGGGCCCGATCCCTTCTGCTGGCTCCAGTACCCCCGCTAATCCCACGGACCCGTTGCTCAGGGATGGTGTGATATTATGAGTGCAAAATAGAATCTCATTGACAGGTGTCAGGGCCAGAAAGAGTTAATGAACTCACGGACTGACCTGACCAATGGCCAAACTTTAAAGATTGCTTAGAAAGATATGTAAATTACTAGTGCTTTGAAATCAGTGGGCATTGTTAGAGATAGAAGAGTAGATGTTGATTCAGGACTTGTGATGTAAGCAAACAAGTCTTGTCTATTACTATGGCTTTGATTCAAAGATCAAAAAAGTATTATTATTATTTAGGAAGATACTTGAGTGAAATAGTATTGTTGTCTATATGTGTCTTTGAAGGTTGTGATAACCTGTATCTGAACTGTTTAATGGATAAACTATCCTTTGCTAATTGCCATGATGTTTGGGAGAAGGAAAGTTAAGCCTATTGTTTTCTCAAGCCAAAAGGCTACTGGAAATGTATAAAAATCCTGGGACATGATCCTTCTTCATCTCAGGTCTGCTTTGGGTTTCAAGAAGGGGAAACCCTGAGCCATAAGGATTGAGATCCCCAGTCACTGACTGGAGTCACCCTGGATATGGACATTGGACTATGAACTATGGACTATTTCTAAAAGGACTGTTGGCAACTACCAGCTCATCTCTGCTCTGCAGCTAAACCCCAAGAACTGAATCCAGTCTCTATGTATATTGATCTTTTAACCATCACTCTCTCTTATCTTTCTTAATACATTTTAGCTTAGTTAACAAGAATTGACTAAGTGTGTATTTTGGGTAAGATCTAAGTTATCATTTCACCTGGGTCTGGGGCTTGGTACTTTGGAATCAGGAGAACCTTTTCTTTTATATGATGAAGTAAGATTCTCAGTAATCATCATTATATCTGATGGGTGTGTCTGAATGGAGGCCGGAGGCTGGGCACTTTAAAGGGAACTACGTGGTTTGGACTTCTTAGTAGCCAGGGAGGTACTGAAGCTGTTTTGTGCTGGCTTGGTAAATCTAAGTATTGGAATATCCACCAGCTTTGGGGGTTTGTCTGCCCCATTCTGTTTGCAGTTCACCCTAATTGAGTGACCTCAGCTGGTTCCCATGGGCAGCACCGTCACAGAGGGAGCTTGGGGGAAGGGATGGAATGCGGGTGGAGCAGGGGTGGGAAGAGGTGAGGTGGGGTGGGGACTTGAGAGAAGGGGTCAAATGGGACAGGACAGGGGCAGAGCAGGAGGGCTGACTGGGAGATGGGGCCGGCCACTGGAGCCAGCACCGCATATGCAACATGCAACTGCCTAGGGCACCACGAAATTTGGTGCCCCAAATTAAATGGTGCCCTGTGCAGCTGCGTATTCTGCATATGCCTAAGAATGTAAGGCTCTGGGGTGGGGCCAGGCATGAGGGGTTTGGAGTGTGGGAGGGGGCTCCAGGCTGGGGCAGTGGGCTGGGGTATAGGCTTTGGGCTGGGGCCAGCGATGAGAGGTTTGGGATGGAGGAGGGGCTCCAGGGTTGAGGCAAGGGGTGGGGCACAGGATGGGGTTTGGGGTGTGGGATCCAGGCAGGGCTTACCTCAGGCAGCTCCCAAAAGTGGCTGGCATGTACCTCTAGCTCCTAGGCACAAGGGCTGCCCCTGTCTGCTGGTGCCACCCCTGCAGCTCCCATTGGCTGTGGCTCCCAGCCAATGGGAGCTGCAGAGCCAGTGCTTGGGGCAGAGACTGCACCATGGGCAGGGGCAGCGCATAGAGCCCACTTGGCCCCCTGTGCCTAGGCGCTGGAGAGATATGCTGGCCATGTCCAGGAGTTGCACGGAGCCAGCCACTGTGGTCAACTAGACACAGAATGGTAATAAGTCAGACATTTTTAGCCACTGTCATTCATATTTATAAGAGTTGAACCAAATTCTACCACCTTACCAATATTTGGCAGAGGGGAGGAGTTCTGCTTGACTTGACCCCTCTCTGAAACCTTAAATATGTGGTAGAATAAGGAGATAATGCTGACTTGCCCAAAACTTAGAAAGCTAGAGTTTGTCTCTTTTAATTCCTGCTTCTTCCACCTGATAAAAGGGGCACCACTGCTGATCTGGTCTGTTACACAGTCAGCCTTTCCTGATGACTGCCAGATCCAGCAGGGAAACCTGCGAGTGAGTTTTTGATGTGCATCCTTGAGTGCAGTAGGGAGAGGGAAACAGGAGCCAGCTCTTAGCGTGCCATAATTCTCTCCACTTTTCAAAGCTTTTGTAAAAAAAATCTATTTAGATTTTCTTTTAATGACTTATTTTTCTGGAGTGGGCAATCCATTTAAGTTATCGTGGGCATGAACTACAAAGATCACCCAGAGCATGTGACTGGTATTATTTGTAGTTTATAAATCTAAATAAAATAAATACACCTCTCCAGTGTCCCAGATGCCTAGGCATATGAAGTTTAGAATGCATACAAATTTCTGATTGATCAAATGGCTACAATTAACCACCCATCCAACCCCCTCATCCCAATACCTCCTCATCACTCTATCCATCCTCTGAAAGAAAGCTTTCAAACCAGGCTGCAAAGCCTAACAAATATAGGTTCTGCTGAACCAGCAGGGGAGTTAGTTCTAGAGTTCATAGATTAGGCCAGAATGGACCATTGTGATAGTCTAGTCTGACCTGTATAACACAGGCCATAGGACACCATGAATCAAGAGCCAGGTCTTCTGCTGGTGTAAAGCCACAGAACTTTGTTGATTTCAATGAAATTATTCATAGGCACCAACTTTCACTGGTCCCGGTGGGTGCCCTACCCTATCCTTGCCTGGCCCTGCCCCTACACTGCCTCAGTCCCCCCCTCACATTCCACCCCTTCCCCAAAGGCACTGCCCCCTTCCCTCCCCAGTTCTGCCCCCTTCCCCATGTCCCCGTCCCTGCCCCTCCTCTTCTCCACCTCCTCCTCTGAGTGTGCCATGTCCCTGCTCCTCCCCCTCCCCCTGGAAAGTCCTAAATGCTGCCAAACAGCTGTTTGGCTACGGGAAGAACTGGGAGGTAGATGGAGGAGCGGAGACGCGGCGTGCTTTGGGGTGGGGAGGTGAGGTGAGATGAAGTTGTTAAGAAAAGGATTGTTAGGAAAATGTAACTTAGAATGTTGTAGTATAAAATAACCTTAGACTTATAATCTCACTCCCTGTATATGTACTATTGACCCCTAGTTTAACATGCATTTTAAACTTGCATTCACCCTGTCACAGATGTGCAGGCATCATAGTGTCTAAGTACCCCTAAGTGTTTTGAACCTCCTGTTTACCAGACATGTAAATGAAATAGATTAAGACCAACAATGGATGTAATAGCCATTAAGTGTTCCCACCTGTGTAAGTGGATTGAAAGTCCCCCTCCCTTATCAACACAGGGGTATAAAATATCTTCACACATGTATTGAGGGGAGCCAGTTGTTTGGGTGATAACCCCCTCTGACTCCTTATTGCTTGCAATAAATCTTGTTTTTCCAGAAGTCTACTGAGTTATGCCTGTCCTTTGAGGTGTATTGGACTGAACTCCAAAGGAAATAAGCAGTTTTTGCAACAAGGTGAGGGGGAGGGGAGCTTGGCTGCCAGTGGGTGCAGAGCACCCACTAATTTTTCCCTGTGGGTGCTCCAGCCCCGCAGCATCCACACAATCGGCGCCTATGGAACTATGCCAGTTTATAGCAACTGAGGATTTGACCCAAGGATTCTTCACTGTGAATATCCGACTCTCAGTACCCTGGTATTTACCTTTGAAAGTTGCTAGCTTGAGCACCTCACCTGATCTTATCTGTTGTAGAATTACCTGGAGAGAACAGCCAGACCCATGATATTGATTACTGTTTGTGTTCTAACACCTCAGACTGCACCAAGACATGTACTGAAAGCACATGCACGCTCTGGAGCACAGGTACAACATGTTCCTTGCAAACAACTTCACAAAGGAAGTTGGCAGTCACATCTGGCGGTAGGGGGCAGCAATTAAAGATGCAGATACGTGCTTAGTGGGATTTTCAAAAGTGCCTGAGCAATTCTGGCATGTAAATCCCGTTGAAATAAATGTTATCTGCATAATGGAGACGCTACCACCCTCATTGACTCACTCTCTCCCCTACTTATCTCCCATACACATTGCCCTTCCTGTTCAGAGACAATTGAACATTGTGACTTCCCTACATGAAAAAGTTTTTGTGCAAGACAAGACTGCATGAGCACTACATGAGTCCTTCCATACAGAAAAGAGGAAAACCAGCCAAAAGCCATTCTATTTCCACCAGAGCCTGCAGGCATATCACCATCATGTTTTGATGCACTGAAAGCACCGGATAGATCTAAAACCATCAGCATGATCTTTTCCCTTGTTGGCAAGAAACCATTGACTGAGGCGAGTGCATTTCCTGTTCCATTCCAAGGCCTAAAGCCAGATTGTAGGTGGTTAAGGAAATCTAATGAGTCCACATTTTCATAGCTTGTATTTCTCTCCTTAATTGCTTTATTTATCAGTTGTTTATTTTTTTCATAATGCCCTCTCCCTTCCCTCAAATGTTTATCTCCAATGCCCCTGCTGTTTATAGTCACATCTGCTCAGGTAGCATCTTTAACAGCATAGGGCTAATGTCACACTGGATGCTGGGATATAAGCCATGTCCTGAGTGTAAAGGACAGCACCTTCCACAGCACAGCATGCTCCTAAGGTCATTTAGCAGAATGGAGGACTAGACTTTGAGAGGAAGTTGGAGGCTTTCCAAGGTAAGGGAACAAGTAAAAATTTCAATCCGGCCCCTGTGTATTAGCAACAGCTACAGCTAGGTTTAGAAGAATTAGATTTTTAAATCAGTTATGTTGGTGAATGTCTATTTCACTGCATACATATATCCTGATGAAAACAATATTTCCATCTATAATTGAAATGTACAGATAAACAAAGAAAGAGATATGCTACTTGAGAACTTTAGCATTGATTTAAGGATATTTATTTTGTATATTTTGACATGTGATGTTGACAATTTATGTTTGAATGGGTACAAAAGCTTTACCTTTTTGAATCTCAGCGTCTGCCATTAGATAATTATTCTGACCCCCCCACCATATTTCCCACCACTGCAAAAATTTAAATTGATAAAAATAAAAATCCATTAAAATTATATAAAATAAAAATCAAGTTCTGCCAAGCCTTGATATTGCAACCAATCTCCTATTACAAGTCTTATTCTTGGCACTCCTCTAAGATATGGGGGAAATAAACTATTTTAGCCTGAAAATATGCATGGCCATTCTTAGGAAAGAGTAGAATTTTAATGCATTCGTGGAAACTTTTTGGGCAATATAGCTATGTACAATGTCCACATGTGAAACATTTAGCATTTAGCTAATAATCCACCATTCTGGGACTGTCACTCAAAAGTCTAATATTTATGCACATAATCCTGACAACAGTTTTCTTTAATACTTAATGCATGGAATCAGTGTCAAAAATTATTACTCTGCAGTTTCTTTGCCAATAGATGTATCAGATGCTGATGTATATGTCTTGACTTGTTTGCTTGCTGACTCTGGGCAAGGTTGCCTTGCCTTGCAGTTAGGTGAAGCAGAGCCAGGTTTCTAGCAGGACTCTTTGAAGTGAGAGTGGTGCAGTTTTTCATCCATTTATGCTGGTGATTAATACTAGAGGCAACAGAGTCACCCTTCTAGCTATCTATGGGGCCAGCTGTTTCACAGCTTTAAAAGGCATGTAGGCTCCAGGTAGCTGATGACACAAAGGCAGGTGGGAGGTTTGACAGCAGAGGAAGGTGGGGTTGTGTGTTGTTTTTTTCCCTTTCTTTGACCTGCAAGTGCTCTATAAGGAAGACCCTGCAATGGGGAGAATACAGTATGTCTCCATCACCGCTGCTAGCTCTTCCTCTGCCTGTACCCATAGACCCCTGCCAGAGAGGCATCCTGACCCTAGAGGCTTCCACCCATGTCCAGGTCTTTACTTGCTGGGAACATGGCCTGAATGTCACAGCTGATGAAAGAAAGGCAGGTGGAACCACCTGGGATGAGAGGTATCTGTTGGGGGAGTTCCTCGGGAAACAGGCAAGAGAGCTGCAGGAGAAGGTGGCTTATCTGCGTCGCATTTGGCTGTGTGAGGATTTATTAACAGGACACATGTAGAAACATCTGGAACAGAGGATGCTAGCCTGCTCCAGCAGCACCACAGGAAGGAGAACCTGCTCTATAGGAAGGAGTCTGGCTGCTGGCCATCTCTGGCAGTAGACAGAGCTCCACCCAGGTCCCTGTCCATCAAGGTGAGGAACTGGTATGTTGTACTGGCAACAGGGGGTGAGGAGCAGACTCCAGTGGCAGAGGTGAAGGAGATGACTCAGGCCCTCAAGGCTGGGAGGTTCACAGCTACTGCACACAAGAAAAAGGTGTAGGGCGCTGGTGCTTGATACTCTCTTTTACTGGGGACAGAGGCATCCATCTGCCAAGATATCCTTGGAGGTGTGCTCCCAGCCTGGAGCCTGCAACAGAGATGTTACAGAAAGATTGCAAAGGCTCATCTATTTCTCTGATCACTATCCCATGCAGCCCATGTTGACACTAATGATATGACTAGGAATGACCTGAGTACCTCAGCAGTGACTTCGGGATCTGGAAGTAGAAATGAAGGAACTGGGGGCATTGACTGTGTTCTCATTCATCTTTCCAGTTCAGGGCCAGGGCTCAGGCCCAGGCAGTGACATGCATCGTGGAGATGCCTGCATGGCTGAGCAGATGGATTGCTTTGGCTTCCTTGACCATAGTATGATGTTTCAGGAAGGTGGTCCTCTGGGAAGCGATGGGGTTCGCCTGACTAAGAAGGGGAACATTATCTTCACATATCAACTTCCCAACATAGTGAGGAGGGTTTTAAACTAGATTCAAAGAGGGCTGATGACAAGACCCCACAGGTAAGTATAAATAAAGGAGACCTTAAAAGAGGTCTAGATGTTAGAGGGGACACACATGAACAATTACAATAGTGTCTTAGAAGCAACAAGAAGAAAATCAGTAGGTTGGAGGAGGGGAAGGAAATGAGCTCAACATCTTACATGTCCATACACAAATGCAAGGAGTATGGAGTATAAACAGGAATAACTAAAAATTAGTACATAAGCTAAATCATAATTTAATCGGCATCACAAAGACTTGGTGGAATAAGTCTCATAACTGGAATACTGATATAGAAGGATATAGCTCCAGGAAAATCAGGCAGGACAAAAAGGGAGGTGTTGTTGCATTGTATATCAATAACACTGCTCTACAGCCAAAATGCTTCTGAAATAAATGTAGTCAAACTTTACTAATTATGGGCACTGAGAACGAAAATGCTGCTTAAAGTTGTTGATTGGCTCTAGTTTTCAAGATATGCTATTGGGTTAGTATATACGACCCTTGACATGGGAATGGCGGAGGATAAGTGAGTTATAAAGGGAAGGGATCTCAATTTAAACCAGAAATGACTAAAATACATCTTTGACTGGATCTATGAATAAATCTATGACTGGGTTTGGACAGTACTTGCTTTTTAGGCAAAACAATGAATGATGCAATCTGAAGCTGGTATTGCATCATACATGATATGAATTGCATCATGTTATTCCTAGAAGTCATGGATGATGCAATCATAACGAAGCTTACATCACTCTGCTGAACAAATTGCCCTATATCAGCTCTAGAAATCATACAGTGTCGTGCTCTCTTATTTGTCAGTGTTTGATTTTGCAAAGGGACACATTTCTATTTAGCCAAAGTGAGCAGAGATGCCTCGTACTTGTGTGAACAGTGCAGATAACTTCTGCTGTGTTTGTGGTGAAGTGACTTTTGCATCACAAAAGCGCAGTATAACCACTCTGGTTAAGAAAGCCTATCACCTTTATTTTGGCTGCAAAATTGGAGATCAGGACAAGAGGTGGGCCCCACACATATGCTGCAACACTTGTGCAACAAATCTTCGCCAGTGGTTGAACAGGAAAAGGAAATCTATGCCTTTTGCAGTGCCAATGATTTGGAGAGAGCCAACAGATCATACCAGCAATTGTTACTTCTGCATGGTGCCTCCAGTTGGGAAAGGTGTGTCAAAGAAGAAAAAGTGGACCGTGCACTATCCAAACATTCCATCAGCTATATGCCCAATACCCCACGGAGAAGGACTGCCGGTTCCTGATGCACCAGAATCATTCTCACTTGAGTCAGACGAGGAAGAGGAAGAGGATGAAACTTCTGGTCCTGAACCATCAATGTCACAGGACCCACATTTTCTCCCATCCTCCTCCTCTGAACCACACCTCATAACACAAGCTAAACTGAATGACGTTGTCAGGGATTTGGAACTACCCAAGAGTAAGGCAGAGCTGTTGGGCTCCAGACTACAGCAGTGGAATCTCCTGGCAGGTGATGTTAGGGTTTCCATGTTCCGTAACCGTCAAAAGGATCTTGTCCCATTCTTCTTCATGGAAGGTGATCTTGTAGCCTGCAACAACATCGATGGTGTGATGGCAGCCCTCAACATCGTTCACGATCCAGATGAGTGGAGACTCTTCATTGAGTCATCGAAGACGAGTCTTAAAGCTTTTTTGCTGCATAATGGCAATGTTTTGCCATCAATTCCAGTTGGTCATGCAGTCCATATGAAGGAAACCTATGACAACATGAAACAACTTTTGAGGTGCATAAACTATGACCAACATCAGTGGCAGCCTTGTGGCGATTTGAAGGTTGTTGCTCTCTTGCTTGGTCTGCAGACTGGATACACAAAGTACTGCTGTTTTCTCTGTGAATGGGATAGTCGTGCAAGAGATTCCCACTACATCAAGAAAGATAGGCCACTCCGACAGTCATTGGAGCCTGGGAGGAAAAGTGTTCAGCATCCACCACTTGTTGAATCAAGGAAGATTTTGTTACCACCCTTACACATCAAGCTGGGTCTGATGAGGAACTTTGTCAAAGCCATTGACAAAACACAAGCAGCTTTCAAGTACCTCCGTGGAAAATTTCCAAGGTTAAGTGAAGCTAAGATAAAGGAAGGTGTCTTTGTTGGTCCTCAGATTCGTGAGCTTCTTCGAGATGATGCATTTGACCATGCACTGCGTGGCAAGGAAAAGACAGCATGGAAAGCCTTCCAGTTAGTGGCAATACATTTTCTCGGAAACAACAAGGCAGACAACTCCAGGTTGTTGGTGGAAAACCTCCTCAAGGCATACAAAAGCCTTGGTTGCAACATGTCACTAAAGATACATTTTTTGCACTCTCATCTAGATTTTTTTCCACCGAACTGCGGAGCAGTGAGTGACAAGCACGGCGAGCGATTTCACCAGGAGGTTGCATCAATGGAGAAACGCTATCAGGGCAAAAGGAGCCCATCAATGCTTGCAGACTATTGCTGGACAGTGACAAGAGATGCTCCATTTAATGAATGCAAGAGACAAGCCAAGAAGTGCCGAGTAGACACTGAATAGGACTAAACTATGTACATAATAGTTTTTTGTCTTTTGTTTCGTAATACATTTTATTTATATAACCCTTTTGCTGATTTTTAAAGTGTTACATAAACAGGACAGGTGAAATATTATCATGTAAAGCAACCATAAACACATGAAAAGACCTAGATTTACAATTTATGATTAAAACTCTACTATCTACACAATATACATAGACATAAAATGTGAAAACTTAAATATCTTAGAAACAGTAGCCAGTTAGTTGTTTTAATTGTCATATTTGAATTCAGCACATCAAAATACATAATAAATATCACATTTTATCTCTGAAGCAGACGACTTCTAAAAAATTGTAGACCAGTGTAATATATACAGTTGTTCTGAAGGCCAGAAGGAGGGGAGAAGCAGACCAGTTGAGTCTTTGGGTAAAGATAAAAGTGGGCAGAGAAAGGGTGGCATCATGTAAGGTCTATAGTGGACCACCAGAGCAGGAAGAGGAGGTGGATGAGGCATTTCCAGGACAAGTAACAGAAATATCCAAAACACAAGACTTGTTAATAATGGGGAACGTTAACAACCTAGGCATATGTTAAAAAAAATAATATGGCACAACTCAAAATTTCCATTACATTTTTGGCATGTATGGGGGACAACACTTTGTTTTGGAAGGTGGAAGATGTAACCAGGGCGGGCAGCCATTTTAGATTTGATTTTGGCCAACAGGGAATAATTTGTTGAGAATCTGAAGGTGGAAGGCTGCCTGGGTGAAAGTGATCATGAAATGATGCTTTAATGATTTTAAGGAAAGAAAGGAGTGAGAGCAGCAGAATAAGGACAATGGACTTCAAAAAAAGCAGACTAATAAGATCACGGGACTGGTAGGTAAGATCCCATGGGAAGAAAGCATATGAGAAAAGGAGTTCAGGAGAACATGTGGTTTCTCAAGGAGACAATATTAAAGGCACAACTTCAAACTATCCTGTTGTGAAGGAAAGATAAGAAGAATAGTATGGCTCCAGTAGGAACTCTTTAATGACCTGAAAATCAAGAAGGAATCTTATGCAAAGTGGAAACATGGATGAATTGCTAAGTATTAGTAAAAAATAGCACAAGCATGTAGAGACAAATATCAGAAATGCTAAAGCACAAAAAGAGTTAGACCTAGCAATGGCCATAAAAGAAGAAGAGGTTCTAGGAATACATTAGGAGCAAGAGAAATACAAAGGAAAGTGGAAGTCCTCTACTTAGCAGGGAAGGAGAGCCAATAACTGATTACATCAAGAAGGATAAAGATTTGCCTGTTTCTCTTCAGTCTTCACTAAAGAGATTAATAGTAGCCAGTTACCCAACACAATTAATTGTCAACAACAAGAGGGAAAGAACCCAACCCAAAATGGAGAAAAAATAGGTTAAAAATGCTTATGTAAGTTAAATGTATTCTAATCAGCAGAACCTAATGAAATTCATCCTAGGGTGCTTAAGGAATCAGTTTAAGCAATCTTGTAACTATTAGGAATTGTCTTCAGGAACTCATGAAGGACAAGTGAGGTCCCAGACGTGTCTGGAGAAGAGCAAATACAATACCCATCTTTTAAAAAGGAAATCGAAGAGGATGCAGGAAATTATAGAAGTTAGCCTAACTTTGATTGTTGGAACAAATTATTACACCATCAAATTGTAAGCACCTAAAGGATAATGATTATAAGAAATAACCAGTCTGGATTTGCCAAGAACAAATCATGTCAAACCAACTCTAATTTCCTTCTTTGACAGAGTTACTTACCTAGTGGGTGGGGAGATGCAGTAGAAGTGATTGTTTTGATTTTAATAAGGCTTTAGCAGTCTCATATGACATTCTCATAAGCAAACTAGGGAAATATGATCTAGACAAAATTACTATAGGGTGGGTGCACAAAAGTTTGAATGATTATACTCAAGGATTAGTTATCAATGATTTGTTATTAAACTGGGAGGCTGTATGTAGTGGGGTTCTACAGAGGTCAGTCTTGGGTCCAGTACTAGTCAATATTTTCAATGACTTGGAGTGGAGAGTGTACTTATAAAATTTGCAGTTATATCAAGCTGAGAGGGGTTGGAAGCACTTTGGAGAACAGAATTAAAATTCAAAATGATCTCAACGAATTGGAGAATTGGCCTGAAATTACCAAAATGAAATTTCAGTAAGGTCAAGTGCAAAGTACTATGCTTAGGAAAGAAAAAAAACCCAAATGCACAGCTACAAAATGTGGAATAATTGGCTAGATGGTGGTACTGAATATGGATCAACAATGTGTCAACAACTGAATCAATTGAACAATCAATTGAATGTGTCAACAGTGAGTCAACAATTGAATATGGGTCAACAATGTGATGCAGTTGTGAAAAAGGCTAATATTCTGGGGTACATTGACAAGAGTGTCATATGTAAGACATAGGAGGTAATTGTGCCTCTCTACTTAGCACCAATGAGACCTTAGCTAGAGTTCTGTGTCCAGTTCTGGGTGCCACATTTGAAGAAAGAAGTGAACAAATTAGAGAGAGTCCAGAGAAAAGCAACAAAAGGTTTAGAAAACCCGATCTATGAGGAGTGGGTTAAAAAAAAAGGTGGGTATGGTTAGTTTTGAAAAAAGATAACTGAGCAGGAACATGATAATCTTTGAGTATGATAAGAGCTGTTATAGAGAGGACTGTGATCAGTTGCTGTCCGTGTCCACTGAAGTTAGGACAAGGAGTAATGGACTTAATCTACAGCAAGGGAGATTTACCTTAGATATTAGGAACTTTCTAATTTATAAGGGTAATTAAGCTCTGGAATAGGTTTCCAAGGGAGGTTGTGGAATCCCCATTTTTGGAGGTTTTTAAAAAAACATGGTGGACAAACACCTGTCAGGGATAATCTAGGTTTACTTGGTCCTGCCTCAGTGCAGGGATTGATGACTTCTCGAGGTCCCTTCGAGCCCTACACATCTATGATTCTATGTCATTATCGCCATCTAGTGGATAAATTCAGAACTGTTGAGCTGTTTGCCATATGCCAAGAGCTGAGCGGGTAGTGCAAATTATTTGTGAATATTTCTTTGAGTTCTAAAACAAGTTTATTAGTATTACCTATTATTTGCCTTACAGTAGTTCTTAGACCAGCGGTTCTCAAACTGGGGGTCGCGACCCCCCTGGGGGTCACTGGCCACTTCCAGGGGGGTTGCGAGCTCCCAGCACCGCTGGCATGCCATCGAATTGATTCCTACTGCATTTGTCAAGAATCAGAGGGGTAGCCGTGTTAGTCTGGAATTGCAGAAGTGACAAAGAGTCCTGTGGCACCTCAAAGACTAACTAACTTTAGGCCTCTGGTGGAGCTCAAAGGTCATCACCCACCAGCCTGGAAGCTCCAGGGGAACTTTAACAATCGTCTACACCACCCTTAAGGTCCTGCTTTAGCTAAACACTCATACACCCGCCAATAAGCTCCTGGAGGAGCTTAAAAGTCATCACCCACCAGCCAGAAAGCTCCAGGGGGACCTTACCAGTCATTTACACCGCCATTGAGCTGCTGTAGGCTCTTAAAAGTCATCTCTCACCAGCCTGGAAAGTCCAAGGGGGACCTTAACAGTCGTCTCCACCTCCATTAAGCTAGTGGTGCAACTAAACACCTGTCCCCCCTGCCAATAAACCCCTGAGGAACTTTAAAGTCATTCCTTATCATCCTGGAAGCCAAGGAGGACCTTAATAGTTGTCTACAACATTATTAAGCTCCTCTATAAGCTCAAACGTTGTCACCCACGAGCCTGGAAGCTCCAGGGGGACTTTAACAGTCTTCTACACCCCCCTGAAGGTCCTGGTGGAGCTAAACACCCGTCCCGCCTCCATTAATCCCCTGCAGCAGCTTTAAAGTCCTCCCCCACCACCTTGGAAGCCAAGGGGGACCTTAACAATCATTTACATGCATTTGAGCTCCTACAGGAGCTCGATGGTGGTATAAACGAATGGTAAGGTCCCCCTGGAGCTTCCAGCATGGTGGGAGAGGACTTTAAAGCTCCTCCAGGGGCTTATTGGCATGTGTATGAGTGTTTAGCTCCACCAGGACCTTAAAGGGGGTGAACACGATTGTTAAGGTCCCCCTGGAGCTTCCAGGCTGATGGGTGATGACCTTTGAGCTCCACCAGAGGCCTAATGGCGGGTAGGACCACTGGTAAGGTCCCCCTTGGCTTCCAGGGTGGTGGGGGATGGCTTTAAAGCTCCACCAGGGGCTTCATGGCGGAGGGACAGGTGTTTAGCTCCACCAGGACCTTAAGGGGGCTATAGACGACTGTTACAGACCCCCTGGAGCTTCCAGGCTCATGGTCAATGACCTTTGAGATAATAGAGGAACTTAATAATGGTCTAGACAACTTTTAATGTCGCTCTTGGCTTCCACGGTGGTGCGGGACGACTTTAAAGTTCCTCCAGGTGCTTAATGGAGGGGGGATGGGTGTTTAGCTCCACCAGGACCTTCAGGGGGGTGTAGACGACTGTTAAGGTCCCCCTGGAGTTTCCAGGCTGGTGGGGGACGACCTTTGAACTCCACCAGAGATCTAATGGCGGGGAGGAACACTGGTAAGGTCCCCTTGGCTTCCAGGATGGTGGAGGATGGCTTTAAAGCTCCTTCAGGGGCTTATTGGCAGGTGTACGAATGTTTAGCTCCACCCAGAGCTTGAGGGGGGCGTAGACGACTGTTAAGGTCCCCCTTGGCTGCCAGGGTGGTGGGGGACGGCTTTAAAGCTCCTCCAGCAGCTTAAATGAGGGGGGATGGGTGATTAGCTCCAACAGGACCTTCAGGGTGCTGTAGACAACTGTTAAGGTACGCCTGGAGCTTCCAGGCTGGTGGGAGGCAACCTTTGAACTCCACCAGAGGCCTAATGGCGGGGAGGACCACTGGCAAGTTCCCCCTTGGCATTCAGAGTGGTAGGGGACGGCTTTAAAGTTCCTCCAGGGGCTTCTTGGTGGGAGGACGGGTGTTAAGATATCCTTGGGCTTTCAGGACATTGGAGGACATCTTTAAAGCTCCTCCAGGGGCTTAATGGAGTGGGGATGGGTGTTCAGCTCCACCAGGACCTTAAGGGGGGTGTAGATGACTGTTAATGTCCCCCTGAAGCTTCCAGGAAGGTGGGGAAGGCTTTGAAGCTCCTACAGGAACTCCAGGGTGGTGTAAATGACTGGAAAGGTCCCCCTGGAGCTTCCAGCATGCTGGGAGAGGACTTTAAAACTCCTCCAGGGGCTTATTGATGGGGGTACGAGTGTTTAGCTCCACGAGGACCTTAAAGGGAGTGTAGACGATTGTTAAGGTCCCCCTGGAGCTTCTAGGCTAGTGGGTAACGACTTCTGAGCTCCACCGGAGGCCTAATGGTGGGGAGGACACTGGTAAGGTCCCACTGGAGTTTCAAGGGTTGTGGGTGACGGCTTTTGATCTTCTCCTGGGGCTTATTGGCGGGGGTACGAGTGCTTAGCACCACCAGGACTTTAAGAGGGGTGCAGACGACTGTTAAGGTCACCCTGGAGCTTCCATGTTCATGGGGGACAACTTTCAAGCTCCTAGAGGAGCTCAATGGCTGTGTAAAAGACTGGTAATGTTCCCCTGGAGCTTTCTAGCTGGTAGGTGATGACTTTTGAGCTCCACCAGAGGCACAATGGCAGGGAGGACCACTGGTAAGGTCCCCATTGGCTTCCAGGGTGGTGGGGGATGACTTTAAAGATCCTCCAGGTGCCTAATGGAGGGGGGACAGGTTTTTACCTCCCCCAGGACATTAAGGGGGGTGTAGACGACTGTTAAGGTCCCCCTGGAGCTTCCAGGTTGGTGGGGGACGACTTTAAAGCTCCTATAGGAGATCAATGGTGGTGTAAACAACTGTTAAGGTCCCCTTGGGCTTTCAGGGTGGTGGGAGACGACTTTTAAGCTCCTCCAGGGGCTTATTGGCAGGGGTATGAGTTTTTCACAGGACTTTAAGGGGGTGAAGATGATTGTTAAGGTCCACCTGAAGCTTCCAGACTGGAGGGTGACTACCTTTGAGCTCCACCAGAGGCCTAGTGGAGGGGAGGACACTGGTCAGGACCCCCTGGAGCTTGCAGGCTGGTGTGTGACTACTTTTGAGCTCGTACAGGAGCTCCATGGCATTTAAACGACTGTTAAGGTCCTCTTGGGCTTTCAGGGTGGTGGGAGACGACTTTAAAGCTCCTCCAGGGGCTTATTGGTGGGGAGGATGGGTGTTTAGCATTATCAGTACCTTAAAGAGGGTGTAGACAATAGTTAAGGTCCCCCTGGAGCTTCCAGGCTGGAGGGTGACCACCTTTGAGCTCCACCAGAGGCCTAATGGAGGGGAAGACCATTGGTAAGGTCTCTCTTGGCTTCTAGGGTGGTGGGGGATGGCCTTAAAGCTCCTCCAGGGGCTTATTGGTGGGGGAGATGGGTGTTTAGCTCCACCAGGAGATTAGTGGTGGTGTAAATGACTGGTAAGGTCCCCCTGGAGCTTCCTGGGTGGTGGGAGAGGACTTGAAAGCTCCTCCAGGGGCTTATTGGTGAGGGAGATGGGTGTTTAGCTCCACCAAGACCTTAATGGAGGTTTAGATGTCTGTTAAGTTCCACCTCGAGCTTCCAGGATGGTGGGGTCGACTTTAAAGCTGCTACAGGAGCTCAATGGTGGTGTAAACGACAGGTAAGGTGCCTCTGGAGCTTCCAGGATGGTGGGTGAAGACTTCTGAGCTCCACCAGAGGCCTAATGGTGGGTAGGACAATTGGTAAGTTCCCCATGGAGATTCCAGGGTGGAGGGAGAGGATTTTAAAGCTCCACCAGGGGCGTATTTACGGGGGTACGAGTGTTTAGCTCCACCAGGACCTTCAGGGAGGTGTAGACGACTGTTAAGGTCCTCCTGGAACTTCCAGGCTTGTGGGTGATGACCTTTGAGCTCCACCAGAGGCCTAATGGTGGGAAGGATCACTGGTAAGGTCCCCCTTGGCTTCCAGGTTGGTGGGGGATGGCTTTAAATCTCCTCCAGGTGCTTAATGGTGGGGGGGACGGATGATTAGCTCCACCAGGACTTTAAGGGGGGTGTAGACGACTGTTAAGGTGCCCCTGGAGCTTCCAGGCTGGTGGGTGACGACCTCTGAGCTCCACCAGAGACCTAATGGCGGGGAGGACCCCTGGTAAGTTCCCCCTTAGCTTTCAGGGTGGTGGGGGATGGCTTTAAGGCTCCTCCAGGGGCTTAATGGTGGAGAGATGGGTGTTAAGGTCCCCTTGGGCTTTCAGGGTGGTGGGGGACGGCTTTAAAGCCCCTCCAAGTGCTTATTGGAGCAGGAGATGGGTGTTTAGCATCACAAGGACCTTAACGGAGGTGTAGACGATAGTTAAGGTCCCCCTGAAGCTTCCAGGCTGGTGGGTGATGTCCTTAGAGCTCCACCAGATGCCTGATGGCAGGGAGGAAAACTGGCAAGTTCCCCATGGAGATTCCAGGGTGGAGGGAGAGGACTTTAAAGCTCCTCCAGGGGCTTATTAGCGTGGGGGTATGAGTGTTTAGCTGCACCAAGACCGTAAGGGGGGTTAAGACGACTGTTAAGGTCCCCTTCGGCTTCCAAGGTGGTAGGAGATGACTTTACAGCTCCTCCACGGGCTTATTGGCAGGGGGGACGTGTGTTTAGGTCGATCAGGAGCTTAATGCATATGTAGATGAATGTTCAGGTCCCCCTGCAGCTTCCCGGCTGATAGGGGATGACTTTTAAGCTCCTACAGGAGCTCAATGGCGGTGTAAACGACTGGTAATATCCCCCTGGAGCTTCCAGGGTAATGGGAGAGAACTTTAGAGCTATTCCAGGGGCTTATTCAAGTGACTACGAGTGTTAAGCTCCACCAGAACCTTATGGGGTGTGAAGACGATTGTTAAGGTCCCCCTGGAGCTTCCAGGCAGGTGGGTGATGAATTTTGAGCTCCTAGAGGAGCTCAATGGCGTTTAAATGACTGTTCAGTTCCCCTTGGGCTTTCAGGGTGGGGAGAGACGACTTTAAAGCTCCCCAGGGGCTACTGGCATTGGGGAGGGGTGTTGAGCTTCACCAGGAGCTCAATGGAGGTGGAGACAACTTTGAAGGTCCTCCTGGAGTTTCCAGGCTGGTGGGTGATGATCTTTGAGCTCCACCAGAGGTATAATGGCGTGGAGGAGCACTGGAAAGTCCCCCCTTGGCATCCAGGGTGGTGGGGAGAGACTTTAAAGCTCCTCCAAGGGCTCAATGGAGGTTGAGATGACTGTTAAGGTCCCCCTGCAGCATCCATGGTGATGGGGAAAGACTCTATAGCTCTTCAAGAGGCATACTGGGGCAGAGGACGGGGGTGTAGCTGCACTAGGAGCTCAATGGAGGTGTACACAACTGTTAAGGTCCTCCTGGAGCATCCAGCATGGTGGCAGAGGACTTTAAAGCTACTCCAGGGGCTCATTCAGGGGGTGACAGGTGTTTAGCTGCACCAGGAGCTTTATGGAGGTGGAAACGACTGTTAAGGCCCCATTGGAGCTTCCAGCATGGTGGCAGAGGACTTCAAAGCTCCTCCTGGGGCTCAAATACATGTAAACGACTGTTAAGGTCCCCCTTGAGCTTCCAGCATGGTGGCAGAGGACTTTAAAGCACTTCCAGGGGCTTATTGGGAGGGGTGACCGGTGTATGGCTACACCAGGAGCTTAATGGAGGTGGAAACGACTGTTAAGGTCCCATTGGAGCTTTCAGCGTGGTGGCAGAGGACTTTAAAGCTGCTCTTGGGGCTCAAATACATGTAAATGACTGTAAAGATTCCCCTGAAGCTTCCAGCGTGGTGACAGAGGACTTTAAAGCTCCTCCAGGGGCTTATTGGTGGGGGAAACGGGTGTTTAGCTGCACCAGGAGCATAATGGAAACGACTGTTAAGGTCCCCCTGGAGCTTCCAGCGTGGTGGCAGATGACTTTAAAGTTGCTCCAGGGGCCTATTGGTGGTGGATACGGGTGATTAGCCGCACCAGGAGATTAGTGGAGGTGGAAACGACTCTTAAGGAACCCCTGGAGCTTTCAGCATCATGGCAGAGGATTTAAAGCTCCTTCAGGGACTCAAATACGTGTAAACGACTGTTAAGGTCCCCCTGGAGCTTCCAGCGTCCTGGCAGAGGACTTGAAACCTCCTCCAGAGACTCAATTGCGTGTAAACGACTGCGAAGGTCCCCCTGGAGCTTTCTGAATGGTGCCAGGGAACTTTAAAGCTCCTCCAGGTGCCTATTGGTGGGAGATACCGGTGTTTAGCTGCATCAGGAGCTTCATGGACTTGGAAACGACTGTTAAGGACCCTCTGGAGGTTCCAGCGATGTGGCAGACGACTTTAAGGCTATTCCAGGGACTCAAATGGGTGTAAACAACTGTTAAGGTCCCCCTGGAGCTTTCAGCATGGACACAGAGGACTTCAAAGCTCCTAAGGGGCTTAATGCCTGGAAAGACGGGTATTTAGCTGTACAAGAAGCTCAATGGATGTGGAAACGACTGTTAAGGTCCCACTGGAGCTTCCAGCGTGGTGGCAGAGGTCTTTAATGCTCCTCCAGCTTTTTATTGGCAGGCGAAACGGGTATTTAGTTGTACAAGGAGATCAATGGAGGTGGTAACGACTGTTAAGGTCCCCCTGGAGCTTCCGCCATGATTGACTAGGATTTAAAACTACTCTAGCGACCTATTGGAGGGGGAGACGAGTGTTTTGCTGCAGCAGGAGCTTAATGGAGGTGGATACGACTGTTATGGTCCCACTGGAGCTTCCAGAGTGGTGGCAGAGGACTTTAAAGCTCCTCCAGGGGCTTATTGTTGGGGACGTCAGGTGTTTAGCTGTACAAGAAGCTCAGTGGAGGTGGATACCACAGTTAAGGTTCCCCTGGAGCTTCCAGCGTTGTGGCAGAGGACTTTAAAGCTCCTCCAGGGACTCAAATGCGTGTAAAGAAATGTTAAGGTACCCCTGGAGCTTCCAGCGTGGTGGAATTGGATTTAAAGCTCCTCCAGGGGCTTATTGGTGGGGTAAATGGGTGAGTAGCTACACTAGGAGCTTCATGGAGGTGGAAACGACATTTAAGGTCCCCCTGGAGCTTCCAGCGTGGTGGTAGAGGACTTCAAAGCTTCTCAGGCAATTATTGGTGTGAGAGATGGGTGTTTAGCTGCACCAGGAGCTTCATGGAGGTGGAAACGACTGTAAAGAACCCCCTTGGGCTTTCAGCGATGTGGCAGAGGACTTTGAAGCTCCTCCAGGGACTCAAATGCATGTAAACGATCGTTAAGGTCCCCCTGGAGCTTCCAGCGTCCTTGCAAAGGAATTTAAAGCTCCTCCAGGGTCTTATTGTGGGGGGTGGGGGGGAGACAGGTGTTTAGCTGTACAAGAAGCTCAGTGGAGGTGGAAACGACTGTTAAGGTCCCCCTGGATCTTCCAGCTTGGTGGCAGAGGACTTTAAAGCTCCTCCAGGGACTCAAATGCTTGTAAACGACTGTTCAGGTCCCCCTGGAGCTTTCAGCATGGTGGCAGAAGACTTTGAATTTCCTGGAGGGGCTTATTGGTGAGGGAGATGGGTGTGTAGCTACACCAGGAGCTTCATGGAGGTGGAAACGACTGTTAAGGTCCCCCTGGAGCTTCCAGCATGGACATAGAGGACTTCAAAGCTCCTCAGTGGCTTAATAACTTTGAAGACAGGTATTTAGCTGTGCAAGAAGCTCAGTGGAGGTGGAAGCGACTGTTAAGGCCCCCTTGGAGCTTCCAGCGTGGTGGCAGAGGACTATAAAGCTTTTCCAGGGGCTTATTGGCAGTGGGAATGGGTGAATAGCTGCACCAGGAGCTTAATGACGGTGGAAACGACTGTTAAGGGTCCCCTGGAGCTTCCATCGTGGTGGCAGAGGACTTCAAAGCTCCTCAGTCTCGTATTGCCTGGGTGATGGGTTTTTAGCGGCAGCAGGAGCTTAAAGGAGGTGCCAACGACTGTTAAGGTCCCCATGGAGCTTCCAGCGTCGTGGCAGAGGAATTTAAAGGTCCTCCAGGGACTCAAATGTGTGTAAACGACATTTAAGGGCCCTCTGGAGGTTCCAGCATGGTGGCGGAGGGCTTTAAAGCTCCTCCAGGCAATCAAATGCGTGTAAACGACAGTTAAGGTCCCCGTGGAGCTTCCAGCGTCATTACAGAGGAATTTAATGCTCCTCCGGGGGCTTATTGGCGGGGTATACGGGTGTTAAGCTGCTCCAGTAGTATAATGGAGGTGGAAATGCTGGTTAAGGTCCCCCTGGAGCTTCCATCGTAGTGGCAGAGGACTTTAAAGCTCTTCTAGTGGCTTATTGATGGACGAAATGGGTGTTCAGCTGCACGAGGAGCATAATGGTGGTTT
>ML677331.1:3406239-3494423 GCA_007922305.1 Dermatemys mawii | reverse complement strand
TCTATGTCTCTGTGTGTGGCTGTCTATGTCTCTGTGTGTGGCTGTCTCTGTGTCTGGTTGTTTTGGTCTCGGTCTCTGTCTGGCTGTCTCACTGTCTCGGTCTCTGCCTGGCTCTCTCGGTCTCTGCCTGGTTGTCTCTGTGTCTGGCTGTCTCTGTCTCTCTTTGTCTGGCTGTCTTTGTGTCTGGCTGTCTTTTTTTCTAGCTGTCTCTGTGTCTGGCCTTGCCTGTCTCTGTCTCTGTCTGGGTGTCTCTCTCTCTTTGTGGCTTTTCTGTTTCTGTGGCTGTCTCTACCTCTGTTTGGCTGTCTCTGTCTCTGATAAATGTGCTTAGCTTTATGTAAATGAGTAATCCTGCTGAAGTGAATGGCAGTACCCCTAGGTGTTTGTGATTGCTGCTATTTTGGCCAACGCACCAATTAAATTGGACAGAACTGCATTTATGAGCCTCTGAAAACCAGCTACTGACAGTTTTTTGTAGAACTTTTGTGTGTGTGTGTATTTTAACATTTTTTGCCTAAGGAAAAATTCCTTGTCCATGAATGTCTGAGTTATCTGAATATTGTGCAGAGGAAATGTGGGGTAAACAAAGGGCTCCTGATACCTTTAATGTTTTTTTTTCTATCTGTAAAATGAAAAGGCTCTATGGATAAACTGGTTGCCATTTGAATCATTTTCTTTCTCTTCCTCTGTGGGATGTACTTGATCACAAACAGCTTGCCCAGAGTATCATACTTATTAAAAATATAAATTAGACCCCCTCTCCCAAAAAAGCCGGAAAATATGTAAACGTCCCTTCTTTGCCACCAGATGGCAATCAGCTCTTTATTGCTACCCAGGAACCAAAGGCTGCATGTCACCTGATAAAGCAGAGCTAGAAGCACCCTTTCTTAAAATTACTTTTTTTGCCCTCTTTTTTTTTTTCACTGCACAGGGTGAGTTGCAATGAATGCTTGATACTAATACTACACCCATCACCTCCTTTTCTTTCTCTCATAAGAACCTTGGTGGGGAAGGGAGAAAGAGAGATCGGGTGTGTGTATTCATAGACTCCCTTATTCTCTGGTTATGGGCCCAAAAATCCAACACTGTAGTAGCACTGGGATAAGAGCTGTTGAATGGTCACGGCCAGGTCTACCAACTACTAGAAAGGGCGGTGCAGGATAAATGTGGTTTGTCTTACTATAAATGGCAGGAGTTGTAGTAGGAAGGACTCTGCACTCGCTGGAGGGTATTATTTCACTAAATATAAAATGCCTCAAATCACTAGTAAACTATTCATTCTTCTGATGAAACTTTCCCTTCAATATCATCATTCCTCAAACTAATAATTGTCTGAGGTGATGCTGTATCTGATCAGGTTTGAAACAGTCCTGTCAGCCCTCAAGCTATACAATATTTGGATTTAAAGTCTCAGTCCCAGCTCCTGCACTCATGTGAATATCAACAGTCATTTTAGAACAACTTTTTTAGCCCCCATGGATGTGGAGGAAAATCTCAAAATGTGAATGCAAAGGCCTCAAAAATCAGAAGGCAAATAAGTGTAACCCTTCTGCCCATCAGAGTTGGCAGCAACAAGGGCCGGGTTCAGTATCCAGGGGTTCCATTCCAATAGCACAATACAAAAACCGGCTCGAGCCCCCACCCAGTGACCTGGGACAACCATATACCACTCCTCTGGGCGTCTGTAAGAGACAATACTTCCCCTGTCGCAAGCACAGAGTCTGAGTGAAAGCCTTTTAATAACAGGGAGAAACAATGTGGCATTATATTGGGGAAACACCACAAACAAGGTTAATAAACCAAACCATGAACCAGAAGCCCCCCTCCCAGCAAATAGGCCATGGCCTTCCCTTTGGCTCTTGAGTTCCACAACCCCAAAAAAGTCACTCAATAGTCCCAAAAGTCCAACAGCCCAAGAGTCTCTGTTCTTGGTCAGTGCAGAGTTCAAAAGTCAATTGGCAGAGTCTTACCTCCCAGCCTGGGTGGAAATGGAGGGTAGGGCACGGGGCACCTTACATGGTCCGAGGCCGACTGCACCACCTCTCTGTGGGGTTCCGCTGCAGCCCTCACCGCAATCCGCTCTGCTCACCGACAGTCAAACTGCTCTGCAACGCCAGTCACTCCGCTAGCCGTCCTGCTAGCCAACACACGGACAGCTCTGCGGTGCCAGTCACTCCATCAGCAGCACAAACGGCTCCGCTAGTTGACACACGCTAGTCGACTGCTCTGCTGTGCCAGCCACACGAACTGCATTCAGGAACCACTCGGCGGAGTCTGCTGCCAGTCGCACAAACTGCACCCAGGAACCGCTCAGCTGAGTCCGCTGCTTTGCTCTGCTCACTGCACAAGTTGCTTGGTGCCACCAACATGCCTTTAGGCCCGCCGCCACTTAACACAGTGCTCAGTGGTTTCAGCTCTTAAGTGATTTCAGCTCTTAGTGGGGGGGTGTCAGCACCTTGGCACAGGTACACCAGCAAACTCAAAGTGAATTCAGCTTAGCAAGCTGATCCAAGACTCCTAAGGGAATCAAAATTAGCTCTAACATTCCACAGCACAGAGAGGCAGGGTGCAAGAGGAGGCAGAGACAGCTTAAACAAGTCCCTCACCAAAAGGTATAGAGAGCTACTCATAGCCTCTCTCAATCTGAGAGTGTTCTGAAGCGCATGGCCCTTGACCAGTGAGTGCTACTTAGATGATGGCGAGTCCCTCCATCATAACAAGGGCCAAGTATATGTCCATAGTCCTTCATTCACATGATCAGGATAACATCACTTTATCATTCCTGCCCCAGTAACATAGAAACTGGGGCTCCCACATCAGCCGAAGTGGCCATGTGGGCTGCTGTGAGCTCAGGCTAGGTGCAGTGGGTGTGTCTATGCAAATTGATCAGCCCCAAAGTTATTTTCCAAAACTCACTGTAATTCCCATAGTTCACCACCAGATGTCAGAATATATCTCATTCCTGACACTGCTTACATAAGTACCACAAACTTATTTTGTTAAAATACATGATTTTTCAGCTAATCACATGACTTATAGGGGCCTGATTAATAATTTTGAACATTTGGGGCTGTAAGTGCTGAATACTGTGAGAAGTGCCTGTCTTGTAGCATGGCCAATTCAAAGTATAAATATAAGACCTCTCTTGAGATGGAATCACCACTTACATTGGGGAGGTTTGCAGGGAGGGTTTTTGAAATAGGACAGAGAGAAAGGTCCCAACTTCTCCTTTACCCATCCCTAGCTCATCCCCCCTTCTCTGTTTTTCATACAGTCTGGGGAGCTGGCTTGAGAACTTTTGCAGGGTTGGTAAAAGGGTCTGTAGAAACAAGGATAAAACATTTATTTTTGTACAGACAGGATATTGACAGACTATTGGGGCAGACTCTGGCAACATCATGCCTGTTTTCTGGAGACAGACGGTGTCCCTACTGGCACCACATTTCGCACGTCTGTCTCTCGGCCCAGCTGGAATCTAGATGTCTAAAGGCTCGTACATTTGAGGTATTTTCTTCTCTCATTAAGTTTCAACTTTTCCTTTCTAACTGCTTCTATACCCTGCTTACCACTATACCTAAACAGCTCTCAAACGCTAGGGACTTTATCTTCACAACACCCCTTTTATTATCCCCACTTTATGGAGCGGGAGCTGAGTCACAGAGACTAAATAATGACTTGCACAGGACTGTGCCAGAGCCAGTAAATTAACTCAGATCTTCTGAATCCCCATCCAATAGTTTTAGCACAGGGCCATCTCCACACACCCCTAGCAGAGGGTTGCTTTCAGTTTGCTTTGTCCAAAGGGCCTTTTACACTCCTGCTTTAGTGACATTCCGATTGGGTTCTGTAATTATTTTCGTCATGTGAAAGCTTCTCTTTCAACTACTTAGTGCACTGTAAGCATTGCTGAAAATGTGGGTCTTTTGGGTTTTTTAATTAATTTGTCCCAGATTTAAAGGAGTTTGACTCTTAATGGGGTTTGTCCTAGGTATATGAAATTCAGACAACTGCTAGATAAACTTGGGTCATTGCCATCTAGTCATCTTACTCAGTCAGCAAAAAGCGAATGGTAGAAATCCTTGAAACAATAGAGTTGCCTTGGAAATTTTTTATGAATAATCCAGTAGTGCTGCAGAAGCCTCTAGGGCAGGGTCTAAGTGTCACTATGTGGTTAGACTTATGAATGAGGCAGTTTCTCTCTTGCCCTCAGTATTCAACAGATCCACAGAGGTCTCTGACCAAGTTCATCACCCTTTAAATATCTGACATATGTTGTTAACCTCCTGTGCAGGCTAATGGTGTGCTAGGCTTTGTTTTGTTTGCCTAGTTCTTTACAGGACTATCTACAAATCCAATCACAGGCACTAAAACTATAGGAAGCTCCCAGTTCAAGGGTCGGAAAAGGTGTGCAAAATTTTCAATGAGTTTAGAGCCTTCACTAGGCTAAATATTCAAAGATCTGGGTGCTAATTTTTGAACGCTTCTCCATCTCTCTCCCAGTTCTTCACCTCAAGTCCTCTCACTCCTCTCAACCCAATTTTTCCATTCCCCACAGACTCTATAGGGCGTGCAGTAAGGTTCCCCTTGCCAGCAGATCATTCCATTGCAGGATCATGGCCTAATGTTCCATGCTGCTGCTGTCCAGAAAAGAAGGAATCCAGGCTTGCGACCTGCCAGAGAAGGGTTAAACCTTTCATATGGGGCATAGCACACTACACAGAGCTTGGGCGATGCATCTACACCCAAGTTTAAATGTTTGTACCAGACCACTGGGCTTATGAATGACACAAACAGCAAACTGTCCCCAGACACTTAAGCTACCATGCTGGTTTTATCCCACTTGTGCTGCTTGGTGCTGCCATCTCTGACTGATATGTCTGCACCTTTATCGGATTCAATCTGATGCCATCTTGAATATTTTTTTTTCCCCTAAATGAACATAATAAAAAAGGGAGAAATGTGACCTCAAGAGGCAGGATACAGACTCCAATGATTGTTCACTGTCTCCATCTTTTTATTAGATTTTCTGTGTTTTTCTTTTTTCTATTTGCTGAATAAAATCCATACAAATGAAATGCAGGCTCACTCAGTAAATAATAATGAAAAGGTAAATTCATTTTACAGAGAAGCCAGTGCATGTTAGACATCATCTTGAATGACGGTGATTTTCTTGAACTGATCACCAAGCTATTACAGTCTCTCAAAAATAATATCTGGTTTTTAGGCTCTATGATTGTGCACGCGACCTCTGCTTACCCTTTGGCTCTTACGAAAAATTGATTTTTTTTAAACATGTGCACAATGCATTGCTAAAATTACACTGATATAGTTTAACTTACATTATATTACTGTTCCAAGGGATGACCCCACATGCTGGGGATCTTGTTTGTTTTTCACTTTGTGGCCCTCTCCTTCCTATGTTCCACATTTAAAGGGTTATACCATTGCTTGCAGAGATAGTCTGTGATTCCAATGAAATGAAGCCTTCTTAGATCTTTCAACAGATCAGAAGGTCTCAACTTGGGGTTGCAAACAGGTGTTAGGGGTCACTTTCCATAGAGCTAAATGGGAAGAGAGGTCTTGCCTATACTCTGGTCACAGATTGAGAATCACTGTAACACTCATTTATTGTAATATTCAGTGTCAGGGGATGAATGTTCAGTGCATAGAGCCTGTCTGTCTGTTAGCTATGTACCGATATTATATCTTAAACATGTTTAAGAGGTTTATGTTCTGTGTGGGAAGGTTTTCTTTAAAAACAAAACAAAGCTGGCCGCAGTGAATGTGATTGGGACAGAATTTTTTTGTGACCATAAACTTTCCATTCCAAAGGCTACTGCCTTGTTTCTTTTTTCGTAACTGATGGCTTTAGAAAAACATAACATCCCTGACTTCTCAGCACTATCATTTAAATCTTAAGCATCTGATGTTTCCAAAGATTCTACAGAATCTTACCCCATTGAAATCTATGAGAAAACTCCCACTGAAATCAGTGAGGGCAAGATTTCACGTCAGATGCTTGTTGACCGCCTAGTGGAAAAATAGGTCAACTGATCTTCCAAATAGTAGAACATTCTGGTTGATTATATCATTAAAGGAAAAGAAAAAAAAATATGCACTACATGTAACTTTTTAGCAAATGCATCTAGCATAAAATATGCTGCACTCGAAGTTTTTAAATAGTCACCTTCGTGACACTGTAAAACCATCTTCATCTGAATGGAACAGGGGACAGAGAATGTTTGACAAACAAGAAGAGGACTAATTCAGCTCTTATGCGCATGAGAGGACATAATCCAATTTATGATAGTAGGGTTTTCAGATAAGACAGGCCCTATGGCATTTGGGTTTGCATTGAACTGCCCATGTCAGCTATTGCTTATGGCCCCAATTCAACAAAACACTAAAGCACGTGCTTAAACATTTTCTACTTCAGTGGGACTTGGTTGCCTGAGTAAGTGTTTTGCTGAAGAAGAATGGATTTAAACAACTGCTAGGTTGAATCAGGGCCTCAGACCATTTAATACGGTTTTGTTGTGCTTTTTATATTTGTGTAGCTTTTTCAGAAATGTCCAATTGCCTTTGCAATTCATTAAACACATTGATGTATACAACCTGACATCTTTCATAAATAAGGTCCAAGCCTTTTTGATAAATAATGATGCTTATTGTGTGTTTTATTTAATACTGCCTGGATTTCTCTTATAGACCAGCCAGGCACTGTCTCCCATAGTTTGTTTCATTGTGTGGCAGCAGAATAATAGGAAGGTTAACACTGTGTCATCCTCCCTTCATCCCCAGATAATGCATTAGACTAGATGCTTGACAGCACCACAACATAAAGTGAATGTGATGGCATATAAACCAATATTGGGATCGCTTTAACACAGAACTACTCTTGAACAAATGTACTGTAATTTGTTTTCTTTTGCTCCACTGCATGCAATGGTTACACTTGATTTCTGCACCCAGTAAAAACAGTGGCCTGGGCAGAGTTTAATCCTCTTCAAATGATCAAACTTGTACTTGTACACACAGCTCTTAATGCTATGTTTGTGCTCAAGAGAGAGGAAAAGAATTCAGAAGCATGAACTCCTATTGGCAACAGCAATCTCCTCCATGTCACACTTAACAATAAAACCCCGTGTCAGTGAGACAGAGAAATAGAGAATCTCATTCAAAAGGCTTTAGCAACAGGTATTAATTAGCCCTCAAGTTAGCCATATGCAGACAAGCAGGCAATAAATTCAGTAGATCCAGGACAAGTTGTTCTGTCTATCTTGGGTGATTTACTGTCAAAGTTAAGGCTGGAGGTAGGGCCAGAATTTCAAAGGTATTTGGACACTTTAATGTGTAGATAGGTGCTTAGTGCCTTTTTCAAAAGCACCGAGGCACATAACTAAGATGCAGATAGGTGCCTCATGTGAGTTAGGTGTTTTGACATTTTTGAAAATCCCAAAAGGCACCTGTCTGCATCTTTAGGCATCTTTGGAAAGATATTGGCTGGAGATCAAATTGCTTTCAACATTAACAATTCTTCAATCTCACAACGTTCTTGAGTAAAGCAGAATTAAACTAAACATGTAAAACTGCTCCAAACACGCACTCATGTCAGAAAATAATTAATGATCTGTGCAGTGAAAGGTTCATTGCTGAATTCTGTTGCTGATTGAAAGATCTCCTAGTATTTCAGTCAATTCAACTTCTTTTATTGCAGCCAGCACTGTGGTATCTCAGCACCTTCCAGAAGAGTATGGAACAATGTCACTATTTGTGCCTCTTTCCCTCACCTGCATAAGTACAGAAAAAACTCTAGTGCTTTGTTATGAGGCTTGCTTTCTGCTCCCCTTCCTCCTTCTTGATGTCTTTCAGGCAGGCCCCAATCCTAGTCCCATTGAAGTCAATGCAAGATTTACCATGAGCTTCAACAGAAGCAGGATCAAATCTTTCATCCACACTCAAGATCTGACTGTCGTACCATCCTCCAGTAAAACCAAATTCAGAATGAGTATGTGAATCAATGAGCCCCTTGTAAAATGCTTTGAGATCTACAGATGAAAAGTGCTATATAAGAACTAGGATTTATTATTATGGTTTCTGTGGGTGTATTGGATCCTGATCCTGAAGCTATATGAACATTATAGGGACTAGAGTTTTTGTGGTTTGCACCAGCGGGACTGAAAAAATGGCTTGGCAAAAGATACACATCAGTTGAACTAAACGTGAAGATCATAGATTCAAGTTAGACAGACTTGAACCTATATTGTTATCCTATTGTAATACTAAGGACTTGTTTAGATTGGGATTAAAGGTGTGATGTTCGTATGTGTTAACTAACATGCTACCTAACATGACTACCTAACATGACTTTTAGAAGTCTTGTGTAGACAAGGGGCACTGTATTTAACACCTGCTAAATTAGCTGAGCTAAGACCTGCTGTTATTCCCTTTTATTAGTGTAAATTACTGTATTTATGCCAGAGGCTGAATCTGAGGTTATAAAAATTAATTCTGTTAAATTAATTCCACATCATTTTAAACTTCATATATCCCCCATTTAAGGTCTTTATCAGACATTGCATTTCCCAGCTGGACCTTGGCAAGTTGAGAGCTCCCTACATCTTTTTTTTTAAAGTTGCAAATGCTATTTATTGATTTTTACATTATTGCAATGTTATAAACTATGTCATATGAAGAAGCATCACTAGGCAGGCTAGAGTGAATATGAACAAAAAAACCTCTGGTTAACAAGTCAAATCAATTGGCATATTCTCAGACCAGGAAGTACAAGGCAGAATTTTTACTGCTTTAAATCCTCCCTTGTTCATGGGAGAAACAACATGCCAACATACAGAAAAGTCCTGTACAGTGGGGTAGAATTACTCAGCCCAATTCTTGAGTCTGCTCTGGCTGCTTTCCACTCCTCTGGCACACAGCAGTTGTAAAACTGAGGATTCCCATTGTGTAATGAAACTCCCTGAATAGCACAGAAGTTCTATGCCACTGCCTCTCCTGGCTTTTGGTGCAGAAGGCAATCCTGGGAGAAAGGACCATTTATACTAAAGAGAAAATGTGGTCCAGTGATTAGGGTACTAGCTTAAGACTTGGGAGACCCAGATTTAGTTCATTGCTCCATCACAGCCTTCCTGGGTGACCTTGGAGATTTAGTCTCTCTGTGCCTCAGTTCCCCCTTCTATTTAATTGTACCATCCTGCAGCAGATGTATGTTGTGAGGATAAATACATTTAAGACTGTGAGAAACTCAGATACTATTGTAGATAGGGCCAAATCAGTACCCAAGACAAAGAGAAAATTTTAATAAATTCTATTCTAATTAAAGTGCTGGTAACTCTCCATTCCAGATCACTAATGAAATTAAGATGAGATCAGTCAGATCCCAGTAGTACGCCACTAGATGGCTCTCCCCAACCTCTGTATTAACGGTTATTATGTTCTACATACAGTTTTTAGTCCAGGTAACACTGCTCAGATTCCAGCCAATTTCAGTTAATTTTGAGGGTAAGACTTTGAGAAATGCATGTAAACTACATGTCTCAAAACAGACTGAGGCCAAACAGGGAAATATCGATAAAGACAAAACTAGAACCTCTTATGTCTACATATTGCTGTCTAACCCCATGCTGTATGGAGTACAGCCAGGCTGTCAATAATCTTCACAAGCAGTATTTACATGGTACTGGTTAAAGAGAACTGGACTCCTTTTGCTTCTGAAGGTTAATATTTTGAGACAGTTGCCCTTTCTTGTGAGACTGACACCAGCATAAAAAGTCAAATGCTGGTCTCTGCCCTATAATAATGGGCTTTGCAAGGTGGATTTGGGGACAGTTTGGATGAAGAAATTCTCCCTTTGACATACCACAGCTGCTTAGTATGAAGTTGCTGTTATGCTACTCAGCTTCTATCACAAGAGACAGTTAGGATCAGCCAGGTCTCTTGTAGATCTCTGATCTGGAGGATCTAGGTTGTGTAGTGGCTACAGACTTCCTGGTTTTAATAGACCATCCTGTTCTAAACTCCTTTTAGCCCTTTGGTTATAAATATTACTGTGATGCCACTTGTTCTGGTAAGGAAACCAGGAAGTGTTTAGATCAGTTTTCTCAGGATCTCATTGAAGTGATTATAATGCATCTCTAACGTTTGTAAAGGACAATTATGTTCATTTTTCCTCCTCTTGGAATCTTACAAATGGGTCTTTAACCTTTACAGCTCCTCTTGAAAAGCTGATGGATTATTTGAATGAACTTCTTCTACTCCAGAGCACAACAGGAAACAGCGCGGAGAAAAATTTCCTTATACAGTAAGTCAAAGCTCAGTGTTGTATTTGAAAATATTGCTTTATGATGCACAGTCAGCTGTCCAAAACCACTTTCCTTTGTAACTGCCTGATCCTTACCAATGTGTCTCAGCCTAGGATTGCTTGTTGACATGAACTTTTTCCCAATATGCCTTTCTAGGCCAGCCCTTTAAATTTGGAAAAGCTGCAGGCCTAGGGTGACCATTTTGTAACTGATATCTACTCGCTGTATTTTCCTCTTCTTTAGCTAATAAGTAGTAGCAATACTTTTAACTCCTGTTCTGCCTTCAATTTCTTATTCCCAAAGAGATGACTCATTCTTACAGGCTTTTGCTAAAAAGTGATGACATTAGGACACTGGCCCTATGGGGCCCCAGTGGAGGAAACATTGCAAGTCTCCTCTTGTTTTGCGTATTGGCTCTTTTCTTAAAGAAAGAAAGGCCGTCACGACTCAGATTCATAGATTCCAAGACCAGAAGAAACCATTCTAATCATCTAGTTGACCTCTTATATAACATAGGTCATAGAACTTAAGCTTTAACTATCAATGTTTCACTGTGACGTTCTTCCGATTGTTGCACAGTATGAAAGCAGAATTTATTTTTAACTAAAACCCTTTTGTTTTGTAATAAATACAATTCAGATTTTAATATCTGGGGTTACCATGTCTTTTAGATTTCTAACAAGAAGTCCCCAATGAACCAATCAACCTACCAAAAAACCCCACTGATAAATGTTCAGGATATCATGAGGACTTGTGCACAAGGCAGGAATCATAAATGAAATGTACAGTAAGACTGTCTTGAAGTTGGGACTTTCATTACACAATGATCCTTCAGTGCCATGTGCGATTTTAGTACTGTTGCATTTATTCTTCAAGCCACCTATACAATCTCAAAGCAGGAAAGAATAGGAACTGGGAACAGCCATACTAGATCAGGTCCACCTAGTCCATTATCCTTTCTCAGGGCTTGGCTATACTTGCAGCTGCAGAGCTCCTTGCATTAAACCAGCCTTCGGAGAGTGCACTAGGGAAAGCGCCACAGTCTGTCCACACTGACAGCTGCAAGCGCATAGGTGTGGCCACATCTGTGGCACTTGCAGCAGCATTGGAAGCGGTGCATTATGGGTAGCTATGCCAGCATTCAGGTGGCTGCAACGTACTTTTCAAATGAGGAGGGTGGGGTGGAGTCTGTTGTGTGTATGTGGGGGGAGAGAGCGAGCAGGTTTTTGGAGTTCTGAGAGTGTGTCAGCATGCTGTCTTGTAAAGTTCAGACCTCCCCTACCCCTCACTCACTCGGTAAATGTTTGCTTTGCCCAGTAGCAGTTAAGCAGCCGCTGTCTGAAATGGAGCTTTGAACAGGCACTTCTGCATTCCTGAAGAGATTTCACAACAAAGGGAAGAGTAACCACTTGACTTAAGGGGATTATGGGGCATTTCCAGAGGTCAATCAGAGCGCACTAATGTAACTCCTTGTCCACACCGACCCTGAAGTGTCTCACATAGTGTGCAACAGCCATTAATCCTCTCGGGGAGGTGGAGTACCAGGAGAGGTCCAGTCAGGGAGTCACAGCACTCTACGGACCTTGCTAGTGTGGACGGGGAGTAAGGTGGGACACTTTGGGAGGCTTTACTGATGTACAAAGTGCCAGTGTAGCCAAGCCCTCTGATAGTGGACAATACTAGATGCTTCAGAGGAAGGTGCAGAAAACCTGCAGTAGGCAGATGTGGAATAATCTGTTCCCTGCATTAGAACTCATCCTGATCTCTAATAGTTAGAGATTGGTACAAGGCTTGATGCATGAGGTTTAATATTCCTTCAACAAACCTTGAAGTCATTAATTGTGATAATGATTGATATTCTTGTTATCCATATAAATAACCAATCTCTTTTTGAATCTTATTAATTTTTTGGCCTCAACAACTTCCTGTAGCAATGAGTTTCATAGTTTAATTATCCATTGTATTGAGAAAGTATGTATTTTTTTTATCAGTTTTGAACTTCCAACCACTTAATTTCACTGCATGTCACCTTGTTCATGTGTTATGGGCCAGGGAGAAGAAAAACTTCCAATCTGTCTTCTCTAGGCCACTGATTATTTTATCATGCCTCTTCTTATTCATCTTCTTTCTAAGGTGAACAGTCCCAATCTTTTAAATCTCTCTTCATCTAAGCTTTTCTAGTTCTTTGACACAGGAGGTAACAAAGTATTTAAAACAAAGAAATAGGATTTGATTAAATACAATGGTGAGGCTCCCTTCCCCCAACCTACACATCTCAAATCTTTTCAAGGCACGTCTCTCATTTTATTACCACTACATTAATGGGACCACTTCAAGGAGGTGACTATGACCCAGGAAACAGAAACACAAAAACTGGAGGAGTTAGAAAGGACAGTGGAAACCTAAAAGGAATTTTATGTTTCTCTGGCAGTAATTAAAGCAGTACAAAGAAACATGTTAAAAATCATGCTGAGTAGTGGGGAGAGAAAACTCTGAGTAGATACTGTGCAAAAATTGAGATCTAGCTCACAGAACCAGAATACCAGTTTTTCTTTCACAGATAACACTGTTTTGTATATGCTTGATTGTATGTATAAGATGGTTAGCATATATCATTGTAAATAAGAACGCGAGTACTCCTGTGAAACAGTGTTTAAGCCAAAGCTAGAAGTTTCTTCAGCCATAGTATTCTCCTTCTATGCAAAAAAATACTCAGAAGCTAAACCACTGATTAGAGGGCTTTAAATAATATAAACCACAGATATTTTAAAAACCCAATATTGAGCTGGGGGGCATGCTGTAAAACATGAGATTTTTATATAATTCACAATTTAAGCTCCTTATATGCAAATACATTCAACAAACCCAAACTCCCCTATTTTTGCACTGAAACCTGAAAATTATTCCGAGTTCATTTACTGAATGTAAACAAAATTTGTCTTATTTTTCTTGACCCGGTTCATTCAGAGATGGAGAGTACCACTTTTCATTGTTTGTAATGTTGTAATCAGATTAATTTCCATAGTAAGAAACTGCAATCTCACTGCTAGCAGATGACAGAACAAGGAGTGATGGTCTCAAGTTGTAGTGGGGAGGTCTAGGTTGAATATTAGGAAACACTATTTCACTAGGAGGGTGGTGAAGCACTGGAACGGGTTACCTAGGGAGGTGATGGAATCTCCACTCTTAGAGGTTTTTAAGGCCTGGCTTGACAAAGCCCTGTCTGGGATGATTTAGTTGGGGATTGGTCCTGCTTTAAGCAGGGGGTTGGACTAGATGACCTCCTGAGGTCTCTTCCAACCCTAATCTTCTATGATTCTAATTGCAGGACTGGAAGGGACCTCGAGAGGTCATCTAGTCCAGTCCACTGCACTCATGGCAGGGGTAAGTATTATCTAGACCACCCCTGACAGGTGTTTGTCTAACTTGCTCTTAAAAATCTCCAGTAATGGAGATTCCATAACCTCCCTAGGCAATTTGTTCCAGTGCATAACTACCCTGACAATTAGGAAGCTTTTCCTAATGTCCAACCTAAACCACCTTTGCTGCAATTTAAGCCCGTTGTTTCTTGTCCTATCCTCAGAGGTTAAAGAGAACAATTTTTCTGTCTCCTCCTTGTAACAACCTTTAATATATTTGAAAACTCTTCTCAGTCTTCTCCAGATTAAACAAACCCAGTTTTTGCAGTCTTCCCTTATAGGTCATATTTTCTAGTCCTTTAATCATTTTTGTTGCTCTTCTCTGAATTTGTTAAGTAACATAAGCAAGGTGGAAGACTGTGGTGCAGCCAAAAATCCTGATCTCTTGAGTCCCAGTCCAATGTCTAAATGACAAGGCCAGTCTTCCTCTCTGAAAAATGTGCACAAACAGTGTAACAGATTCTAAGGCTAGATTGTGATCACCTAGTCTGACCTCCTCGATAACACAGGCCAGAGGAACCCGCCCCCTCCCCCAAGATAATTACTGTTACTTACTCTCACGGTCGCAAATTTATTCCTTATTTCCAGTCTGAATTAGTCTAGCTTCAACTTCTAGCCATTGAATCATACTATACCTTTCTCTGTTAGACTGAAGAGCCAATGATTAAATATTTGTTCCTCATATGGGTATTTATTGATTGTTATCAGATTAATAAATAGATTGAATTCCTGGAGTCTACCACAGTAAGGCAGGTTTTCTAATGCTTTAATCAATCTTGTGGCTCTTCTTTAAGCTCTCTCCCATTTCTCAGCAACTTTTCCGACTCGTGAACACCAAAGCTGAACATGACATTCCAGCAATGGTAGCACCAGTGCCAAATAATCTCTCTACTCCTATTCAAGATTCCCCTGGTTACATATCCAAAGATTGCATTAGCTCATTTGGCCACAGCTTTGTAATGGGAGTTCATGTTCAGCTGAATATCTACCAAGATCCCCAAATTTTTTTCAGATTCATTGCTTCCCAGGGTAGAGTTCCCCATCAAGTCAATATGGCCTGCATTCTTTGTTACTAGACATAGACATTTACATTTAGCTGTATTAAAATGCATAGTTTGCTTGTACACTCTGTATTAGGGACCTGTCCTCGTTATTATTTACTACTCCTCCAATTTTTGTGTCATTTGCAAACTTTATTGGTGATGATTTTATGTTTTCGATCAGGACATCACTAAAAATATTAAATAGTGTGGGAACAAAAGCCGATTCTTGTGAACCCCAGTAGAGAGCTGCTCAATGATGATTCCCCATTTACAATTACATTTTAAGACCGATTCGTAGGCAATAATTGGCTGAAATCCCTTGCTTGCCATGTCATTCTGTGCGCCTTAAAGTACCCTCTTGCCAGATTCTAGCATGATGGCAGGGAGTCTTTGGGTGTTCCAACAGACTTGGTCTGTTTTTTCTGTGTACATTAGTATATAAAAATGTTTATACCTATGTTAAATCTGTATCCTGAAATGTGTTTGAGGGACCAAGCCACTGCATCACCCCTTGATGAAATTCAAGAACAACTGCTCCTAAGAACAGATATGATCCCAAAGACAAACCATCACCTGCTTCTTGTTTATCCACTTTAAATAAATCCAAACTGAGCTGGCATTTTACAGAACATGCAGCTAGAGGCCAGCACCAGCACATATTTTTATCTCTGATGGTGATATTGGCTGCAGCAGTCCCTCAGGCAATAGCTGCTCATTTGTATGGTGCATGATTTGCATACTCTAACGAGATGGGCTATAATTGGTCTTCATTGATTTTGTTTTCATTGAGCTAAAATAGAGTCAGAGCTTCTGAGGCTAGAAGAGCTGATTGATTTGCATTAGGATTCAGGACTATTCAGTTGAAGAAATAATTAATTATGTCCTTATTTAGTAATCATTAGAGTCCAGGCCTGTTTCTTACTGGCCCAGTGTTGCTCAGTTTAATTTTACTTTTTAGACAGAGGCTCCGTTTTTTAGAGCTGTGGATGCAACATGTACACCAGTATTTTACAGGAAATACATGGATCCACTCTCTTCTGTAGCCCTATAAATACATTTCCCTCACACACCTACTCTTAATCAGACACCCTGCAGTCCTTCTTACTCTTCCCATGTAGAGACTATATTATTCCTTGCTTTTTGTGGGTAAAGTTTGCCCATCGGATTAAGGGCTATGGAAGGTTTCCCCCTCCCCCTCTGCCTGCCCACTGCAGCAGAACCATTGTGGTTCTTTGGCATGGTTCTGGGTGACTGTGGAGAGGATACGTAAGGGAACTATACATACCCTGTGCCCGGTGGAACTGGGCACAGAACTCAGCACATGTGTGCAAAGCTGGGGAGCAAGCTGGATCCTGGCCACTGAGTCAACAACCATGCTGAAACTAGTGGTCATAAACTCTGTTATGGGGGATGCAAAGAAGTTGCTGCACCTGTTCTAATGGCCACAGAGCAGCTGCCCATTTGGACTGGGGATGGAGGCTGGCACCTGCCAAATACTGTGCAGTTCCTTGTTCAATGCCCACATGTGCTGGCTTTGTGGGATGGGGAAGGCAGATTGCCATCTCTCACAATATTCTCATGAGCCTCATAATATTTAATGGGTCTTTTTTGTAAACCCCCAGCTCCTAGAGGCATGTGATTATGTGAGCATCCCAGCCGTCATTTAAAAATAAGGTGTTTCTAGGCTTATGGTTGCAAGGAAAAAACTTGCAAATGTGAGCTATGAAAGGCTCAAGCAGCAGAAGGCAAACAACCAACCCAGGATTTATTAATTTGTAAACTCTCATGATTTTTAAGACAGTCTCATGATTTTGGGCACCTGACTCATGCTTTTCTGAAAGCAAAAGGTTGGCAATAGTGGAAGAGGGTGAACAGGGCTGGCTCCAGGAACCGGCATAGCAAGCAGGTGCCCAGGGCGGCACTCTGTAAGGCACAGCATTCCAGCCACGCTGTCCCCCCGCTTCGCTTCTCTGGCCATGCCGCCCTCCCTGCTTCGCTCCTCCGGCTGCCCCTTTTTTTTCGCTTGGGGTGGCAAAAAAGTTAGATTTGGCCCTGAGAGTGAAGTTTCTCTTTTAAACAGAAAGTGACAGAACAAGGGGGATGCTGTTGGGGGCAGGCCCAGTGGTTAAAGCAGATTGGAACAGAAGAGGGAGCTCTCATTGCACCAGCCAAGGAGAACCCTGCTTACCCAAGCCAAAGGATGGTAAACTACACTCTCTCCCTCTCTGTTATCTTGTACGTTAACCCCTGAGCTAGCAGCTTAGTGAACCTGCTTGTTCTAATGTCTTGATCATTCATAATCTCTTTCTCTCTGTCTGTATGTACAATATATGATGTATTATACATGTATAATACATGTATACTGTAGATACATGTATGATGTATCTACAGTATTTATTGGTAGCTTCTGGGGTGGATGGGAATGGGTGTGCCAAAAAGTTCCTACAAGCCCTGGGGAGGCCAAATCTTTCAGTACTTTACTTAGGTTTTCATCACTCCTGCCTCAGACAAACTCCCATTGAGGTCAGTTGGAGTCAATGGGTGTCTGGCCTATTCTACTCAGGTACTTATACTGCCCTCATCATCATAATATCTGAGTAAAGAATGAATAAAAATTGAGGTTAGGTGTTAGGATTTGCCCATTGACAGCAATGATGTTCTATGCAAGGACACTACCGAATGTGATCTGGAGAGGAATGGCTAATCCATAATTTCTACAAATGCAATGTGTAGCATGTCATTTTCAGACTTGTCTCACACTGTCATCAGGAAATTCAGCATAGTGCCAGACAGAAGTGGGTGAGTTTATTTTTTGATTGAAAAACATTTTTGTTGAAAAATGACCTTTTTTAAAAAGTGGGGCTAATGTATTTGTTTTGTTGAAAACAATTGCGCATTTGAATTTTTTTAAAAAAGTTTTGATGGAAATTTCAAGGAAAAAATTGCCTTTTGTTATTTTGTTTTTTTGTTACTTATTTTGTTATTTTTTGTTACTTATTTTGTTACTTTCTTTTTTTCTTTCTTTCACATAGTCAGTTTTGATTGGTCAGTCTAGTCACCTGGTAAGAGTTTTTTTCAAAGTTAAAGTTTGCAAGTAAACTGATTTCAAAACTGAGGAATTATTCATTTAAGAGAAAAAAACTCCCAGGAAAAAGTGGAAGTGAGAAGAGTCCTGTGGCACCTTAAAGACTAACTAAAGTATTAGAGCATAAGCTTTCATGGGCTAATACCCACTTCATCGGACGCATGCCTCCAACATGTATCCGACGAAGTGGGTATTAGCCCACGAAAGCTTATGCTCTAATACTTTAGTTAGTCTTTAAGGTGCCACAGGACTCTTTCTCACTTCTGCAATTCCAGACTAAGACGGCTACCCCTTTGATTCAGGAAAAAGTGGAAACTGAAAAATGGGTCAGTTTTGAAAAAAAATAAGAAAAATGCTTTAAAAATGTCAAAATTCTTGTAATTCTTTAATTTTTCATTGAGCTCAACCAACATCCCTTCCACACTCCCTCTTTCTTTTGTTAAGATAGATATATATATCTATTTGGCTTAGAAATTGGAATATGTTGGGTCGAGGTGAGGGACTTATGGCCTACAGGCCAGATCCAGCCCATCAGGGCTTTGGATCCAGCCTGCGAAATTGCCATTCCTGTGATGCTACGGGGCTAAGACAGGCTCCCTACCTGCCATGGCCCCATGCCATTTCCAGAAGAGTCAGGCATCACATCCCTGTGGCCCCTGGAGGAGGCGGGGCAAAGGGCTCTGCTCGCTGCCCTCACCTGCAGGCACTCCCCCCCACAGCTCCCATTGGCCAGGATCAGGGAACCGCCGCTAATGTGAGCTTCAGGGGAGGTATCCGCAGGCAAGGGCAGCGTGTGGAGCCCTGTGCTCCCCCTCCCCCAGGGTCCGCAGCCCACAGGGATGTGGTACTGGCTGCTTCTGGGAGCTGCGTGGGGCCATGGCAGGCAGAGAGCTGCTTTAACCCTGCTGTGTGCTGCTGCCACCCTGGAGCCACTCAAGGTAAACAGCACCAGGCTGGAGCCTGCACCCCAAACCCCTCCTGTACTCTGCACCCCAACCCCCTGCCTTGAGCCTCCTGCTGTACCCTTCCTGCACCCCAACCCCTGCTCTGAGCCTCCTGCTGCACCTGCATCTCTTCTGTGCCCCAACCCCTTGTCCTGAGCTCTTTCCTGCATACCGCATGCCCCGCCCCCCCTGCATCCCTCCTGCCCTCCAACCTCCTGCCCCAGCCCTACATTCATGGCCCTACATGGAATTTCCCTGGCCAGATGTGGCCCTAGGGCCAAAAAGTTTGCTTACCTCTGAATATGTTGATTAAATGCTGTGGCAAACTCTTTATAAAGCTGCAACAGATCATGTAAGTGTGTGCACCCATGCGATACAGTGCTGCTGGAATTGAAAGGTGGTGTTCCTTGCTGTGGCTTTCTCAGGAGTGATTCATTTAATTAAATGCTAGTGCTGTCCGTGATAGTGGACGAAGCCATAGGATGGAGGCACGTTTTATGAGCTGTTTCAGTAGAGTTGAAAGCAAGGTTATGATGGCCTCATGCAGCAAAGCTAGCTTAAGCACATGTGGAACTGTGAATGCGTCCAGTAAATTTCCTTTTTATTTTTTGCTTGCAGCAAAATATGGTAATGACATTTGTTAGTTTTGGTAATGTGGTGAATCTTATTACAACGATTACATTATATACTAATGAATTGATTGTATGCACTCTCTCTGCCATTGCCAGTAAAGCAGAGATCAATACATAAATTTAAATGAGCAAGTGAACAAAGAAAACATCTGAACAAGTGCCTCCCCCATGCAGGCAACTACACTTTATAGTGAAGTGATCCTCTACTAGAAGGACTTCCTGTGATTTCCCTGAATGAAACCTTTTGATTTGGTGATTGCACTGAAGAATACACAAGTGAGTATAAAATGCGTTTACTATAACAACTAATTGGACTGGCCCAAAGTTCTTTGTAGTAACTGTCTGAACTATGGCCCTGCCACTGGGCCATTGTAGCATTTCTGGTGTAGATATTACTTCATTTAATCCCTACTTTGGAGCACTTGTGTGGTGCTGAACCCTGCACAAGAGTGAATTTACCCCAGAGTCAGGGCAGGATTGAGGCCGGGGCAGTATCACCATGTGTCTAAGGCACTGGTTCTTGGAATTGCATGATAATATTGAAATCTCAGCTTTCATTTTAAAACATTGATTCTAGTCCTCATGATTGTAAAAAGGGTTGAAGAAGTGATCCAAGTGGAAATGATTCAGTGACAGAATCTACAGACAACCTAAAACAATGGCCCTGCGTTATGTGAATTGCCTTTTTCATCCCAATGGGTTAACTACGAAACCTGCTGCTTTGAGAACTCCTGCCAACACTGAGGGACTCATAGAGGCAGGGAGCTAGGACAGAATCACAAGAGAAACGCTGAAAGCCCCACAGCAGGAGGCTACATCTACACTACAATTAGTAGAGCAGCTACATGGAAGGGATTTTCCATCGCTATAGTAAATCCAGCTCTCTGAGAGACGGTAGCTAGGTTGATGGAAGAATTCTTCCATTGAACCAGCAATGTCTTCACCAAGGCTTAGGTTGGCTTAAGTGCATCATTCAGGATGTGAGATTTTTCACAGCCCTGAGCAATGTAGTCAAGCTGACCTAACCTGGTAATATACACCAGCCCTGAGATTCAAGTGGTGCATTAGCCTCCTTGTTGGCAGCCCTATGCACGGGGATGAATTTCACTCCCTTTAAGATCACCTTTAAACTAATTCATTGGGTATTTCAATATAAAGAGGCAAGGGTTAGGATTTTTAGCAAATGTGCTTTTTAGTTGGGCACTAGAAATCTCTGTCACTTCCTGGCTATGTCTAAAATGCTGACGGGTCTATTGTCCCATTTAAATAGACCCTTATATTTTTTTTCCTTTCTGCCTTAGTTTGGAGGTCATGCACCAGGCAGGGCACTTTAAATAATCAAATCTTCTTTAGTATTTCGTCTACTGTATTCTGATCTCTATAAAGTCTGTGATAGTTTTGCCTTTGAATTCATTGAAAGCAGGCTCTGGCCTTAAATCTTCCTAAACATACATTTTTTGGGAATCCCAGATGCCATGGTTTAAAATGGAAAAGTGTATTTCCACTAGATTGATATTCTCTAAAAATGAGGACTCTACACACAGCTATCCTCCAGATAATGAATGAAATCAGTAATCAGTTTTGGAGCAGATGAGCATCTTGGGGGTTGTAAGGATTATTGGACTGCCTATCCTGTAGCTTCAACTATTGCACTGTAAAGATAATGAATGATTAATTGATCTCATATTTTATACTTACATTAATGGATAGCATTTGGCCACTCTAACTGCAAGTAACAATTAGGGGCATTAGAGAAAGTACTCTCTTCTGACCTGGCAACACAAGGAGAAACATAGGACAAGTAGTGCAATTATCACGAATAAGGTTACAGAGGAACAGCTTGTCACTGGCAAAACAAGAGTGATCAGAAAAGTGGAATGAGTCAAGGGTGGTGGGAGGAATTGGAGTACTCACATTTGAAATGTGCTGGAGAATCTACTGCCTGCCATCTACTTTGTGAAGAAAGGCAACCTAGCACAGCATTGTGGAAGTGGCAGATTTTCTTTCTCCCTCCTCCCCCTGCTCCCCACTACCAGCCTTGATTCCAGCTCTCCAAGGGAATATGCACAACCGTGCCAAATATTGTAAGTCACAATAACACCATACCAAGCTCTACATAAACTGATCCTTCTGTGTCTCTGCTAGTTACTTGTTTACAAAGGCATTTATTGCACCAAATCCCAGGTTCACTCCCAACTACAATGGATTGTGAACATCCCTGTGCTGCTTCCTGCTTACATCATTAGCCCACATAACTTCATGTATGTTCTGGGCACCCTCAATGGCTGCTCAGTTCTGTACTTTCCTGTAATTAACCCTTTGAAACACAAATAATTGGTATTCAGTATCAGAGGGGTAGCCATGTTAGTTTGGATCTGCAAAAGTGACAAAGAGTTCTGTGGCCACTTTTGCAAATAAGTGGTAGTAAAAACAGCAGCAGTTCTATGAGAAATTTGAAGTTAAAGATGTAATCAGCTCATATTATCATATTTTCGAGGAGTAAATTGTTAGGTTCTATCAATGTCAGTGTTATATGTAAAACAACTGGATTCTTGCTAAGTCTACTCACTTGTAGCTGTGCAGCTATAACCTTGTGCAAAATGGTATAGTGTGACAACCACATTTTTTCTAGTACTCTGTCAAAAGGTATCAGGAATTAATTTTACAATGAGGAAGAAAAAAAACCCAACCGCTAAATGTAAATCTAGGAACTAAGTTTAGAGCCACTCTTTTTTGTAAAGATTTTTGATGGAACAGTAACCTAGCAAAGCCATAATAAAGTACAACAAGGAGAACTCTGGAATAGAAGCTTTCTGTCAGGTGCATAGGTCTAGCATGTTCTACTGCGATATTGCTAAGAATCAGAGAGGTAGCTGTGCTAGTCTGGAATTGCAGAAGTGCCAAAGAATCCTGTGGCACATCTTGTCCCTACTCTGTATTGAGGAAGGGGAAAGCAGAATATTGTGGAAAAGATTGTCTCCCTCACTGAAACTTTCCACTGGTTCAGACAGACTGAAGTAAAACCATTTAAATGGCACTTAATATAACTGAAAACAAGATTGTGGGTAGATGGAGTATAACTTGCCAGTACTTCTACAAACAATCAGGTTGCTATCTTGGGAAAGACCCACTGATAACACACTTATTACCAGCAGCCAGATGTATGATAACTCAATTTTAGAAAAAGGACAGATCCCCAGCACTATTGTCATCAAGAAATATAGTACGGGAAATCCTTTCACTAGAAAAAATGATAGATCAAGTACATTTTAGGATGTACCATTTTGGAACTTGAACAAAATAAATACACTGGTAATAAGAGGCTGATTAAACCCAAATGGGTCTTTCAAAAGTAATAAATACAGGTTATGAATAAGATTTGTTAATACATGGCAATTCAAGCATTTTGATAACCAATACAATAAAAAAATTAAATAATTAATAATCATGAATGCCATACATCTCTGTAGCATGTTTCACCTCAGCATTCGAAAACACTTTCTGAATATTAATTAAGCCTCACAAAACCACAGCAAGGCACGGAAAGTAGCAGTATGACCCCCTTAGACAAAATGGGGGAAACTGAGGGAATGAGGTCAAATGACTTGTCTGTGTTCACAGGAAGTCTCTGGAAGAGTCAGGACTAAAAACAAGATCTTTTGACTCCTGCGATCATGCTTGAAACATTTAACCATCCTTGCTCAGACTATCTCCCCAGAAAGTATGAGCATCTCTTCTAGTTTAATTGTAATTTGAGAAATTAAGGCCCACAGCAAAACTTATTAACAATATTCACTGGTTTCAACACTAAATTACAACTTCTCCTTTATGTCACCTTCAGCATTCGAGATGCCCTCAGTAGATAGCAAGTACTGCATATTTCATAACAATGTGCAAAAAATCTTTTTGGTCAATATTCTAATTTGTTTCTACTTCAATTAACTTTTTCTTAACTGTATATCTTGTCTCAAAAAATGATGAACGCTTTCCAGTTTATTGAAACAGTTGTTTTATAAAAGAAGAACAATATGCTTGAGCAACTCTTTGTACTGATATATCATCATCAACCTTAATAACGAGTGGGAGGGAAATATAAGGTGGTTTTTGACTCTATGGAGAACATTTGTAGATTCTATCTGGAACAGATTTTATTAAAATTGCAACAAACTTTATAAAGCCCAATGTATGGTTCATTAAGGGAACATTACCTTACAATTATGATTAATTAGATTAAATTTATGAAAGTGTGTTGTTTGTTCAAATCAAAGGGGTGGAGGAGAAATGATGGATGATGAAAGAGTGTGATAAATGAAGAAAGCAGCTGAACTAAATTGAATGTGTATTCATCCGTTTTCACTTCATAACTAATGATAAATTGAGCATGTCACATTTAACAATACTTGTCTGGGCTTAAGCACAGTCTCAGCCTCTGTATTCTAATGTCTTCTGTCAGGTAGCTAAATTCAAGGGATGTGATATTTTGTGTGATGAAACCTTCACAGTTCATTATCTATCTGCCCCAGCAACTAAAATCACAAATGAAATCTCTCACTCACTGCTGGAAATAAAATAAGGGAAGTCTTAACTATAACAGACGTGTACAGGAAGAAGAAAAATCTCATGATAAAGTTTGTTTACTAAGAAAAGGATGTGAATCAAACCATGTACTTTGTACACAAAAATATAATTTTGGAGAACAGCAATTCTGAATCTAACACCCTTACACTAAATGCAGTGGGACTATTTGTGAAGTAAAGAGCTACTCTCAGCAACAGATAAGGGTATCAGAATCTGGTCCCAGTTATCAAGAAATTCTGTTGGGCTAAGTGTCTAAGCCTGAATGATTACCCAGGTTTCTGGACTCTGGGAAATGGAGATGGAAATCTCTCAATAATGCGCTTTCTTTCGAGACTTCTGTTTCTTCCTGCTTCAAGTCAGGCTAGAAAGAGAAGGAATAGCCTGCCTCATGGCATTTTGGCACGTGTGCTTCCATGCCTGATCAGAAATAAGATATCCAGATAGGCCTGAAAATAAATGATAACTTAAAAAAAAATCATCTTAATCTCACACTTTTGCTTTGGGATCAGTTAAAGTTTTGGACACTGTCACAGGGCCTACTCACTGCGAGGGGGGCCTCTTCCTGGCTGCTCTGGGGATTAGCTCCTTTCAGCTCTAGGGCCCCCTTCTCACAGTGGCATGCCATTCCTATGCCTCTCTTCCTGGGTCTGCAGCCCCTCTTTTGCTGTATGAGCTGCTGCCTCTTTGTGACTTAGCCCTCTGTCCAGATTACTATCTGTGCTTCCCCTTTCTGTGGTAGTCTTTCAAAGTCTTTCCTCAGCAATCATACACAGGCAGTCTTCCCATTCACCGTCCCATGTTGCCATGCCTTCAGTGGCTGACAGGGTGTCAGGATTGCCTCCCCACTCTGAACTCTAGGGTACAGAGGTGGGGACCCGCATGAAAAAAGGAAATAACCCCCCAAACCTATTTTACCAGCTTGGGTTAAAATGTTTTTCCCCAGAACACAACTTCTTCTGTGTCAGGAACTGATATGCTGCCACCATCAAGTGAGAATGTCTCAAAAAACTATTGGACATGGGCCACTTGAAGCCCCTCTTTCTCTTTCCACAAAACCTCCAAACTTATTCCCTCCCTGAGAAGCTTGAGAGAAAAGCCTCGCCTGATCCTGTGAGACGTGCCCGATCCAAAACCAGGCTCTTACCCAATGGAAAACAAGCAGTCAGATTCTTAAAAGAAAGATTTTAATAAAAGAAAAAAAAAAAAGGAATAAATCCCTTATAACCATCAATAGAACAGCATCTACCATAATCAACAAAAGGATTCAGAAACCAAACCTCTCCCCCAAGGCAACTTTCTCCTACTGTTGATATCTCTGCTGAATCTTACAATATCAAGAAGCAACCAGCCAACACTCACCACTGAGAACCCTCCAAGTGACAAAAAGAAGGTAAACTTACTGACTACCTTACTTGATAGAAAGTTTGTAGTTACAGTGAAAGAAATAGGTGTGGTTCATCCCATAGCCAAGTTGAACAGAGAAGAGACCCCCAGAGAGAAACTGAAACTCAAAATCCTTTGTCTCCTGAGGAATTCCTCATTGGTCAGTTGTCCACCTCTCAGGTTACCTTTAGCTTAACCCCTTACAGGTAAACACTAATTCTAGGCTACTTTATACTTCTGACACAGGGGAACCAAGGTCTGCCCTCTACTCTGGGTTCTGGCTCAGGGACCTTCTAAGTCAGCAGCCATGGTATGTTTCCTTCTAGACATCTCTGCCTTTCATCCTCCCTTTGTAACAGGAGCAGCTGTCTTAACAGTCTTTCAGACCTCTGCTCATATCAGGGCCAGTCTTCTATAAGGGCAACCCCTATTGCCCACAATCTCCACGTCACTATCACGGGGTGTTCCTTCTTCCTGTTTTTGCCACAGGTTGTGCATTTTGGGGCTTTCCTGCTTTCTTTCCCTGGGGGCTAGACTTCTTATCTCCCCATAGGCGCACTCTCTCAGAGTGTCCCCTCTGCCCACAAACATAACAATGCTTTACTCAGGCTTCCAGCCTGCTGACTCTCGGGCCTCTCTTCTTGCCCCAGCATCCCCCATTCCTCTTCAGCTGGGCTCCCTCATCCAGTCAGAGGAGTACTCAGCCATCTGCTTCTCCTCAGCCCTGGCCTGTCAGATTAATTAACCCCCTTCTCAGTCTGTATCAACCCTTTCAAGGCAAGTGTGGGGTAAACACCCCTTCACAGATTTCATATCACCTCTTGTTTTAGCCCAACTGGTCCTCCAGTTCCTATTTCAAACCTGTTTGAACAGATCAAATTTGTCTCTGATGTAAAACTTGACTCTGTTATACAGAGATGAGGTCTGGCCTCAATGTGTTGGACATTTGCAGGAAAATCTCAGTTAATATGCTGTAAATCATTGGAATATGCAAAGCAAGGGGGTACAAAGTGGTTGTGCACAGTGGACCAAGTACATTAAATAGTAGGCAGAATCCTCCACACACTAAATGGAAGTGAGAAGTGCTGTTTACCTCACACAGGTTGTGAAAGGGTTAATATGGGCCCCAGAGGCCAATTCACCAGGCTCGGTGCACCTGGAGGAAGGAGCCCCTGACTAATTAGAAATAAAGCCCAGCTGGCTGAGTACAGTTGGAGAGAAACTGCCCAGTTGGAGAGAAGTGTTTTCTCTCTTGGAGAAAAGGCCTGGAGAACAGGTTAGGCTCAAAGGGGACAGTACTGAGATGATGCTTACAAAGAGGAGGGAGATTGTTGAGGGAAGCTTCTAGAATCCCTGAGGAGAGGAGGCAGTGGGGGAAAAGCTGCTGGGAAGAAGTGATATAGGATCAGCTGTGCAGGGCCTGGGAGTAGGGGCCAAGAAGCAGAAAACTTCAGTCTAGCCCCAGAAGAGCTACTAGTTTGGATCTTTGTTGCCTCAGAAAGGGGCTGGACTTCAAAGAGGTCTGGCTAGAGGGCCATGGTGCTTCTGTGGCTGGAACAGTGTGTAAGAAAGTAAGGGAAACTGAGGCAAAGGATGATGCAATGCTGCATCTAATCAGGAGAGGGTGTCTGGGAGCAGCACTTTCACCACAGGAAGTGGCAGGTCTCTTGTAGGCCCCTATCCTGTATCCTAAAGAGCCCAGGGCTAGGCTGTGGACAGAGAATATGTCTATAAGGCCACATTGGCTTAGAACTGTGACCCTTACTAGGCAAGTGAAGTTAGCTTAACTATATGCTCCTGTCCTAGGCCTTTCTGTAATTACAAGGCAGGGATTACTTGATAGCTGGGTAACAGCGCTCTAGGTAATACAGGACCAGATTCCCCTGTGTGCTACCCCTAACATGTAACACCTTCCCTACCTGTGCTGTGTGCAGCTCAGTCCCTTAACGCTGGCATTCTAGTCAGTGCTGCCTTTTTAACCCTGGCTACAAGTAGTATGTGGTGCAGGAGTTTGCATGAGTGTTCATTCCCCTGCCCCTGCCCTTTCCACGCATTATTCACACAATGAGGTGCCAGAAGAGAGAAGCATGACGCAAGCCGAGTAGTTTTAGGGGTAATTTTCATTAACGGGGTGTGTTTACAATGCACCCTGTGGCAGCAAATCTCAGAGCAGGAGTGGGCAAACTACGGCCCGCGGGCCACACATGGCCCGCCGGCCATTTTTGTGGGGGCCGGGCAGAGCGCCGCATGCCGCGGATCCCCGCGTTCCCGGGCCAGGGAGCCGTGAGGCCGCGCACGTCCTGGCCGGGCCCAACCTAGCTGTGCCGCAGGTCTCCCCGCTTCACGGCCCGCGGCCAGGTCCAGCGCCGGGGAGCCGCGGCACTCCGCGCTCCCGGGCCGGCGGTCGGGTCCAGCGCCGAGGAGCCCCGTGCTCCTGGGCTGGCAGCCGGGTCCAGCGCCGGGGCTCCGCGCTCCCTGGCCGGGTGGAGGAGCACCCGGCTGACTATGGTAAGTGGAGAGGGCCAGCGGCTTAGGTGGTAGGGTCACGGGGGGTGGTGGTTAGGGTGGGGGGGATCGCGGGAGGGGGTGGTCAGGGAACAAAGCAGGGGGGCTTAGATGGAGGGGTACGAGGGGGTAGTGGTTAAGGTGCGGGGATATCGGGAGGGGGCAGCCAGGGAACAAACAGCGGGGCTTAGACAGGAAGTGGGATTCTGGGAGGCCAGTTGAGGGGGGTCTCCGAGGGAGCGATCAGGGGACAAGGATTGGGGGGCGGGTTGGGATGGGTCGAGGATTCTGAGGGGGGGCAGTTAGGGGGCAGGAAGTGGGTGGGGGTTGGATAAGGGGCGGGGTCAGGCTGTTTGGGAAAGTACAGCCTTCCCTAACTGGCCCTTGGCACAATTTTTAACCCCAATGTGGCCTTCGGTCCGAAAAGTTTGCCCACCCCTGTCTCAGAGCCTGGGTCAACTGACTCAGGCTTGTGGGACTCAGGCTGTTGAGCTAAAAATAGCAGTGCAGATGTTTTTGGTTGGGCTGGAGCTTGGCTTCTGAGACCCACCCGTCTCTCTCTCTCTCTCTCTCCTAAGGTTTCAGAGTCTGGGCTCCAGTCTGCACTGGAACATTTATGCTGCTGTTTTTAGTTCCATAGTGTGAGCCAGAGTCAACTGGGCTGGGCTCCCAGACTCACTGCTGCAAATCTTTTTTGCAGTGTATTTGCACCCATAGACGATCGGAGTGGTATAATACTCCATTTTGGACCAGTGAGGGGTTTAAAATCTGATACAATTATATTGTTGTAGGGCTAATTATCAGAGTGCCTAGAACTGTGTGTGTGTTTTAAACTGTTTAATTTTTTAAAAAAATATCCTGGCTTGCCAGGGCTGCAAACAAGAACTTTTGTCACTGGGGAGGGGAAATTGAGTGACACCCTTCATCTCCACACCATCAAACCAAGTCCTAAACTCCTCACAGATCTTGAGTTAAAGTCTTGTCCTTTCCATGTGCAATACCAGTACATACTATCGGGCTGGCTTTAGAACCCCAGGGATTGCAATGTGTATAGGATATGGTTTAAATGACAGAGGTTTATTTTTTTTTGTTTGGAATTGAACATTTAGACAATTTAACTGACATCCTCTATATGTTATCAACTTTGTTTCCCTCTTTCCATGAACTTCCTGCAGTCTGTGGTCTGAAATATGCTCACTGTACTACACTTTTGTCTTTCCTCATATAATTTTCCATGTAAATAGAACTTTTTCACAAGCTGGTCTGATACTGTGAAATGAGCTCCCACAGGGACTAAGGACTGTGACAAATCTCACCACCTTCCACTACAAAAGCAAGGCACCTTTCCCTCATCTTGCCTTCTCTGATCTGATCACGTAGCAACATATATATTTTAAACAAAAACCAACCTCCAACCCATGGGGAAAAAAAACCCTTCCAAAACAGGATGCTGCACTGCACAAGCTTCTCTCCTTGGGGAGGGGATGAGAGAACAAACAACACATGATAGGTGTATTGTCACATTGCTTAACACACTTCTGGAATGCGCTCCGGTACTACAGCGATGATTGCAGTGTGAGAACTCATATAGAACCAAATACGCAGCTGTCTGTAGTTGTGTATAGGTGAGATGACGGAAGGAGGTCCCTAAGATCTCTTATGATGTAGTCCACACAATGAAAATGTTGTGATCCTTGACATTAGTGAAATGTGGATTCTTTTAGCCACTATAAGCTGCAATATCTGAAAGTGTGATTTGTAAAACAGGGCAGCTTTGATCTTGGAGTGTATCTGGCAATGACGCTGCCTTCTGGAATTGCTACCCGGTGTCTCTTGTCTTCAAACACTTGGTCAGTGACAGTGCATTGCACTTTCAGATATGTATTGAAAAGTCTTCCCCATCTTCTTCCCTGTCTTTTTATGGAAAGCCATGAGATCATTTAGCAAACCAAAGTCATGACTGGCAATATGAAGAGCATGCTTGTGCGGGAACTGAGCTTGTATTCTTAAAAGTGTGCAGTGATTTTGAGAGTCTGATTTGGGACCCCTGAAATGCACCCAATTTTCAGTGGAAAGGAGTGCTCAGCACTTTTGAATTTAACATATGTCAAATGGGGCACCCAAACATTGAGGCAATGAAAATGTAGACCTTCATCTTTACAAACTAGTGTCAATATCTCAGATGTCCTCCCCCCGACCCCTGAAACTAATCAGGAGGCACAGAGGAGATGTGGGTTTGGGAATCGTTAAGTGAAATGAAAGTGAGTCATGTTCATTAAAGATGAGCTAGCAGAATGTTTGATATTAGTGGCTGTGTAATGATTAGAGCTTCCTGTAATAATGATGATGATGATTCAACTATATGAATTGAACATTCATTCTAAGTTAATTCACATCCTCTTAACTAATAAGTTATTGGAAGGGGAGGGGGAGGAAAGAGACAGTCCTGATTTTTAGCTCATAATTTAAATAAACTAGCCAAACAAATACTGAGATGACAAATTATTTACCAAGATTTGAACTTCCCACACTCGGGAAAATCTGGATGCAAATCTGGATCAAAATTTCATGACAAAGGCTTATTTCTTATAATTTATTCATACAGCACTGCATTTTAAATGCATGGTAGTCAGACCTTAATCCCATTAGAATTTATATGTATGGTCACTACTAATTATCCTCCCAATTAACCTGATGATGACAGATATTTTGCTATCTATTTTTTAATCAAATGCCATATTGAGTTGCAGCAATATAAGGTACAGTGGGAATAGCAAATTACACTGATCTACAATTTTTTAGAAGTCGTCTGCTTCAGAGATAAAACGTGATATTTATTATGTATTTTGATGTGCTGAATTCAAATATGACAATTAAAACAACTGATTGGCTACTGTTTCTAAGATACTTAAGTTTTTACATTTTATGTCTATGTATATTGTGTAGATAGAGTTTTAATCATAAATTGTAAACCTAGGTCTTTTCATGTGTTTATGGTTGCTTTACATGATAATATTTCACCTGTCCTGTTTATGTAACACTTTAAAAATCAGCAAAAGAGTTATATAAATAAAATGTATTATGAAACAAAAGGCAAAAAACTATTATGTACATAGTTTAGTTATATTCAGTGTCTACTCAGCGCTTCTTGGCTTGTCTCTTGTATTCATTAAATGGAGCATCTCTTGTCACTGTCCAGCAATAGTCTGCAAGCATTAATGGGCTCCATTTGCCCTGATAGCGTTTCTCCATTGTTGCAATGTCCTGGTGAAATCGCTCGCCGTGCTCGTCGCTCACTGCTCCGCAGTTCGGTGGGAAAAAGTCTAGATGAGAGTGCAAAAAATGTATCTTTAGTGACAAGTTGCAACCAAGGCTTTTGTATACCTTGAGGAGGTTTTCCACCAACAACCTGTTGTTTCCGAGAAAATGTATTGCCATTGACTGGAAGGCTTTCCATGCCATCTTTTCCTTGCCACGTAGTGCATGGTCAAATGCATCATCTTGAAGAAGTTCATGAATCTGAGAACCAACAAAGACACCTTCCTTTCTCTTAGCTTCACTTAACCTTGGAAATTTTCCATGGAGGTACTTGAAAGCTGCTTGTGTTTTGTCAATGGCCTTGACAAAGTTCTTCATCAGACCCAGCTTGATGTGTAAGGGTGGTAACAAAATCTTCCTTGATTCAACAAGTGGTGGATGCTGAACACTTTTCCTCACAGGCTCCAATGACTGTCGGAGTGGCCAATCTTTCTTGATGTAGTGGGAATCTCTTGCACGACTATCCCATTCGCAGAGAAAACAGCACTACTTTGTGTATCCGGTCTGCACACCAAGCAAGAGAGCAACAACCTTCAAATCGCCCCAAAGCTGCCACTGATGTTGGTCATAGTTTATGCACCTCAAAAGTTGTTTCATGTTGTCATAGGTTTCCTTCATATGGACTGCATGACCAACTGGAATTGATGGCAAAACATTGCCATTATGCAGCAAAACAGCTTTAAGACTCATCTTCGATGAATCAATGAAGAGTCTCCACTCATCTGGATCGTGAATGATGTTGAGGGCTGCCATCACACCATCGATGTTGTTGCTGGCTACAAGATCACCTTCCATGAAGGAGAATGGGACAAGATCCTTTTGACGGTCACGGAACATGGAAACCCTAACATCACCTGCCAGGAGATTCCACTGCTGTAGTCTGGAGCCCAACAGCTCTGCCTTACTCTTGGGTAGTTCCAAATCCCTGACAAGGTCATTCAGTTCAGCTTGTGTTATGAGGTGTGGTTCAGAGGAGGAGGATGGGAGAAAATGTGGGTCCTGTGACATTGATGGTTCAGGACCAGAAGTTTCATCCTCTTCCTCCTCCTCGTCTGACTCAAGTGAGAATGATTCTGGTGCATCAGGAACCGGCAGTCCTTCTCCGTGGGGTATTGGGCGTATAGCTGATGGAATGTTTGGATAATGCACAGTCCACTTTTTCTTCTTTGACATACCTTTCCCAACTGGAGGCACCATGCATAAGTAACAATTGCTGGTATGATCTGTTGGCTCTCTCCAAATCATTGGCACTGCAAAAGGCATAGATTTCCTTTTCCTGTTCAACCACTGGTGAAGATTTGTTGCACAAGTGTTGCAGCATATGTGTGGGGCCCACCTCTTGTCCTGATCTCCAATTTTTCAGCCAAAATAAAGGGGATAGGCTTTCTTAACCATAGTGGTTATACTGCGCTTTTGGGATGCAAAAGTCACTTCACCACAAACATAGCAGAAGTTATCTGCACTGTTCACACAAGTACGAGGCATCTCTGCTCACTTTGGCTAAACAGAAATGTGTCCCTTTGCAAAATCAAACACTGACAAATAAGAGAGCACGACAGTGTATGATTTCTAGAGCTGATATAGGGCAATTTGTTCAGCAGAGTGATGTAAGCTTCGTTATGATTGCATCATCCATGACTTCTAGGAATAACATGATGCAATTCATATCATGTATGATGCAATACCAGCTTCAGATTGCATCATTCATTGTTTTGCATAAAAAGCAAGTACTGTCCAAACCCAGTCATAGATTTATTCATAGATCCAGTCAAAGATGTATTTTAGTCCATTTCTGGTTTAAACTGAGATCCCGTCCCTTTATAACTCACTTATCCTCCACTATTCTCATGTCAAGGGTTGTATATACTGACCCAATAGCATATCTTGAAAACTAGAGCCAATCAACAATTTTAAGCATCATTTTCATTCTCAGTGACCCAGAATTAGTAAAGTTTGACTACATTTATTTCAGAAACATTTTGTCTGTAGAGCAGTGTTATTTACTGTTTTGAGCAGAACTTCCAGAGAACATCAGTCTACCAATATTTGAAGAGTATAAACAAGAAGGGTAAAGAGGAATTATTTAGGAGGAACAATAGAGCGTAACTGGGAGTAATGACAAGAAAGGATAGTTTGGGCTAAATATCAGGAAAATCTTTTGATGATCTGAGCCATTTGGCTTTGAAATAGTATCTAAAAAGAGTAGAAGACCCATTACTTGGGACATTTAAAGCTAGGCTGGAAGAGATAATAGACAAGCTGCCTTTCTGGAAGGGAAGTGGACAAAGTGAACAAATGGGTCTTGCATCTATCGGTTTGATTCTAGAGGTCTGGACTATCGCTGTCTGCATATTAGGGAGAGGGGAAAGTTTGGCTATTGTGTTCCATATCAAAAAACACACACAAGCTGGCATGTTTTTCTGAAAAATCCAAACCCCTGGAGTTAATAAAATAGGCTTTCTCATGAGATTTCAGCCCAGCTTCTGGTCTTGGCAAGAAGTCCTGCCAGAGCAACCTTTTTCATGGTTTTCAACAACCCTAGCTTCTGCTAGAACCTGGCATGAACAACAAAACAAACAGATCACTCTGCAGTGACAACAAAACCCATCCATTCAATCATTCCAAAAAGGTTCACTTCTATAAACGAGCCAGCAAGATATCAGTGGCATCTGTCTCTCCGCACTCCTCTCCCTAGTCAGTGCTTTAGCTCTGCAGTCATAGTGGCGCCATCAAAAAAAAACAACAACGTTGGTCTGGGCAGATGCATGTTAGAGGACTAATCCCTGTCTATACACACTGTAAGTATGAACCTTATTTATGGAATAGTACCACATTGCAATGTTTGGGTTGCAAACACATGGAAATAAGATAATGAACAAATCATAATGATTTTTCATGACTAAAATATTAAATTTATTAAACATTCCTAATATATAAACAAATCTCATATTATTCCAAATGTGGAGACTGAGCTAGACATGGACCTGAACCAAAATGCCAGATCCTAAGACCCTCAAAACTTGGCAAATTCCAGATTATGATTTGAACTGGGATGTTTGATTTAAACCCCAGTGTCAACTAGCTGGTGCTCCACCATATTCTGATTTCATTGTAAATCCAAATTCACTCAGTTGATTTCAATCTCTCCTATGACATGCTGTGACATGTCTCTCTCCAAAATTCTGGTCATGTTTGTGACATTCATAGTCCAATCAGCAAACTGCTGAATCACTAGGTTCCTGCTACTTAAATCCTTGTAGATACCTAGTATGTCATATATTAGCCACACGGAAATAAACATATATGTATGTTTGAGACTGAATAACTCAAATTTGTTTGGAGAATGTTTCCTTTGGGATATCATAAAAGATTCTTGAATATAATAGCTCTGAAAGGCTACTTGCTATCCTGCTGTTCCTGAAGATATAGAAGGCACAGGGAGCTGTCCAGCATGAGCAACAAGATTAGCATCGGAAATGCTGATTTATTTATTTACAAGTAGTTGACTCTAATGTAGTGACTTTCTGGGAGGTTTCCAGGCAAACTGGAGAAAGCTGGGTCTTCAAAGCTAGATTTAAGTTCTTATTCACAGAGTATGTCAGAAGCATTCCCTACCAGGCAAGATCAAATCTTAATTTGTATTTTATCACCATCTAAATGGAAGAAGGGTGGTTTTGTAGTTAAGACTCTGGATTGGGATTTAGAGAACTACATTCAATTTCAAGTTCTGCCACAAATTTCCTGTGTGACCCTGCATGAGTCAATTAGGGCTTGATTTTTTTTTCAGAAGGTGCTGAGTACCTATAGCTTCCATTAATGTTAGCTGGAGCTGTAGAGCTGGAGCTTTTCTGAAAGTCAGGCTCCTAAAATTTGTCTTCCATCTGTAAAATGTGAACAATAACATTCCTTTTCTCCCAGCCATTGTCTGTCTTGTCTATTTGGATGATAAATTATTTAGGGCAGAGTACTATGTAAATGTACAGTGCCTAGTACAATGGGGACCCAGTCACCAGTGTGGGCCTCTAGGTTATACTGTAATAAAATAATAGTAATTGTTATGCCTGTTGGTTAGAAACATTAGAGACTTTTTTGACATTATGACATTGAAGAAGCAGCTCCATGTGTAGGTTCATAACTACTAATTTTCCAGTGTCTAATTTTGCCCACCCTTCTCCCTTTGCTTCATTAGAAATGTATTTTTAAATATCTCATGTGCGGTCTGTAGGCTGAGAAGAGTTTGGTGCGGGAGAAGAAAGAGATGTTAATCCTATAAGATAGTTCTGAGAAATAGGATTTTTAAAAATGAGGTATTTCACTTTTTGAGTCTTCTTAATCATTTTTGTAGAGCCATATCTCAAAAATGGTGTGCTGTGAACTCTTTATGTTTTATTAATTCATCTTGCATATGATCAAGTGAATAGGACTATTTCTGTTAAGGTCATCTGCTAATTTTAATAATTTCAAAGTGCTAAAATGGTCTCTCAGGTCTTAGTGGACTGTGTCTGCTTAGCTGAAGTTGTGGCAGATTTCGTAAACTAGGCCAAAGGTTTGGCATATTGCTCATAAACTTGACCAAAACAAATTCCAGTGGAGTTTGTAAGCTTTGTTTGTGTATGACTGCATACATGATGATTTTAAGCTCTGCCATGTGAAATATTCCAAGAAAGTTACAAAATCTATCTGCACATTCTGTGCAATTTGTAAATTCTCTGAGTTGAACAGTTCTGAATTAAGCTTTATTGATTCAGCAAGAAATGTTTAGGTGCCATCACCAGAACCTCTTAGGTACAAATAATTACAAACTTTGCTCATAAGTTGTTTGATTTTGAATACAATTGCGTCCTTTTAAAAACGAAATAACATGTATAAACTTTATACCACATCTGAAATTAGAGCATAATAAACTCTCAAAACCTAAGAAATATAAAAATCTACACCAAAGTTTCATGAGTGTTAGATATTTCTGAAAGAAATTTCTAGACAGATTTTTGAAGATATTAAGGCTGTAAATAGATATTAAGTAACTAAACATTATTTTTGTAAATGCAGCTTGCACAGTAATAATGATTGAAAACTTGGATTTGTGCTTCAAATTAAAAGAAACAAAATTTGAAAGTCAGAAAATTCACTGTTTATCCCATAAAGAGCCTTAATTATGACCTTGTATCAAAGCCCAAACCTAACACTATCCTGTGATCTTGCTAACCTCATCCACCAAACCATAAGACCTCACCCACCTATCCAAGAAGAAGCACAAAGTTTCAAATATAGGAAAAGTGTAACGAATCTCAGCTGTTGAGGTTACCACCTAATTGGAGTTACATAATTTTATCGTATTCTAAATATGGGTCTACAGCTACTTTTCTATTCATCACATAAGGGCAACCAACCAAAACACAAACCTTCATTCTCTACAATCATCATGAGAAGTACCAATGTCTTGTTTTTCTCTCTCTGTATATAGCTTAGAAACTGATGTGTCTTGGACTAATCACTACAATACGAGTCAGAGCCCTATCATCAAACCAGAGCATATATGAATTAAAATATACCACATATCTGTAATACCTTTATATGACCTAGATGTTGCGTTGTGAGATAGCTGAGTGGTAGGCAGAGATTAGTGATCAACATTAAGGATGTTTATGGATCTTAATTATGAATGACTTGAATATTTTTCTAACAAAGACGATGTTCTGAGAGTTATAATTAAATTGATAGCCATTGACAACCTTAACTGTATCTTAACATAAGTTTTGTGTGAGTGAATCATCAGTGCACTGTAATCTCTTTACAATGGCATTACTGCCTATACTGTTTGCTATAATCCTCCTCTGCTGAATGGGAAAATTGCATCTGGCTTTACTATGAAATTCATGGAGTCCTCAGCTTGAAATTGTCAAAAGAGCTTTTTTTTATTCAACCTGGTCATTCATCTATGCACACTGAGCTCCTTGGGGAACCACTTGAAAATGGGATTTTTCTTCCCTCCCTCCTCTTTCTTTTCTCTGCTGCTCCTTCACCTCCCTTTCCCATCCTCATCTAGGTACCTAGTAGCTCTCTCTTTCAATAACACTGGTTTGGCTGCAACGAAAGTGCTTTTTAATGTAGGAGATGTACTTCAGCCATAACACCAGGGTCACTTTCTGAGTAACATTTTATGGGATTGATTAAACTTTAGGACCATAACTGTTGACTTTAAAGGCGTGGGAAGAGACTGGGAGTGCTAAGCTCGGATAATTTGTGCTTCACAATTTTTTTTAAGTCAAATAGAGATAAGGGTTTAATGTGTTTGAAAAAGCAGCCATCTATTTTTTCCAAGTCTCCTATTGTAAAAGACCCCTTAAAATGAAATAATGTCTTTTACACTAATGAAGTAAAGTTACAGTAAATAACTGTATATAAAAAGGTATTCAGTCTTATAGCAGGAATGTGAGAAGATTTAACTTGCTCCTCATTTGCTCTAAATGTAAGCACTTCATATTTTCTCACTGCTAGAAAATGAATAAGCAGGTCTTCTTGGCTGAGTTTTCAAGGTTGCAATAATGCATAGTTCATTGTCATTGACAATCCTTTCCTTGAGACAATATGGGCAGGATGGAGGAAAATGGCTGAGTGGGGAAAAATAACACACAATGCTTTCATCTCCTTACAATGTTCAACTGAACTCAGGTTGTACTGCTAAGAAATTGCAGGTTGGGATGATAGGAGCTATCTGTGCATGAAGAGGAAGAATGAGAATGGCAAGGTGGTTAAGAGATCGGCTAAGGGACTTAGGAGATCCATGGTCAATTCCCAGCTCTGCTACAGATGTCCTGTTTCACCATAGGCAAGTCCTTTGTAATCTCTCCATTCCCCATCTGTAAAATGGCAATAATAATACTTTCTTTCTGCTAGCCTTTGGCTTGTCTATTTTGAAAGTTAAGTCATTTGGGCACAAATTGCTTCCTACTAGGTATTTATAATGGGTCTTTCATGATCTTTGAGTCCTGTAGGTCTTAAATAATAAAATGCCAGTTGTGTTTACCTTGAAGTGCTCAGCCTGGGACAGATGCACGTAAAACCCATACATCTTCAAGGTGAGGAAGACCTTTCAAATTTGAAAATCCAAATTAATTTGGCCATTTGAATGCAATAATGGGCTGGCTTCAGTGGACTTCCAATTAGTCATCGTACTATCATTGTTTTAGAAAATCAATAACATGGTTAAAAGTTTCATCCTAACATTTCTTGGGAAGGGTAATTGTACAGCTTAAAAATAGTCCAATTTTAAAAGTCTGTGGCTTGCCATTTGACCTAAAATATTTGTAAATTGAGAGCTAGAGAGTGTTCTGTTGCAGAAAAACCCATGAGAGGGCAAAAGGCATTCAGCAAGCTCTGAGTTTGCCCTTATTGCCTTTGAGGAATCATGCAGACAAACTTTGTCTCTCCCCAGTATAGGCAAGAGGCATGGTCTCTGAGAGGCACTGGGAGATGCTAGAGATCTCAGAGCATCTGCAGAGAGCTGGCACTGGTCCCCCACTGCTGCTATCTAGACCCCACATTTCTGCTTGCAATGCAACTTCTTTGCTTTGCTATTACACACTGTCGGTACCTCACTGTAGCTGTCCAGCCCCCTCCACTCTTGTAATGGGTTTGACAGCACAGAGCAGCAACCCTCTGTGGGGATTTTTCAAAAATGCTCAGGTCTATTGATCTCAATGAGAACTGAGTTATGCCAGTGCTCCGTGCTTTTGAAACTCCCACCCTCTGGCATGAATGAAGACCGAGTTAGCATTAATTCCTGTGCCTATTTCCCCATTCATGTTCTGGGAATGATGCTATGTATGCTGGCAATAGCTGCCGCATACCCCCAAACCTGTGGAGCCCAAATGCAAGGTGCTGAAAAGGAGGAACTTCCATAGGATTGGGTGCAAGGCTTCATTGGTTCCCTTTTTTCTAAAAGACTTTGAAGCATTTCTTTTATTCTTTACCTGTAAGCAGAGGGGATGGCCTGGCCCTTCACGTTTTAATAAAGTCAGGTATTTGAAGCAAATTCATCTGAAGTAACTGGGAAATGTTTTGACCACAAACAAACAAAAAAAATAAGCAGTAAGATTTGTTTTAAATCCACCTATGGCACAATGCTGACAAGACAATTGATAGGCAGCTGGCAGGCTGAGTCCGCTGCTTATAGCTGTCATGCTGTGACCTATGCATGGTTATCAGCAGAGCCAAGAATAAAACCCAGCTCTCTTGAGTCCTACTCCACTGCTGTAGCCATTTAGGTAATATTGCCTTCCTGATCCATTGTTGTGTCTCATCTTGTCTTAAACTTAGATTGTAAGCTCTTTTAGGTAGGACCATCTTTTTGTTCTATACAGTGTATAGCTAGGTACAGTGACTAGCACAATGGGGCCCTAGTGTATAGGTACTACTGCAATACTACTAATTAATAATAATGTTTGATATACACATTGTGCAGTTCCAGTGGTTTTGGGATCTCTTGAGGCTGAACGAGGTTCTTATACACAGTATTCTGAATCATGGAAAGTAGAAAAGAAAAATCCTAGTACACCACCCACTCCACCCCGTCTGCTATGACAGTGCATAAATTACAATAATACTCTGGATCTGTGTACTGGTTTTCTTTTGGAAGGATTTGCAATATGCTCCAGATTGAAATTTTTCTGTTTGTCCACTAGCTATACACATTGCTGCACCCCAAGTTTGGAAAAACCCTAGCCACAAAATATCCAGATTTCAAACCTCAAAGCGCAAAGTGTTTGAATGAAGAGTTTGGCCCAACAGTGACACAGGGAAATTTGGATCCAGATCTGATTTTGGATTCTGAAACCTCTTTTTATCCTGTCCCACTCTCATATACTTCTCCCTGCTATCCAAAATAGTTAATAGATACTTGTCTTGATTCAAGACTCTGGCTCCAATCTCTAATCTTGAATACGTTTGAATCTTGCAATATCTGAACTCCAAGATCCAAAGTTTGCAGCTCAGGTCCATCTTTAATTTCAACAAGTTTAATGAATGAGATGCAGAGACCACTTTTGATTCTTGAAGGCTTAATAGCAAAGGCATTTTGCAAACTCCTGGGTGCAGAGTCACGATAGTCAAGGCCCCAATAATCAATTTTTCCCCTAAATAAATACTTAATATGAATAGTGTGGAGGAAAAGAGCGGGTTCAAGTGTAGCTATTTTTAAGTTGTCAGAGACAGAGCAACTGTCAGGCTAAGTCCTAGCCTAACATCACGAGACCTGTAGAATGTAGACCTGGGTCAGAAGTAAGTGGAAAACAGCAGAATAGTCAGCATGAATAGTCAGAGTGACCTAGCCTTGAGATAACGATGTTTTGAGTAAAGAAGTGAGAAAAATACTGGAATAGATAGCAACTAGCCAAAATAAAGTGTAAATGTTTTCAATTATTTAATTATTATATGTCACAAAGAGGTATAAATGCTTGTGTGATTTTGCTTGTACTTTGAAGAAACTGAGGCAGAGATACTCTCTGTCAGCTGAGTTCTTCCCTGGCAATTGCCTGAAATAAACCTCTCTCTGACTTGTTGCATACCAAACAGAGAGAAGGCTCATTTCCTTCCACACTAGGAACATAAGATTTTAAGGAACACCTTAGTCACCAAGCAGTCCCATTGACTTCAGTAGAACAATTCATGGAATAAACCGCTGAACAACATGAGTAAAGATATCAGAATCTATGCCTTAATGTATTAGCATCACAAACCACTTTCAATTCACACAATACATTTTTTAAACATTCCTCTCTAGGCAGCACGATGCCAAACAGACATTAATCAGCTTTACTCTGCAAATTAAATAGGAACACTTTTGTAAATTATAACCATTATATTTCCGGCTTAAATATCCAAACTCCTTTGGGCTAAAATTTAAAATATTAAACCCACTGCACTTGTAAAAGTGGTGATTTGCTTCCAAATTCATTTTGTACTTTCCGTAGAAACTGAAGAATTACATTACCTCTGTGAAATAACTTTCCCTTTTTAGTTGTTCAATTTGATTCAACGATTTTTGATTAAGCATGCAAGGGTTATGAATAAATAAGAACCAGCAGCCCAGTAATTGGGATATCATTACTATCTAGTAGCACATTTAATCCTCAGCTTCTCTGCACCACATAACCTTTTCCTTCCATCCTCCCCCACAATACTGCTAGCGGGGAAGAAGAAAAAAAAAGGCGATGTCACTGCAAGCTTCACAAGTTAGCATTAAAATGAATACTTTTTAATTTCTCCGGCTGAGATGGGGCCCTGTGCTCTGGGACAATGCTGATGGATGATGTTTTAATGCAGCTGAAATGTTATTTTTACTGAACCAGGGAAAACTATAAATTTTGCTTCATTGCCACTGATGGCTCTATGCATAAAACTATGGTGGTGCCCATTGCCCATGAATAATCACCTCAGCACGGCAGATGTTACTTTGCGGGGAAAGCAATTCTTATGCCGAAGAATTGTGGAAAGATTAATTGTCTACAGCTGTTTCATGGCCCACAGCAATCTTGATACATTTATGATAAGTTTAAGAGCTCACTAGAGGCAGCTCCTATTCCCTGTTGTGAGGGAAGGGGGGGTGAATGGTTTTATTTTGACACCTGGATTCATAGAATCTGTCAGCTCCATTACAGCCTTCATATAAACCCTACTGTTGGCAGTTCTGAAATGATTGTGAGCGAACATGCAGGAATTATCTATACGTAGATAAAGAAAAGGAGACTGAGAAGAATTATTCAAATTTGTGCAAATGAATTGCTTCCATTTTTCCTTCCTCTGCCAAGTGGAAATTGAACGTGACCCACTCTGACCTTTCTCTATTAAGTGCTGCAAATTGCAGTAAATGCACAGTTCTGAGTGCCCTAATGAGACAAAGCTCCAGCAATGCCTCATTAATAAGGAAAGTTTGACCTTGCTGGTCAGCCCTTCATTCGATATTGAAAAGAAATAGGAAAAAAAAAAGGGATGACCTGCTGTAAATTTTGAACAATACCTTTGATTTAGTTTGTATATACTCCCACCAAGGCACTCCTCAACCTTCTTTTTTTTCTTCCATTCCTGCAATACAAGGGAAGAAGTATTTACTTATTAGACTCCCGTGTAAATTCATGAAGACAGTGGTGATCTGCAGCAGCGGTACATTCTGAGAGCCTAATCTAAATTTTTTAAACGTATTTATATTGTACCAGTATTAAAAAAAGTTTGGATATATTCTATTCTGTTCCTTACACTATGCCCATCACTATGATACCTCAATACTGTACCTTGATACATGCAATAATATAGACAGTTGAGGTAGTTTTGCTGACTACAGTATGCACTAATGCTAAATTTACAGCGATTGGAACAGGGAGTGTATCCAAGAGAGTGTTGCTGTATTATCCCAGATGATATATAATTTAAAGCAGATTACATTTAATTTACCAGTATAACCCAGTTTTTGCTGAAAAAGTTCACATTTTCATTCCTAAATTGTTTTTGGCCTAAAAAATTCACTTTTCAGATTTTTGGTGGCCCCTTCAATTTTACTTAAAGTTTGTTGATTTTTGCTTTTCAAACTAACGATCACATCACAATATAAAAAAAACAGAACAAAAAAGAACATTCTAAACTTATGATTACCATTTAACAGCAGTGATGGATAAATACATATACAAAAATAATTTTAACATATTTAATTAAATAAATAAACTGCAACATAAAATAAATCCAAGATCTGACAGCTAATGGGTTGGGGTGGGGGTGGGAGTAAACACAGACAAGCCAGGAAGGGGAAATATGAAAGCGGGTAGAAAAGAGGAGGGGAATGGAAAAGGATGAGGGCAGGAGATGTGAACAGTCCATTGGGCCAATGGGTATTCCCTAATCCAATGTTTAACAAAGGAGCTCAGATACCTTCAAATTTGTGTAACTGATTCCTGTGGCAGAAATGATTCTTTCACTGGCTGTTAGGAAACCCCCAAAATTGCTGAAAACATTTTCCATGAAAATTTGTTTAGTTGGGGAAAAAATCCACTGAAATATGTTTCACTAGAAATTTTTTGGTGAGCTCTAGTTCCTAAGAGTTTTCGTTACTTGCTATTCAGTATTTATCATTCATTATTCATAATTCTTCTGTTATGAAATATTTTAAGTAATCCAAACAGAAAGTGGAAAGAATGCAATGTGATTTAGATGTTCATTTATACACCATAAGTAGACAAAATGAAAAGTATGTGAACAGCCTATTGGCTGAAATTTGCTTGCATCAATTAATTGATTTTACTAGTTTGTTTACTTATTTAGAATTATTCAAAGTCTGTTCCCAAATGATTTGTGAACCAAAATGATAGGTCTAAATTTTCTGGATAAGTTGCAACAAAATTATTTGACATCCCCATTATATATTCATAGGAGTACTTATAAACTACCTCCCATGATTATGGGACATCTGAGATGTCCCATAATCATGCATTTTGGAATGTTGTATCAAAATGGAATCAACTGTAGAGCTTACAAGACGTAGAAAATATTTCTGCTAAGGTTAAGTTTTAAAAAGAAATTCAGTGATGCACTTAAATGTGTGATCAACTTTTTAAACAGGAAATTAGCCCTAGCGATATCAATGGGATGACTCTCCTGATTTAAGTAAGTGCTTCTATGCTTTGCTAGATCTGGGCTTTATTTAGATGCTTAAATATGGACTAAAGAGCCTAACTTTAGGTACTCATTTTTTGAAAATGTTGGCTTTCTTTGCTAAACGTATCTAATAGCCTGTTTAGTGAGAATATTTAGAACATCCTGGCGGCATGCCATTTTGCTTTGCAAGTCACCATTAACAGTGTTTTTCAGGGGCAGAAAGCAGTGATTGTGTTTGCAATGTACCAAACTCTGACATAAAGTATTGCAACTCTGGGTTGAAATCATGGCTTAACTTGTTTTATCAATGTATTTATAGTGTTGTTTTTAAAATGCAAGCTTCCTGTAGTGGGTATGCAGAATGATGCAATTCCCCATCCCACTGGATAATTGTTATTGTCCTCTCATCCCCAAAAACTAAACCAAAGGAACACCACGGGTTCATGGATGCTTTTCAGTCAGGTGTACTTTTGTGGCATTAATATGATGGATGCTAATGTCATAGGCCCCAATCATGCAACAGCATAGAGGAGGGCATTGAAGTCAATGGGGTTCCACATGGGTTCAGGTCTCTATGTACATGCTGTTTGGGATTGGGACCATGGACATTAGGAGTAGAAAGTCAAGGAAAAGCTGCTGCCTTAAATCACACTTTATATTTCAGATTCTTGTGATGTAAAAGAAATATAGATCTTAAGGAATGTAATAGGCAGGATGGCAGTTTTTATGAAAATAACCGAGAAGAGAGTTTGGGTTCTCAGGGTTATGATCGAGAATGTTTTGCCGCAATACCGTTCATGCCATAGATGTCTGTTAGTCAGTGTATCATAGGTAAACACACAAAGCACCCTACCCTGAGAACTGGGTTTTAAAGGGATGCTGCCAATTTATTTAGGCCTCTTAATGTATCTTTCATAAATGGTAAATCCCAGGTCATTTCCATGAAGGGTTCTTGCTATATATTGCATACAATAAAACCCTGTATAACTGAAGAGAATGTATAGACTGGATTTTAAAATCAAGGCATTTTCCTGTGTAGGACAGCTATATTTTAGATTAAGTTTATTAGTGATAATTTTCATAACCCTCTGATCCCTGAACCATGGGCCTCATGGTAACTGAGGGTATGTCTACACAGCAAAAAATGAAACAAAATAAAAACATTATATAAATCCATGACAGAGGGTGTCAGAGCTTTGGTCAATTAACTCAGGCTCATGCTATGGGGCTAAAAATAGGTATGTAGACATTTGGGCTTGGGGTGGAGCCCAGGCTGTGAGACCCTTTCTCAGAGTTCCATCTTGAGTCTGAATGTCTACATGGCTATTTTTAGCCTCATAACATGAACTCGAGTTAATTGACCCAGGCTCTGAGACTTGCTGCTGTGGGTTTTTTTGGTGTGTTGACACACCCTAAGGGCCTAAGATATACAAACAAAGGGATTAAAGCAAAGAGTCCTAAGAAAAAAGGTTTCGAACATCATCCAAAGCCGCTTCTAAAATAATTCTTCCATGTTAACTTATTGACATATGAAAATATGCAACTGCATGGTATACATATTTACCATTATTCATTTCTGGGATATTTCACAACCATGATATTGATATTCCTTAACTAATAGATGTTGGTTGTTAATATATAATGAATAATTCATTTGATGTATTTAGCCTTTTTTTCTGTTCACAAATTGGGAGCAGTTCCTGATTTTTCTCAAAAGTATTTGTAATTCAAAATTATTAATTGAATAATTTCTGCAAATTGTTGGCCTGCAGATTATGAGTAGGTGGTTACAAATATTCAATATTCAAAAGTCAAGCTGTATTGGTTAGCTTTGATTGGATGCATACCTCACATAGTGTGTTTCTGTTCCCTGGTTGCATGAGTCTAACTTTACCACCTAAACAAGTTTTCAGTTCAAATATATAGGATAATGAGTTCAAATATTCCATTCATGTGAATATTCTTCAGCCTTTACTTAAAGTTCACTGTTTCTGATCACATTCCTGCCAGTAAAATTTGTTTGAACATCTAAGGGAAGCCAAAAAGGTTGTGAATACAGTTGGAGTAAATTTAGCTAAAATGCCAAACCCATTTACACACACCTTTTTTATAGCATTCACCCTCTTCTAATAAATGTCATTTTCTGCCAGATGAGAAAGGTAATGTGCTCCCATTGGTTTCAGCATCTTTTGGGATCAGACCTGTAATGTCAGTGCCTGAGAACATCCAGTAAAATATTAATTGTCTAAGAACAGTCTATAATCTAAAGTATCTTGTCAGTAAAACAGGCTGATCTATAATATTTCATTGTGGAAAATTAAACAATGTTTACTCAGAAGCAGGAAAAGTGGAAAAACATTTACAATGTTCTTTTGTGGGAACTGTCACTGAACTAAAATATGACACATCTGATTTCAGTTGGATTTTTTCACTGCTATAATTAACTTTGTCTTTTGACAACTCCTTCTGAGGCATATATTAATTAAATATGGGATAATGAATAGAGACAACTAGATCACCAGGGTATAAATCAGTGAAGGGGTTCTGATGGTACCATAAAGCACAAGAATGAAGTATGTGTAGTTAGTAATAACATCAAAAGCTCATGATTGATTTGGAATTTAGCAATCCTTTCACATTCATTATTATTTTATATAATACATAGAAAAGAATGGTGCTTCACTCAAAGACAAGAACTCCCCTCCCCATTGGATTCTTTGATAATGGAAATGCTTCCATTGTGCACACTGAAAGAAAAATGTCATGCTCGTTGTGTGGACAGGGATGCTGAGAGTCTATTGTGTATTCAGACAGGATTAATGAAGGTTTTATTGTAATTTATTTATATGCCTGTTACAGACAAATTTGGGCCAGATCATTAGCAGTGCAAAATGGTGTAGCTGTTTTGACTTCAATGAAGCTATGCTGATTTACCATCAGGCAGGGGTCTCACCCCCAAATCACCTTTCATAGATTCTAAAACCCTTTTCTTTAGTTACGCTAGGATTTTTCAATAAGAAAATGAAAATATATTTCAATAAACTATATGTTTGCTAATCGGCTAACCTTACTGTATGCAGTGTTGATGTAGCTGTGTTGGTTCCAGGATATTAGAGAACAAGGTGGGTGAGGAAATATATTTTATTGGCCAACTTCTGTTGGTGAAGGAGACCAGTCTTCAAGCTCACACAGGTCTCTTCTTAAGGTCCTGTGTAAGCTCAAGTTTGTCTCTCACCAACAGAAATTAGACCAATAAAAGAGAGATTATCTCACTCAGCTTTATATTTACCATGGCAGTATTAAGTCAAACTAGTCAGTTCCTTTATACACACACAGGTACATAGACACCACCCATCACCCAAATTGTGGTGTTGTGCTAATAAAATAGTAACTTTATAAAATTGTTCATGGAAGTATATAGTTTTCGAAAATAGCCATCTTGTGAGCACAATAATACTCTGGGTTTCACAGTGCATGCTGTCCCAGGTTGTTGTTGCTTATTTTTCATCTTATAGTTACTGGAAATGGTAGGGGACTATAAGGCAAGAGTAACATGGAATGTTTTAATTCTTAATTTAGAGTGTTCAGCCTGAGAGGTTCCAAGCTGAAAGATCAATTTATGCTTCTTTTATTCATGCTGTGATGCCAAAAGTGTCTGTATTGAAGTGTTTTCAGCAGGCAAATAGGGTATTGCTCAAGCTCTCTCTAGTATTTCTTAATAAACTTTTCAAAGGTGTGGTCAGAAATCTCTGGGATATGGTATGTTTTTGTTTTTTCACAAAATATAATAGGACATCACTGTACACTTTTATATATTGTCAACTGTATCCACTTGACCAGTACAACACTGGAATCCTGCTTTGGTATTGAAGCTGATGGCAGTGTGGCTTGATTATAAAGAATGAGTGATAGAGTTATGGCCATGATTTAAACTTCTAGAATTACCCCAGAGAGGAATACTGACTCTAAAGATAGATCTAATAACTCAAATTCCCCATCCCCTGTCTTCCAAGTCCCATACCCATATAATGATTTCCACCAGAAATAGCATTCATTCTATGTCTCCATGTGATGGGGCAAGCCAACCCCGCACTAGCCCGGAAGGGATTAAGCTAGTAGCTCTGGCAGAGAAAGTCCGGCCCCCGCTGTACTGGGCATGCCCGAAGTGCTCAGCCTGTATAAAAAAAGGAAGCCTAGCTCAGTCTGGGCTGACAGCCAAGGGAGAAGGATGTGCCTGGGAGGCTCCTGTGGCAGACCAGCCTCAGCCCCTGGAGTTGCCGGGATCCGAAGCCTCCCCAAGCCTGCCTAGAGCTGAGTGACAGGAGCAGCCCAAGGAGGCGACCAACCCAAAAGCTCATGGAGGAGGCAAGGATCCCTGGGAGACCCCCAAGGAGAGGCCGGTAGGCAGTGACCCAGGGTGGGTGGAGGAGTGGTATCTCCCACCTGGGAAACCTCAGCATGTTTCAGTTGACTGTGGCTACTATGTTTCTGTGGACTCTGGCTACTGGGCCAGGCTGCCCTGAAGCAAGGGCGAGCCTACAGACTCTGGCCGCTAGATCGCATTGCCCAATACTCGGGGGTGTAAACCCTGACACTCCAACTTGTAGGGAGAAAATATCAGAGGAAAAAACCCCTCTGAGAAATGAATCTTTCAGAGTACTGCCCACTTTGGACAAGCTTCACATTCTGGGAATTGCCTGTTTGCCATCTTACATTGGACACTGAGGTCAGCATCTGCTAATCTGTTTTATTTTATCAAGTTTGTGAGAGTGAGGATGGAGGAGTAGATGCACAAGAGTTGGGAAGGGAGATTCTCTTTCGAGGAGTTCCAGAAGAACTAGTTCTCTTGGGTGCTTTGGTTGGCTGGTTGCCCAACTTAAGAGACCTTATAAGGGTCTAAAGGTGGGTGCTCAGTACTTCCTGAAAATTAGGCCTTTTTCAGGTATGTCAAATTGGACATCTAAAAATTGAGGCAACCAAAACCACCAGTCACTTCTGAATCTCTCTCTAATATAAAATTTAAATGAACTACACAAGGCACTGTCAATCAGTAGGTCATACCCTAAATATCAAATCCCTTTTTATCTGCCGAAGCTTTGGACACATTTCAATACTGCAGTGCTAGCATTTTAAGTATATTTTTGTGAGGCCTCTAGAGCACTGTGGTGGATAGGCACCATATAAATAACCTTTATTGTTATCATCATTATATGTCACATTCACTCTGTTTTGCTACCATTAATAAACCATTCAAGCAATGTTGTTGTGATGTATAACATTAGCAGCATGCTCCTTAGGGAAACATAGAATATTAAATACCCGGTTATATCTGTTTCCTGGGCCATCTCTCCATGGGCTACAATGTGTTCAAAGTTCAGTATAAAAAAATGGTTTGAGTATGCAGAGATCAAAACATCCTATTACATGCACTGTTGTAACTCTCACAATGTCAAAATTCTGCTAGATTACATACTACTAAATTGCTTGTGGCTTTAGGGCTACAATTTCAGTGCCCCCTCAAATATTGGGTATTATGGGCTAGTTGTCTAAAATCCAGCCTCAATTTTACACTCTCACAATTAATGCCATCTTGCTAACTATCTGGTGGGTGGAGTCAGACATTTAAATAACATTAATCGCACACATCAATAACTTAAGGCTCTGGTTCAGGCTGGCTTGAAAAGAAGGTTGTATTGGACAGAATTTCTAAAGGATTCATCTGCTCCCATTCAAAACAATAGGAGCTGTTAGGTGTCAGGCCTTCTGAAAAATCAGGCCCTCTATCTGTACAATAGCATGCCTGCACCCTCAGCAGTACCTCGGTCTCTTTGTGGGGATACTGGCTTAAATTTAAGGTTCTGGTCTTCATCTTCAAAGCTGTCAGTTGCTTTGGCCAGAGAGTACATTCTCTTCCCTGAAGACTAAGACTTACTATGAGTAGGTGTCTACTTAAATCACACAATTTTCATGGGTTGGTCATGGCATAAATAGCAAATTTTGCAGACCAACCCACAAAAAACGTGTGACTTCTCCGCAGTGTTTCTCAAACTAGGTGCCCAGACCCATAAGGGGATTACAGTCCTATTAGGGGGCTGCGGTATTGCCACCATTACTTCTCTGGTGCTGCTGGTGGGTGCTGATGTCTTCAAAACTGGTCCCAGGACATCACCCACCATTCTTAGCTCTGCCTTCAGACCTGGGCCAGAGACAATATTTCACGGCGGAGACCAGATTTCACAGTCTGTGATGCAATTTTCATGACCATGAATTTAGTAGACCCCTGACTGTGATGGTTGAGTATCTTAGGAGAATGGAAGTATGTCTGGTGAGAAAAGGAGACTGTCTTCTCAGCTGCTGGCCTGTGTGTGTGGAACCACTTCCCCACTTGACACATGAGAGAACACAGACATCCAACACCTCTTTCAGAACAAAATGTAAGAGTTATTCTTTAACCATATCTTTCCCATCATTATAATAAAAACAGTAATAAAATCCCATCTAGAGTGGTGGTGGGGGAGGAGTTGAGGTGGGAAATGACCTTTGAGATAAGTTCCAACACTCACTAAACAATTTAAGTAATTGTCTCAGGCACTCTGATATCACGGTGATCAGTTTGATAGATGTAGACTGATGTCTTCTGTGATATTTTGCATTGGCAGGTATTGTGTGATGGTTTTAAATAATTATTATAAAACCCAACACTTCTTCCATTAGCAGCCAGTAACGATAATTTAATCTAGGGTTAGATCAGTGTTTCTCAAGATGGGGTCATGACCACTCTGTCCTTCTGGCTCTCTAAATGAGAGAGAGGTCCAGGGTGCATCCCAGTTAGATGGGACAGGAATCCTGGAATAAGAATGGCTGGGAATTGTTTGTCTAAATCATGGCATTTTGGCACAGCCATGTTTTGGAGGCAGTGTTGAGTCATATTGCCTCAAAGGAAGTGTCAAAAGTTCTCCCAGTGCTCCCCGGTGAGTGAGGGAAGTACATAAACAGTGACATCCATTTAAATGAGACAGCATATACTCCCTCCACAAGTGGCCAGCCATCTCTGCTGATTGGCATGTGGAGGTGCAGATCCATGGCAATCACTTTTGAGGTGCTGGGGATTCTCAAGGGATAGGGTGACTAGAGAGCAATTCCTGCACTCCGCTGTGCTCTGACTGCAGTTCTGCTCAGTCTTCGTATGGACTTTGCTCTCTTTTCTGCTATGGGACAGCTGTGTAAGGACCGGATAGAACCCAGTCCATAGAGATCTTATTTATATATTCTTTTTTGCACATAAATGGTAGTGACATTACCCCTCTCCTCTTTCCCGTCCCCCCCACACCCAAAATGAAATTTACCAAATTACCCTTTTTGCAGCCTTTAATTATGAAGCACTATGAATCTGCAATAGTTCTTCAGCCCTTAGCTAAGGATGTCTAAATCACGGAAAACAATTTTACTGAGCGAAAAGGGTAAAGTTCATGGCTGTCTTTGAGGTCTACAATAATTTGTGTTAAGGATCTCAGATGCATGAATCTCCTCTTTAGCGGCTTGCAAAGCAAAACCAGTGTGACCTTTTCTGTTAAAAAATAGAGAAACTAACACACTTAAAATTACACCTTTAAAAATATTCATGTCCTGGGCACCAGTCCAAGCCCAAACATTTTTATATAATGATGATGATCCCAAATTCAGAAAAAGATAAGGAAAAGAGCCCCCAACACCTCCAGACCTAATGTATTAATTACTTGATGGATGTTTTTGTCTGGGTGGGTAGTATGATCAGGGAGATTGAGATATCTGATATGAAGGACAGGAGCCTATATACAGAGTCACATTTTTGGGCACAGTCTTGCTCTTACTCTGCTGGGAACAGCAGAATGGAGGTGGTTTTGTGAATTCCAGTGTCATTCTGCCAATACAGGGCAGACTGGACCAGACAAAGCTGTGGTGAGCACTACACTTTTCCTTTAGATAGATCAATGCACACTTCCCCCTTCTGGCTGATGATGACAGTATATGCAGAGGACCTTGAGGCCAGAGAGGGCTGGTGGATATGTTATACGATGAGGGCAATTTATGCTTAAGGAAAGGTGGGCTGGATTCATGCTGTGCTTCTACACAGATGTGTTTAGGGGCTCTCTGCACACCCTCTTTCACCTTTATGCCTCCTTGCAAAAGAGGATGGGATTTTGCTCTTTGCAAAAGTGCTGTGGTACTATGACCTGATGAAGTCACTGTGCTCTTTGGTCTGGTTATGGTTGTATCACTGTATAGCTACGAGAGAGAGAACAGTAGATCATAGACTGGCTTTATTCAGTGATGTCATGAAGAGCAGGGGAAAATCAGAATTTTGTTTCATTTTACATATGTAATATTGCATAGGTTCCAGACAGTATCAATTCATGGAAGAACTAGCCGTTCAAAGTGCCCAGTTTAGTTAGGGAACTCTAGCTTGAACTGACCCCTGGGCTAAACTACTTGTGTATGGCTCTTCAGGCCAACTCTGGTGGCTCTTTTTGGCTTCAGACTTTTCCAAGCTGGGGTTTTCACTATCTTTTTTTCTTTTTCTGCATGTGCTTTTGGTGTCTGTTTTCATGGCTGACACCCCTATAGCAAATAAAAGGTGGTTGAGTAGCATCAATGCAGTAGCCTCTATAGCCTCCTTTTGCAGGAAATAAAATGCTACCAACATCAGCCACCCATGAAAGGGTATAAAACAAATAAAAGTTATAGCAACTGATAAAGATTTGCCTGACTTAGCTCATTTTGTGGCTTTAGTACAACATTTCTGCTACCATATGGAGTGCTGTGAGATTATAAATTACCAGTCTGCCCAGATCCACTCACATGACAGAGTCCACATGTATCCAGTGGAATCCCAGAACAACTCTAAAGAAACATTCTACTAAGGTAAGAATGCCCAGGTCTTATCTTCTACAAAGACGTCAGGAGAATGGAGGATACCAGCTCTGAGGTCTTCACATTGCAGATTTTTTTTCTTTCTTTTCCTTTGAGGATTCACATATGAATCCAGAAAAGGGTTTGAGTAGAATTAGCATACCCTTAGCTATTAACTCTTTAATATCTCTCCTCCTCAATGACAGTGTCCATCTCATTGCATATACACTTTTTTAGCTTTCTATGTATCTAATTAGGTGGCCCACATCATAGTATCTGAGAACCTCACAATCCTTCCAACACCCCTGTGAGGTCTGGTAAATACTTCCATATTTTACAGATGGGGAATTGAGTCTAAGAGTAGCTTAACTGACTTGCTCAAGGTCACAGAGGAAGTCTGTAACTGAGCCAGGAATTGTACCCAGGCCTCCCGAGTCCCAGGCTAGTGCCCTATCTGTTGGAATACACAGGAATTTCAGTAATGTAAGCACCTATAGAAGAGCAACCTGGTATTGAAAGGTCTGTAACACCATGAAATGATGTTTTTTAATCTGCTTCACCCTTTGTCAAGTTTTCTTCACTGAATGGTTTCTACCTGCAATTTAACAGATTTACCTTCCTGTTTAACTAAAGATGACTGTGACAATGCACCATCTCCTGATGTAGCTTTGGGCCAATGCAATGTCACTATCTTGGGCAGTGGCACTATGATGGTCTGACAAATGTCATGGTACTATGACCTGATGAAGTCACTGTGCTTCTCTGCATGGATTAGAGGGTCTTTTGCTCAAGGTCCCAAGTCACAGTCCCATTCAGTAAGAGCCGTGCCTTCTTCTATGCCTTCCTTACCAGTGTTCTTTCCATGTTATGTGATTGTTATGGTCCAGTTTCTGATGGTGCACTCTGGGTATCGTATGCAGGAAATAACCTACTTTCTTTCACATCAAAGTATGGTCGGTAAGAGTGAGATACCACTGAGTAATATATCAGACTTCCTTACTAGCTTTTGATTTTTTTTCTAAGTTGATTGCAAATCTAATATTTGCTAATATAATCAAAGAGGGAGCACACTGTAAGTGATACGCCAGCATTACCAATGCATATTTAAAAGTGATAACTTACTAATTACTTACAGTACAAACTCAATAAAAACCCCTTCACCTCCATCTTCCTCGTGGATTCAACTCTCCAAAAAGTCTCAGCAGGAACCTAGGTCTTCAATGAGACCTTAAAGTTTCCTTGAGTCTGTCAAGCAGAGAACATTCAAAGTTTCAAAGCTTGAGATAAGCAAATGGGCGTAAATGTTTACCTAAAACCTGTATGAACTATCAGAATTTTTGACAAACTCCACCAGTCATGAACTCTTCTCCTGCCCCTTTGCCATGGGACTTATACACCCCCCAGAAGTAGCATTTTACGCGGATGGTTCCAATGCATAACCAAGAAACTGCTGAACTTGTGATTTGTCCTTCAATATCTTGTACGTTAGGCTTTAATCCTACAATTTGCAATGTATGAGTGAACTGCTGTGCACACCTCAAGATTCATTGAAGTCACTGGGACTCCACACAGACTCAGTAGTCTGCTTGCTCCTTGCACAACAGTGTGCTACAACTTCAGGTGCTGTCATTGCTCCGACACAGCTTTTGGCTTTCTTTTTAATCCTGGACATTATACAGTATTGCATTGTACTATTGCTAATACTTTATTACAGTGAAGCTCTCTTGAAAGTCTAGGATAGATATGTGCAAAGGGAGACTTTTTATGCAGAAAGACCTCTTAGATGAAGGGTAAATGCAGAAGCCCTCTAAAGTTTATTTAAAAGAATAAACTTTCGTGTATCGAGTGCTAAAGTACAAAAGAAATAATTCCCATATAAAAGAACAGATCAAGTGAATGAAAATGCTTCCTATGTACTGACCTACAATATATCTCATGAATGAAGAGCCCTTTAAATAAAGTTCCTGGGAAGAAACAATCCTGCTCTAGTATTAGATCACATAATATTGGAAGATCTGTTCCATCTCTAATTTCTATGATTCAGTGGCTTGCTGGAAAGAAATTCTACAGCTATCATTTTTCTTCATGCTACATGCTACCTTGCTCTGTAAGTGGGCCCATTGATTTTGATGGTACTATTAAAGAAGTAAAGTACACACATCATGAACAATGGTGGTAAAATCTAGTTCTGTATCCATCACTCAGATATATAAAATGTATTTTGATATGTCATCCAATAAGTGTTTAATAGACTTATACTACACAGCTTCAACAGTGCAGTGGCACACATACCTAATTCAAAACATAGGTGGAATGTACAGCTGTTCCCATTCATGACAACTTCACGCATATGGTGGGGAAAAAAAAAATACATGCTTTTCCTAGAAAGATTCACAGTGTGTCAGGTTTGCCACTGATGTCATTTGGATGAGCAGCAATACCCATTCTGTTCCAAACTTGCACATATATTTTTAAAATAAAAAGCATGAAGTTTTATCACCTTAGAACCAGGTTTAAACAGTTTAAAAGAACACTGATAATAAAAGTGGAATGTAATGTTGTTTAGAGTGATTTTCCCATTGGAGCAAACATGGAAACAGAGAACATTTGTACAAAGAGTCCCCATTCTGCATTATGATCCATGTCGGCAGATGGCTTCATCTGTGCAGGACCCCACTACCACAGCTAGTCTCCCATATGATTCCCAGCATAGGATCTGGGCCAACTTTGTTCCTTGTGCTTATTGCTTTATTTCAGATCTTTCTCTTGAGAAAGAGAATGCTCTTATTCCTTTCAATTCTGGACTTGTCATATTGCTTTGGATGCCATGAAAAAGAGTGCAATGTCATAAATAGACATCCTGGGAGAGCTCAGACAGACTGGGAAACTATTCTATCAGCCTCGCCCCCACTCCTTAACTTGAATTCTGAAGAAAGTGAAATCAAGCCTAATGAATTTTTATTTTTACAATCTGACTTGATATCCCCTCTAAAATCAGATCAGGTGGAGTAGCCCCGTTTCAGAATAGCTGCAACAGTGCCATCTCATCAGCACTTACTTACATTGTTTCAGAGCTTTATGCAAAATGCCTGGCAGTGCAAATCAAACTTCCCCAGGAAACAGAGGGCTATTAGTTCTTGTAAGCTAATTCATGAAGCTGATTTTTTAATTTAATGAAATCTGAACTTTTCAGGAAACCTTCAAGGCCCTGGATGGAAGCTGTGTGCTAATTGCCCACATGGCCTTTCCAATATCAGGTTAGGCATGCAGTTTTCAAGAAGGGGAAAACAAATGTATGGATGGGGGTAAAGAAGGCAGAGGGAAGAGATGTATGAAAGCAGATAATCAAAATCCACTCTCAGCAGCTACCTGTTGATAGTGAAGAGAAGATGAATCACTAGCTTAGGTCTATGACAGCTTGTCTGAGAGAGAAAAAAGGGGCCCAGTAAATGTATGCAGCTTTTTCCCATCATCCCTTTAATAACCTGTAATATTGTAGCAGGATATTTTTGTCACACTGAATCTGATTGATGGTCTTGGCTATAAGACATTACAAGTGTAGAGTAAATTGACTGAACACCTAAACATACAAATTATTAAAAGGAGGGGGAGCAGCCATAGGCCTCCTGGGGAAAACAGGCTGGCTTTAGTTAAGATGATCCCATTCCAAGGGCAATTTATAGTCTATTGACTTGGGGCAGTGTCTTCTCAGATGTGAGGAAATTGTCATACATTGCAAATGAGAAGCTGTTTTGACACCAGAATTGCAGAGTGCCAGGGAGAAATATCAGTGCCTGATTCTGTTAAGGTTAAATGAAGCCACATTGTTGCCAGCAGATAGGCATTCTTTTCCTTTTCTTCTCCGGCTGTCCCTGTGTACAATTACTGTGATTAGGATGAGTAACAATGTGCTCCTGACACCCATTCTATTGACAGTACATCTAGTTTTTTCCACTCAAGTGACACTAGTCATTACTTAGCCACTTGGATATTTTGACAGGGAAGATCCATGCCTGCCACTCAAGTGTATCAATGACAAGGAGGTCTTAGCCTCTGGACACATACCTCTGAATTAAAGCAGGCAAAGCCATCACTGCTGGAATATGATGAACCTCTTTTGAATCAAGGCTATAAAACTTGTAAAACAAATGCATTTGGATTATTTTTCATCCCTTTTCCCTAGGTTATCATTGTTTTTTGTTAGGGTGACAAATCCAAAAAATGTTTTATTCTCTTACATGTTTTTCCATCTCATTTCTATTGTATACTTTGATCTTTTCAAGAATACTATAATCAATTTAATTTGGGTTATGGGGGGAGGCAGTGGAAGGCTGTGTATGTTTGCTTAAAAATATATATATAGGCTGAATTTGGCTCAGTTACACCTGTCCATGCTGGTTAACTTCATCTCTGTCTTTCTGTTCCATTGTGTAGCCAGAGAGGTGTTGAAATCTTCAAGGATGCAGTCCCAAGCTGGTGGTGGCAGTGCTCAGATCTCTAATATAGATGGATGGCCACAGTAGGCCAGCATTTTAATTCCTGTCATTTAGATCCTCTCTGAGTAACATTCAGTGCTTAAAACGCTAGTGGTAACCAGCATATCATGTGTGCTACAGCTCCCAACCATGGTAGTGTCAAACTGCTAGTAGCAATAAATTCCTGGCTATTTCAGTAGCTTGACTACCTACAAGAAAAGAGCAGGCACCTTTCAAAAGATGCCATCAAAGGCTATTGTGTGAAATTTTGGACTCATCTATACCAAAGCAACTCTAGCAGAGTGTAACTGGAAGCAGAATAAGGCCAAGTAGCTTCTGAAGGCACTTTATAAAAAGGACACTGCCAAATGGGCCACTTCATCTTGAATGGTCCCTTAGAATATGTGGTAACTACTTATGCTAGACTATCTGTTCAATTCTGTATTTAGCTGTGACACTAAGTGCCTTTCCAGACCTAAGAGTCCTGTGTAGCTCAAAAGATTCTCTCTCTCACCAACAGAGGTTGGTTCAGTACAAGATATTACTTCATCTTCCTTGTCTCTACTATCAAAACTTATAAGCCTAAAATGAGACCTATCACCTTTGATTTGGTTTGCAGACTGTTTTGGTTTGTTAGGGTTTGCATGACTGTTATGTTCTGGTAAGCAGGCAAGGTGCTGCAATACACTAGAATCCTGCTCTATGAAAGCAGAGGATAGTTGTCTAGCTCAACAATGTGCCTTCTTCTAAGGATGCAATAAAACAATGGAATGGTGTGCACCTATGGACCTTGAAACACATTTGAAATCACAAAGAAATTGGCTGTGTGTTTGTATCGCATAGAAGATATGACAATGTTTTTCTGCAACTGTAGCTTATATGTATGGTGCATATAATACAGTATACATTACATACAACCCATGACTAGTAGATATATGCAGTGTAGTCTAGGAGGTACAGCACTGGGATGGCCTTGGGAAATCAGAGCTCTATTTCTAGCTCTGTCACTGGCCTGCTGGCCTACTCTAAGTCATTTCTCCCCCTCTGTGACTCAGTTTCCCCATCTGTAAAATGGGGATAATGATACAGACCTCCTTTGGAAAGCTCACTTTGTGATCTATTGATGAAAACCAATGTGTAAGAGCTAGCTATTATATTATACAGATCCTACAGTACATGCCAACTATTCCTATTTAGGATGGATATTTTTACATTTCCTAATTCTGTTTCTCAAAAACATGGTAGCATCAATGTATTTCAATAGTGAATAAACATGCCACAGTTTCCCAGTTTTTTCCCCCAGTAACAGCTTGGATAGTGTTTCTTCAAACAATAGAAATTTTCGGAAAGAAAAACAATAGATAGGTGCAGACCAGACAGGAGGTTTCTGCACATTTAACAACTATTTGTGATGAGAGGGGTTCTAGGATATATTGCAAAACCAACATGTTTAGAAGGCTCATAGATCAGAGGGAGAAAAATATGCTACTTCAAATTTTTACCATTCTCAGTCTAATTCATTTGAATAGTGGTGTAAGTGCTTGTTTCACAGGCAGTTGTTAATATGGCATTAAGCCTCAATGACTTGCAGCATTTCCTCATGTCCTCATTTACAGGAACACACACAAAAATAAGTTAAACAAATTGTTCTTGAACCAAATGACACTGTATAAAGTTGATGATCAACCGCATTCTGCAGCATGTACATAAAAGAAATTCTGCAGAATTTATGAAAATGGTTTGCAGATTCCTGTTGGAAGTTGAAACATGTCTAAGCTTTACTGGAAACTCAATTATGTAGAAGATGAAGTATCTCCATAAAGTTCAGCAAAAAATGTGCTAAGTCTGGTCACTATATTGGAAAACGTGTTTATCACGATTTCTATGATAGCCATAGCTATGTCATCAGAACAGCTTCTGAACTTCCTTGTACCAAACAGTTAAATAGACCACTCTGGCTACTGAGCATCTTTTAAATTTCTCTCTCTCCTGAAATTTGTACTTAGGGCTGCCTAAGCTGGGCCATCAAAATAAAGAACTCAATAATAGTGGGGGGATTTCAGTTATCCCCATATTGACTGGGTACATGTCACCTCAGCATGAAATACAGACACAAAATTTCTCGATACTTTAAATGATTGCTGCTTGGAGTAGCTGATATAGGAACCCACAAGGGGAGAGGCAATTCTTGATTTAATCCTTAGTGGAGCGCAGGATCTGGTCCAAGAGGTAATTATAATAGGACCACTTGGAAATAGTGATCATAATATAACAACATTTAACATTCCTGTAGTGGGAAGAACACCTCAGCAGGCCAACACTGTGGCATTTAATTTCAGAAAGGGGAACTATGCAAAAAATGAGGAGGCTAGTTTAACAGAAATTAAAAGGTACAGTGACCAGAGTGAAATCCCTGCAAGCTGCATGGACACTTTTCAGAGACACCATAATAGAGGCCCAACTTCAATGTATACCCCAAATTAAAAAATACAGTAAAAGAACTAAAAAAGAGCCACCATGGCTTAACAGCCATGTAAAAAGTCATGAGAGATAAAAAGGCATCTTTTTAAAAGTGGAAGTCATATCCTAGTGAGGTAAATAGAAAGGAGCATAAACATTGCCAGATTAAGTGTAAAAGCATAATAAGAAAAGCCAAACAGGAGTTTGAAGAACAGCTAGCTAAAAATTCAAAAGGTAACAAGTTTTTTTAAGTACATCAGAAGCAGGAAGCCTGCTAAACACTAGTGGGACCCCTGGGCAATCGAGATACAAAAGGAGCACTTAAAGACGGTAAAGTCATTGTGGAGAAACTAAATGAATTCTTTGCTTCAGTCTTCACGGCTGAGGATGTTAGGAAGATTCCCAAACCTGAGCAGTCCTTTATAGGTGACAAATCTGAGGAATTGTCACAGATTAAAGTGTCATTAGAGGAGGTTTTGAAATTAATTGATAAACTTAAAAGTAACAAGTCACTGGGACCAGATGGCATTCACCCAAGAGTTCTGAAAGAACTCAAATGTGAAATTGTGGAACTGTTAACTATGATTTGTAACGTGTCCTTTAAATCGGCTTCTGTACCCAATGACTGGAAGATAGCTAAGGTAATGCTAATATTTAAAAAGGGCTGTAGAGGTGATCCCGGCAATTACAGAACGGTAAGTCTAATGTCAGTACCGGGCAAATTAGTTGAAACAATAGTAAAGAATAAAATTATCAGACACATAGAAGAACATAAATTGTTGGGCAAAAGTCAACATGGTTTCTGTAAAGGGAAATTATGTCTTACTAATCTATTAAAGTTCATTGAAGGGGTCAACAACCATGTGGACAAGGGGGATCCAGTGGACATAGTGTACTTAGATTTCCAGAAAGCCTTTGACAAGGTCCCTCACCAAAGGCTCTTATGTAAATTAAGTTGTCCTGGGACAAGAAGGAAGACCTTTCGTGGATTGAGGACTGTTTAAAAGACAGGGAACAAAGGGTAGGAATAAATGGTAAATTTTCAGAATGGAGAGGTGTAACTAGTGGTGTTCCCCAAGGGTCAGTCCTAGGAGCAAGCCTATTCAACTTATTTATAAATGATCTGGAGAAAGGCGTAAACAGTGAGGTGGCAAAGTTTACTGACGATACTAAACTGCTCAAGACAGTTAAGATCAAAGCAGACTGTGAAGAACTTCAAAAAGATCTCACAAAACTAAGTAATTGGGCAACAAAATGGCAATTGAAATTTAATGTGGATAAATGTAAAGTAATGTACAGTGGAAAAAATAACTCCAACTATACATACAGTATGATGGAGGCTAATTTAGCTACAGCTAATCAGAAAAGAGATCTTGGAGTCATTGTGGATAGTTCTCTGAAGATGTCCATGCAGTGTGCAGTAGCAGTCAAAAAAGCAAACTGGATGTTAGGAATCATTAAAAAAGGGATATAGAATAAGATGGAGAATATTTTATTGCTCTTATATAAATCCATGGTACACCCACATTTTGAATACTGCATAGAGATGTAGTCTTATCTCCAAAAAGATATACTGGCATTAGAAAAGGTTCAGAGAAGGGCAACTAAAATGATTAGGGGTTTGGAACAGGTCACATCCGAGGAGAGATTAAAGAGGCTAGGACTTTTCAGTTTGGAAAAAAAGAGACTAAGGTATAGTATAGATTTTATATAGAGTTATATAAAATCATGAGTGTCGTGGAGAAAGTAAATAAGGAAAAGTTATTTACTTGTTCCTATAATATAAGAACTAGGAGCAACGAAATGAAATTAATGGGCAGCAGGTTTAAAATAAATAAAAGGAAGTTCTTCTTTGCACACAGTCAACTGTGGAACTCCTGGTCTGAGGAGGTTATGAAGGCTAGGACTATAACAGGGTTTAAAAGAGAACTAGATAAATGTTTGGAGGTTAAGTCCATTAATGACTATTATCCAGAATGGGTAAGAAATGGTGTCCCTAGCCTCTGTTTGTCAGAGGGTGGAGATGGTGACAGGAGAGAGATCACTTGAGCATTACCTGTTAGGTTCACTCCCTCTGGGTCACCTGGCATTGGCCACTGTTGGCAGACAGGATACTGGGCTGGATGGACCTTTGGTCTGATCCAGTATGGTTATTCTTATATTCTTATGGTTTGTTCTGAAATGTTTTAGATCTTTCTGTTGTCTATTTTATTGTTCTTGATGGACAATAGTAATATTTCTCTCTTATATAGCACATTTCATCCATAGATCCCAAAGTGCTTTACAAAGGAGGTCAATAGCATTATCCCCACTCTACACATCGGTAAGTGACTTGCCATGGTCACCCATCAAAGTAGTGACAGAGCCAAGAATTGAAGCCAGGTCTTCCCAGTTCCTGTCCAGTGCACGATCTCCTAGAAAAATTAAACATGGCATTGATCTAATGCCCACTGAAGTCAATGAAGTTTTTCCATTGACTTAATAGGACACTGGATGAGGCCCCAGGCTGCTCTGTCAATAGACTGAAGCTCAGCACTTAGAAGTACATTAAATAATGTTCATGAAGATCATGGAAATATTTCTATTCATGTCAAGTATCCCCATCTTGGGAGAGGGATGTCCTGATTTTTTTTAAAAAGCAAAACTCTCACCTTTTTCCTTCCATTGAGACCCCCAATAAAGTTCATAGAATGCATTGTATTGCAGGGAGGAATAAAGTGTGCGCCTGTTTTCCCGCAAATAGTTTCCATTATCCTATTATTGGACAGTACCAACGAAATGTATGCCTAAAATTTGGGGAAGGGAGGGCTGGATGAAAAACAGTATAAGTAGAAATGTTTTAATCACTTACTTTTAAAAATAACAAAAAAATTTTTTTTTTAATTTTAAAGTTGCCCTGCAGCATTCTGAAAAGAAACACAGTAGCATATTGTGTTGGTGCCTGACAATTAGAAAGTGAAAGCAAACAGTCTAGTTACATCATGTAAGCTGAATGAGTAAAGAATACACACAAAAAATGAAAATGGTGAAAATTAAATTATCAAATGATTTCATTTTTATTGATACAGTAATAATAACCTCTTATACAGCAGTGTTTAATAATAAATTGTGAAGTGCTTTACAAAGGAGGCCAACCTCATTATCCCCTTTTTCCAGAAGGAGAAATGACTTGCCTTAGGTCAGCTATTGGGTCAGTCATTGTGCTGACACGAGAATACCTGTCCGGTGCACAAACTACTAGGCAACACTGCCTACCAACAAATGCACAAAGATATAAGGAAAGTAGAAAAAATTCACTCCTATTTAGAAAAAGAGAATTTCTCTGTTTTCAATTGTAGGCCCTGGTCCTACAAAAACTTACACATATGCTTTAATTTATCCATTGTGAATAGCTCCATTAAGTACTCACAGTACACATCCTTACATGATTGAGGCCTGGAAGACGAGGAGCATGTGGGGAAGAAGTTAGAACACAAATGATATTAACCTAATAAATAATATCTCAAATAATGTCCAATATGTAAAAGCAATGAGATCACATTAGCTTCATTGACCACACAGAAAAAAATATCTTAAAGGTTAAGGAATAACTATTAAAAATATGAGATCTTCAATTTATATTTCAGAATTTTATACCCATTATAAAAGAGAAACTATCATCTAATTATGCCAACAACAATTAATTAACATCAAGAACTCTGGAATGATTGAATTAATAGTAAAATCATTAAAGGCTCTATTTAGTCTTTAGAGTTTTAGCAAACAATTTATTATATAATAAATGCTTAGATTAATCATATTTTTTTAAAAGTCACTATTTTCCTGCTTAAAGTTCAGCTCTAATCCTACAGTCAAATCCATGTGAGCAAATTCTGCCTCTGGCTGAACAAAGAGCAATTTCTGTCCCAAGTGTTCAGAATTTATTTTTTTAAACAGCAAGGATTCAGCGCTAAGTTGCCCAAGACAAATCCAGATACATGTGGAGTCTGATTCTCTACTGCCTGACATCTTGTGTGTGGTAATTTACACCTCTGTAAAATGGGTGTCAAGTGCTATCATTCCAGTCTGGTAGCTTTGGCACCTTCTATGCACAGGTATCGGTAACAGCACAAGGTACAAGATGAATACTTTTAAAATTATTCTGATTCTCATTTACACTAAAGCCCCTTTATACCACTCTTGCAGTCTAAAGGGGCCTTAAAGTGAATGCAGGGTAATTTAAGCCAGATATTAAATTTAATTTAATTTAGTTTAAGGCCTTGTCTAAGGCCTTGCATCACTTTAACTACAATAGTAGTTGGATCAGAACTTGTGAAAAATTATTTTAACTATATTTTTAGTATCTGGATATCTATTTTATATTCAAGTCATAATCAGACAGCCAGTTGGAGTAATCCTACCATAAGTATCTTCAGAATCCAGGGACCTATTATTTGGAGAGTGGGATTGTATGGAGACCACTAGGGTGGTGGATGCCTTCAGTGAACTTCTTTATGCTTATCGGGAATGAATTCTGAACCTTGAATGTGTCCCCATCACTAATATTTGCTGTGTGTGTATATGCGTGTTTATGTATGCTGATATGTGTGTGCGAGTGGCTTTGCTCTCTTGCAGCCTAGTCACTTTGTACCCTTATATAAGAGATACGCATAAGAGGATGCAATAATAACATAGCAAATGCATTTATTTTGGTAACTGGCACAATCTTTTCCTTGCTGCCGCTACTACTGAAGTACTGGCTCCAGAAACCCTTGCACAACTACCTGCTTCTGTAACCACAAACCTAGTACAGTTGACCCTTGCTATCCTAACCTATTCCCCCTCAGCTCCTGTAGAGATCTCTATTGGAAAGCATGTAACAGCCTTCCACACACTATTACCACTGGGTGTCACCCCAGGCACCCACTTAGCAGCTGCCTGTTCATTGTGAGAAAGTAGAAAGACAACTGAACACAAAGAAATAACTATAAGAAGAGAAACTCTTTTAAGGAGCTCTAATAATAATGTTAGGAAAATGGTGGGGAGCCAAACTTCCTTCCACTGTTCATTGGGACATCATGTAGTGTCTTTGTGAGAGAGCTTAAACCAACAACCCTTCTTTAACACATCAGGGACATAGAATAATAATCCAGACAGAATCTTCCCACCTGCTAGGCTCTGTTAAAAATGTCAGCACCCTTGTTTACACCTTTAAATAGCTGTTTGAGCTTTCACCTCCTCAGAATTGCACTAGTGCAGAAAGTGTTCAGGGGATCATGTCTCAGCCTGCTCCTAATAATAATGTTCTCTGGCCCTTGCGTCTCTCATACCTGGAACCACATAGAATCTTTTTTCTATTAGTCTATTATTAAGCCCTGCCTTATATTAGAATTTTACCCTGGGGGAGTTGCTGGAATTAAAATATTGTATTTAATTGTCTCTGAAATACTGACCTCTCTCTTATGCATTTCACTATATAGAGCTGCACACAGTCCCCTTCCTATCAAAGATCAGTTGACTTTCCCATTAATACAAATCCAGGGTCACATTCTCCTTTTACTTACAGTGGTGTGACTCCGTTGAAGCCAATGATGGTGAACTAAAAGGAGAATTCATCTCCTTGTGCTTCAAGGTTTTATAAGTTGCATAAATAGTTTAGGCTGAAATTTAGTAAACCATGTTTTTGATAACAGAGTATGGTTTGCTGATAGTAATATGAAAAAAATACCATGTTTATCTTTATATGCTGTCCCTCCTGATTCACTGAAGAAATTGAGTATTTTTGAATCAATATATATTAATAGCTGAGCGGTATTGATAAACAGCTGCTAAATGCCCACTTGCTTATTGCAAGTCCAGTAACAATATCATCATAGTTCAGAGAAAAGACTGGTTCTCCTCCTTTTTGGGAAGAGGCTTAAGGTGTCAAAAAGAGAGATTTCAAACCCTATGGCACAGAAGAGAGATTGCATAGGGATGAGAAGTACCTGGATGAATATCTGAAACTCAGATATAAAGCTTAATGTTATGTCCTCTAAGACAAAAACGCCTACTATAACTCAGTCAAGGGGCCATCCTCAGTATATTCCAGCAGGGAGAGAGAAATGATCATGGTTTCAGAGGAGAAGAGAGCATTCATAATGGATAACATTCAGCTTGCACAGAGGGCCACCAAAAGGCCCAGGCATTATTTAAGCCCTCAAAACAGAGTCTAAGTCAGGAGTAGGCAACCTATGGCACGGGTCCTGACCACTGGTCCGGGGGGCTCTGCATTTTAATTTAATTTTAAATGAAGCTTCTTTAACATTTTAAAAATCTTATTTACTTTACATACAACAGTAGTTTAGTTCTATATTATAGACTTACAGAAAGAGGTCTTCTAAAAATGTTAAAATATATTACTGCACGCAGAACCTTAAATCGGAGTGAATAAATGAAGACTCAGCACACCACTTCTGAAAGGTTGCCGACCCCTGGTCTAGGTAGTACATAGGCTTCGTGTGGACGTGAGTACCCCGCCAATGGTGTGACTTTTTTTCTAGTGAAGTATATTAGAGTAAGTGGGAAGGGTGAAGTGGTAACTTGGTTATTTTGCAGGCTCTTTATTGGTCAAGTGTCAGTTAAACAATTTGCGGGCAGCACCAGCGAGTTTGGACCAGTCAGTTGGTCTATTTAAACCAATTGAATTGTGTGCTGAGGCTTCTATGTATCATTATTTCCTATGAGTTCAAAATTGTCTGCTGCCAGCGGCACCTGAAGGACAGATAGTGCTTGTCATATCGTTGTTATGTACATAAGTGTGTACATCGGTGCTCTCCAGACTCGTACGTATAGTGTAACCTTGTGGGCCAAATTGCATCCTTTGTTATGTCCAGGCCTGACTTCAGTCAGGTTGCCTGGACACAAATGAGCGCAGAATTTGGCTCTACATACGTAGCAGGCTGCAGGGCCAAAACAGATAAAATGTATGGAATGTTGATTATTATTTTAACTTAAGCAAAATAGACTGTGAGGGAGGTGCCCTTTTGCCTAAAAAGTCAAAAGAAGGAGAAAAAAGTGATCTCTGATGAAAAGTATGAGGAAGCTGCTGTTTTTCTCTCTGTTTGATCTGACTGACGGCCCCTGTCTGAACTTACTAGTCATTTGCCGTTTCATTAGCTGCCAGGTTTTCAATTTCTGCCTCTTGGAAGTTACACCGCTTTGAACAAGTCCCCATAGTAATTGAATTTGCCACAGAAATAGAACACTGGAAAATTTCATTTTCTTCCCTGCATGAAGGCAAGCAGGCAGGCAAAGCAGACATATTCCTGCTGGACTGCTTCTCTTACCAACCCCCAACATTTGCTAATGGCCCCCACCATCCGCACATACGCAATCAGAAAAAAGGGCCTCCTTTCAAATCATCTCTGAGTGCATCAGCCTGTCGCTTTGTAATTTTCTTCTAAATGCCTTCCACAAATAATGGTTTTCAAAATGAGCATTAACAGGCTTGATTACATGAAATTGTCCTTTTAATTTACACCAGGATTCTATTGATCACACAAGTGCAGATTAAAGTGTTCAATGAAGCCCATGATGAGGTATTAACCAGCTAAGGGTCCTCCAGGGGCTGCCAGGGACGGCCAGGAATATGCTAGAAGTGTACAGTTATTTCCCCATAATGAAGTGGCACTATGCGAAGGCATGAATCGCTGGCAGGAAGAATAGATCGGAGATGATGAGCTCTTCAAAGTCATTTCTCGCTCACTCATTCAGCCTCATGCCCAGATCTTCTTGCGATTCTTCTGCATTACTTGTCATGAAATGCCAGGATTTACTTAGCCAGCTGATGCAATTTTTATGACCTTATTGCTTTTTCACCATGGTAATAGTTTTGAATCAATTTATCAGTCCAGCAGTGCCATCAGACATATTGCCCTGAAGATCAAGACCAGGTCATTCCATCAATTCACTGCGGTTTACGAAGATAGAGGAAAAAAGCCAGGCCGTGTGGGCTATCAACTTCAAATGGCTTAGTAAACATGCCTCTGCTACTTTAACTGCTTCACTTCTGACTCCAGACCTTTTTGCTTATAAAAAGAAAACCAGCAACCTTCTCCTCTTCTCCCTGCATTTTGATTTCAAGCTCTGAGATCCAGAGCAAATAATCTAGGGAAGAACCTGTTTAGAACTTTACAAAGATGCCAAGCCTAGCAGTCAGCCACTTAACCCCGCAAATAACAAATAGCTTGTTTTAGACATTTTCCAGTATAGCACTGATACTCTGCACCTCTGTGTTAGCTCTGTCTGCTACTTGATATCCACTATTGGAAAGGTGACATGGAGGGTTGATGGAGAAGAAAGGGGGTGTGTGTGATTGTGGCTACTGCAGGTAGAATGTGTGGATGGCTCAGGGGACAGTAAATTAGCATTGGAGCCTCTCTCTTTTAATGACTGGTTCAAACTCACCTAAGGTTGATAGGCTCAGATCCTCAAAAGTATCTAGGTAGCTAACTCTCATTGATTTCAGTGGAATTTAGGGGCCTAAATACCTTTGAGGAGCTGAGTCAGAGTCTAGAAGATATTACCATCTGGCAGCTATTTAGTGGTCTGTGATCCTGATCAGTCAACACTAAAGTCAATGGAAATTGTGCCAATGGACACAGGATCTTGCGGGGATGATTTAGTTGGGGATTGGTCTTGCTTTGAGCAGGGGGTTGGACTAGATGACCTCCTGAGGTCCTTTCCAACCCTGATATTCTATGATATATAAATAATTTTGGTTTTTTACTTGTTTGAAGTAATTTTCTTGGTTTGACCCTGACAAACCTAGATAACTTACTAGGACAGGAAACATCATGACCCAAATGCTGCTTTCCTGGCCAACCAGGTGCAGAATGCATGACCCACCTCATTTGACAGCAGAACAACCACGGCTGAAAGCTGCAGTCTTTCCAGTCGTAGGGCCAACCCGTTGGCCAGAGGCTGCTAGCAGCCCTTCCTATACTGTACAACCACAACAGCTGTTAGTAAAGCAGGTCAAATTTATATTTAAAAAGTGGCTCATAAAAAAGAATATGGAACAATGACAACTGGGGAAAAACGTAATAATTTAAGTCATGAAAAATTAATCACTGAGCAATACATTATTTTTTTAAAGCAATGTGTGTTGTACTAAAAAAAAAACCTATGCCTTTAATTAATTCTGCTTAACATTAATAGAATAAGGTCAGGCATACCAAAAACTGTTGAATAAAGCAAAAATGTGTGAAAGATATACTCTCCGATGTTACTCTTAATGAAGAAGGGTTATCTTGTGGTCAATACAGCACCATTATTTCTAAGTTAGAGGTAGTGCTGCTGAAAATATACAGTGGTTATAACAACCTACCTAACCTGATTGCAAAAAAGAGTTCACATAAAAGATATTTTATGAGATGGTAATCTCTCGTAGCCAATTGCAACTTATGGTTATTTCTAGCTATTAGTTCTTGAAAGAAAACTGCTCCCATTTTGTTCAGTCCAGCAGTTCCAAAGGTAATGAAGTGCTTGTTCATATGAATGAATTGCAAAATGTATTTGAAGATAGTCTTAACAAAACTGATGTCTTGGAGCTATTTTATCTCCTGAATGCACTGTCTTGCTAAAAGGCTATATTAGAGGGGATAAGGAAAGCATTGCTTTCATTCTGGACATTCCATGGGGCTGTGAAAGCTGAAACATTCTGAAATAGCAAACTTGGGCATTTTGGCCCAGATCCTCAACTATATTTAGGCTCCTAACTTCCATTGAAATGAATGGAAGTTGGGAGCCAAAATACCTTTGAGGATGTGGGCCTTTGTAGTCAAAAACATTCAATCTGTCATAGTTTTGCTTCTGACACTGGATTGTGATCAATGGAATCACTAATCTTTGAGAACAGGAAGTCTTTAAAAAAGAGAATGGCTGCACGTACAGAAATAAACAAGCTTCCACACAGCTTGAATGCCATCTTTCTCTTCCTTGTTTTCTATGGACCCCTTCCTGCCTGAAACTCCATGCAGCAATCAGAGACATATAGTGGCTGAGTAGTATACTGCAAGTAAACCTAATATTACAAAGTCCTGTTTAATTCAGTGATAGTTAAGCGTATTCAACCCTTCATAAGAGGCATTCAGTATCTTGTTGAGTTTTTGGAGCCTTAAAATTCCACTTGATCCTGTGTTTTTAAACAACAACTATTTATTTAATGGAGTTATTTAATGAGTTATTTCATGGAATTCAACTGGGAGTGTTGGAAATTATGTGCAGAACAAGCGAAATTTAAGAGACCAGGATTGCAGGACTGGGCCAAATATACTAGAAGGCTTTGGTTTCAACAATTTCGTTCTACAATGTGTCTGTAACTTCTGTAACTGTTTGTAACACACATGCGTGCGCGCGCACACACACACATTTGCTTTTAAAGTTTAAATAGTGAATGTGTTACTTCTGAAATATTTTGAATCATCAGCCTGGAAACTACAGTTCTGTAGTCATCCACAAACCAGGTACAGGACAGGTAGTGGTAAGGCATTGTTCTTTTTCTAAGTCCATTCCTCCCCTGGCTCCCCTCTGGCCATCCACTGTGAAACAGACCACATCGAACACTGAGCAGATGTCTATTACTAATCTAGAATTAAGCCAGTGGCCTAGAGGTAAAAGCTTCCCTACCACATTATACATTTTTCAATCCATCCAGTCCGTCAATAATTAGAATTAATTAATGTGCCTTTTATGAGTTAAAACTATAAAATGTGTAAAATTCTTGTTAGTGTGAGTCAGATCTTAAATAGTTCCAGCATTTTCTTTTTATGTATTATTTTTTCTCTTAATAAACTTGGGTTTTGTTGTGTTTATATTACATATGGTGATAATTGTGATAAGTTGCATTTACCATGCAACCTTGACCCTGGGACTATTTCTAATGTTCTAAAATTCTGAGCAGCTTTCAACACTTCCGTTTTAACCAAAAGCAGCCTTTCAGAGAAATCTCTTTTTCTCCATAATATGAAATGCCACCCCTCCCATGAACCCACACTGGTCTGAGGCACCGTGTGGCCAGTATTCAGGCATGCATCAGTGGGCAGGTTTGAGATCTGATGCCTTGAGACTCATTAGGGTCTTTATACTCAGTTTTGCAACTTTTCAGTGGGGCCTACAGTATTTGTTTGAAGCTTTGGAGGGGCCTGAGAAATTGAACTGTGAAACTGTCATATTGTTCATTTTAGAGAAACTCTTCAAGGTAATTTGTAGAGATTTCTGTAATGTGTCAGTTATAATCATCTTCTTGATTCTGTAAAGTTGAACTCCTGATACTAAGGCTGCTGGCTCAACAGCAGAAAGGATAGGAATAGTTGCAGTGCCAATTCAAAAACCTCTCCAAAACATTTCAACAAGAGATTTTCTGTAAAATATATGGCATGTAGACACTCCATAATGCTACAGATTGTGGCATAGAGGTTTATTGGCTCATTTCAAATGTATGACAATAAAACTCACACCATGCATTCTCTCTCTGTATAATAAGTGCATGCTGTAAATCCTCATTCACTTGCACATTTTGTAATCTGTACAAAAAGTTGGTGATCTCTCCCCTTCTTTTAGCAAAGATTTAATAGAAGATAAATTAAATAATAGAAGTAAATTCAGACTGGAAATAAGGCACACATTTTAATCAGAGGGATTAACCAGTGGAACAATTTACCAGGAGTTGTCCATCACTGACAAGTTTTAAATCAAGATTGGATGTTTTTCTAAAAAATGTGCTCCAGCAATTATTTTGGGAAAGATCTATGGTCTGTGTTACATATACAGGTCAGACTAGATTTTGACAATGGTCCTTTCTGGCCTTGGAATTTAAGAAATCCATGAAAAGATGCTGTAGTTAGGTTGTGTGTTAGTGAGACCTGGTTTTTCAAAACATGCACTCTAATTACTAGGTTTCTACAAAGTGTTTCCAGTCACCCTTAATGTTAAGGGTATATTTATAAATAATTCATGACAGCTTAATGAAACGCTAATAAATGGTTAATTGCTGTAGATTACTAGACAGTCCATGATGGCCTAAAGCCCCTTCTGCTGATATACTTATAAATATCTATAACAAATATTAGTTGTGTTTTGTAACAGGCTTTTACCATCCATTAAACATTTCTCAACCATGTACAGGGTTGGCTCCAGGCACCAGCGGAGGAAGCAAGTACCTGGGGAGGCACATGCACATTGCTGGGGCAGCAGCAGTCAGAGCATTTTGGTTTTTTTTTCTGCTTGAGGTGGCAAAAATGGTAGAGCTGGCCCTGCCTTGGAGGAGGGGATGGTGGAGCTTTTAATCTCTGGCCTGCTCAGGAGTCCAGCTGCCTGAGCAGTTGCTCTCTGGCGCCGCCTCACTGGAGCGGCCATGCAAGGTGATGCAGCTCAGAGGAGAACACGGGCATTCAGCGGCTTGGGGGAAAACAGGGTTTTTAGAGCTTTTCCCCTCACTACCTCTGCTGCCCACAAAGCAAAAGGGGCCACTGGACTCAGGGGGGAGTGCATTGAAATATCCTGCCATGGCAGGGAGGGGCTGCGTCCAGTTTTGTGCCTGGGGAGTGCTTGTCAGTGGTGCTCTTCCTCAGGGAAGGTCGGTGCATCAGCCCTGCCCCCTTACCTGTGAGGGTCCTGCTTACTGAGTGCTCCTGGTTCGGTCCCAGCTTTAAAGCTGCAACACTTTCTAGTCCAAAAGCTGGGCCCGGGCTACTGCCCCATGGCACCAAAGCTGGAGGCTGGTCAGGGCCAGCTCTACCATTTTTCCTGCCCCAGAATGCTGCTTCTTAGTATGTGCGGCCTTAGCATGTGCCACCTAGGGGCGGAAGAAGTCTGGGTGTTTTTTTTATTTTTTTTTTGCTTTTGGCGGGAAAATGATAGTTGACTTTGACCATGTATAAGTGATTTATACATGTATAAATGTATTCTTAATGTAAAGTATGGCTGTGTAATCTTAGCTAAACCTAACTAAAATTGTCTGAGTGGTTTTTGTTTTTTTTGCTTGTGGCGGGAAAAAGATAGTTGACTGTGACCACATATAAGTGATTTATACATGTATTCTTAATGTAAAGTATGGCTGTGTAATCTTAGCTAAACCTAAACTAAAATTGTCAAATTAAAAAAGCAAAATACCTTTTGTAGCTCATTAGCTTTGTTCACTCATACACAGGGGGTTTCTAGTTTAAATAAGTGAAGTTCACTGTATACTGCATAAGACAATCATAGAAATTATTGATGGAATAGACCCATTAAGATAACTTGTCCAACTCACTGCCACTCTAAGACTGGTCCTTACAGAGTAAACAAACACAAGTACTTTGTGCAGTTTTTCCATGTGATAAGTGATGGACTTCCATTACATCCCATTGGAGCTGATTGCATATTACAGCTGACCTTCCTGTTCCAGAAGGAAAAGGAGAGAGAGACTCTTCATATAAATAGGAAAAGGAGGATGAACACAGCTCTTGATTCAGATCTTGAGATTTGTCTAGAATCTTATTCTTGGATGCATAAAAATTGCAAATTCTATCAACTCCAAGGTAAGGCAACAGAAAACGCTTTTCAGGAGAACAAGACAGTTTTGACAGCTCATCATCAGAATAATTAAAAAACAGATTGAGAAAGAACTCTAAAACTGTGTTACTCTGACAGCCTGAGAGCTCCTGCTGGGCCTTTACGGTGTGTAAAATATTCACCATTTGAGAACCAGAGCCCTTTTAATATTCCATGCTCCAGTCCTGAGCCTCCCATTCACCATTCTATTTCTACTGCTTAGCTGTGGCACAGCCAACCAGGCTTCCATTGAGAGCCCTTACCTATATAATGTGTCTCAAGAAAGTGTATGCCAATAACCAAAACATTAGTTTAAAATATAGCCTCTCTTCTTAAAGCTGATTCTGGGTCTATTTCATATTGTAATTTTTTACCATCTCAGATCATAGCTATCGGGTGAATATGTAATTTTTATTTACGTTGCTGTGAATAATAAAACCTAATACAATACAAATAATTAGCTGTATTATTCCTACTTAATGGTTGCTGTATATGATCCCCTTCATGTGTTATGGATGCATTAGGAGCTATTCTTGTCAAAAGTCAGGGATGTCATGGGAGTAACAAAGACTCTCCTATTAGGCTGCTAATTTTCAGACATGGATGACTCCTGATGTGCCTCTAATAGAGATATTACAAGATTGGGGAAAATCCACAGCTTTGACTGGATCAAGCGAAATAAATTATCCAAGGCATGCCCCCCCCCACATTTTGACCAGACCCTTCCCCCCATATCATAGTGACAGTCAATCATTTTATAACGGGGTTCTCAAACTGGTGGTTGGAATTCCTCAGGGGGTCACAAGAATATTGCATGGGGGGTTGTGAGCTGTCAGCCTCCTCCCCAAAACCCGCTTTGCCTCCAGTATTTATATGGTGTTAAATATATTAAAAAGTGTTTGTTTTTAATTTATAAGGAGTGGGGTTGCACCTAGAGGCTTGCTATATGAAAGGGGTCACCAGTACAAAAGTTTGAGAACCACTGTTCTATAAGCAGTTGTATCACATTCTTTTAAACAAGGTTTACCCTTGGTGAGTAAACTTTAATGCAAAAGGTACCATAGCCCATAGTTGTGGGAACAAATTAAAGATGTGTTATATAATATTTGTGATAAGGGAGGAAGACTGTTTTTGTACTTAAGTCACTGACCTGGTATTTTGGGTTTATTTCCTGGCTGTGCCAAACTTCTTGCTTAACTTTGGGCAAATCACTCAATCATTCTGTTGCTCAATTCCCCTTCTGTAAAAGGGGATAATGTAATTTCCTTTCTCCCATCCTTGGTCTATTTTGTCTGTTTTCATTGTAAGTTGTCCTGAACAGGGACTCTCCCTTACTCTGTGGTTATACAGTATCTAGCATATTGTGGCTGGATCAGGCTGTAGGCTGACTGCAATACAAATAAATAATCATATGTTTATAGGTTATAAACTTTGTGATGGAGTCAGACCAGAAGGATATAAGAGAGTGCTGGAAGGCAGGTATATTAGTCTCAGGATGTGCAGGTCCCTGTTCCCTGAGTAGCCAAACAAAGGCTATTCCAGGCCAATCAAGACACCTGGGGCCAATTAAGAACCTTCTAGAAAGGAGTAGAAACAGCTAGCCTGATTGGGACACCTGAAGCCAATAAGGGACTGGCTGAAACGAGATAAAAACCTCCCAGTTAGTCAGGTGGCTATGGGTGTCAGGGAGCTGTGAGAGGAAGTTGTGCTGTTGGTGAGACTGAGTGGTGGACAACATATCATCCAGAAGGAAGGAGGCCCTGAGGTAAGGGTGAAGTGGAGTTTGAAGAAGCGGGGACTGCTGTGGGGAAGTAGCCCAGGGAATTGTATTGTGTTTTGTGGATAAAAGGTCAGCCATCTTAGCTGATACTATTAGGGTCCCTATTAGGGCGGAGCCCGGAGTAGAAGGTGGGCCCGGGCTCCCCCCTTTTCCATCTACCATGCTGGCCTGTGATGAAGGCAACTCACTAGGCGGTGACTCTTGCCAATTATACTGAGAAAGGGAGGTCACTCTGGGGCCTAGATGAGTTTCTTTGCTATTGGGCCTTGAATGTCCACTCACATCAAACAGGATCGCTGCTTCTTTGCTATTGGGTCTTGAATGTCCACTCACATCAAACAGGATCGCTGCTTCTTAAGTCTCACTGGGAAGGCATATTTGTACAGAACATATTTTGGAACCTTGAAAATTATGTAATTGGCACAGTATGCATTGATCAGTATAGAGGGGCTGGGGCCCCTTTTCCAAGTGACCCCCTCAAGGATCCAGGGGCCAGCCATAGGTGGGAGGCAGTCCCTAGTGTCACATCCCTGTGAGCATCTTCCCTTGGGTTTTTCCAAGGAGGCACGATTTGTGCCTAAACTACTAAGGAAAATAATGTAACCCTTCTGCCCATCAGAGTTGGCAGCAACAAGGGCCGGGTTCAGTATCCGGGGGTTCCATTCCACTAACACAATACAAAACCGGCTTGAGCCCCCACCCAGTGACCTGGGACATCCATCTACTACCCCTCTGGGTGCCTCTAAGAGACAATACTTCCCCTCTTGCAAGCACAGAGTCTGAGTGTACCAAAAGCCTTTTAATAACAGAGAGAAACAATGTGGCGTTATATTGGGGAAACACCACAAACAAGATTAATAAAACAAACCATGAACCAGAAGCCCTCCTCCCAGCAAATAGGCTGTGTCCTTCGCTTTGGCTCTTGAGTTCCACAACCCCAAAAAGTCACTCAGTCGTCCCAAAAGTCCAACAGCCCAAGAGTCTCTGTTTCTGGTCAGTGCAGAGTTCAAAAGTCAATCTGCAGTGTCTTACCTCCCAGCCTGGGTGGAAATGGAGGGCACGTTCAGGGGCACCTTACGTGGTCCGTGGCTGTCCCACGAACTGCTCTACTCTGCCAGTTGCTCTGCCAGCTGCTCCACTCTGCCAGCCGATACGCGAACTGCACCAGCCACTCTGCCAGCTGCGCAAACTGCTCCGCTGGCCGCCCTGCCAGCCAACACTCAAACTGCACTGCTGTGCCAGCTACTCTGCCAGCTGTGCAAACTGCTCCACTGGCCACCCTGCCAGCTGACACCCGAACTGTGCTGCTCCGTAATATTTTCAGGAACTGCTCGGCTCCCTCAGCTGCTCAGCAATAGACCTTCAGGCCTCCCTACTTAACACAGTGCTTAGTGATTTCAGCTCTTAGTTGATTTCAGCTCTTAAGTGATGTCAGCTTTTAGTAGGGGGGGGCCTTAGTGCAGGTGCATCACTGGACCCAAAGTGAATTCAGTTCAGCAGACTGAATCTAGACTCCTAATAGAATCAAAAATTAGCTCTGACATTCCACAGTGGAGAGAGGCAAGGTGCAATAGGCCTGTGGGGCCCCTAGATAAGGCCCTCACCAAAAGGTATAGGGACCTGTCCATGGCCTTCCTCAAATTCAGTGTGTTCAGAAATGCCTGTCCCTTGCCCAGTGGGTGCTACCTAGATGAGGGCGAGTCCCTCCATCATAACAAGGGCCAAGTACATGTCCACAATCTTTCATTCACATAATCAGGGTAACAACACTTTATCATTCCTGCCCCAATAACATAGAAACTGGGGTTCCCACATCAGCCGAAGTGGCCATGTGGGCTGGTGTGAGCTCAGGCTAGGTGTGGTGGGTGTGCCTATGCAAATAGATCAGCCCTGAAGTTATTTTCCACAACTCACTGCAGTTCCCATAATTCACCACCAGATGTCAGAGTAGATCTCATCCTGATGCTACTTACAATAATATAGTGAGTAGTATGCTCCAGCTGCCTTGTTTCTGTCTGGCAATGCAAAGCATCCATAAACTCTCCTGAACAGTCTGGCTGAGCTTTAGGAACAGCTCTTTTGCATTGCTGGCACTTCGCAAAGCAGCTGGAGTGTACTGGTGAATCTGGCCCATTGTGCTGTGTAACATACTTGTATAGGACCCTTTGGGGGTGCAAATGAATCTCCCAGTGCCTCCTTTGGGCCCTTTAAAACAGAGAGCTATAGTGGCAGAGCATGTGCCTAGGAGCAAGCGTGTGACCCTCAGGAAACCAGAGGTAAGGCTTCCTGCCTCTAAGGCTATGCCTACACTGGGAACTAGCTTGTGTAGACATACTCGCACTAGCTCAATAGTAAAAACTATTTTTAACATGCTAGCTTGATGAGAGAGAGCAGGAGTAGGTCTGTGTGGAATCGGAATCACAGCCCTGTCTTGAAGTGTAGATATAGCCTTAAGATGGGGCAGTAGGAAGGCCACGTCCAAGGTTGGGGACTTATTAATGTGGGGTCTCTCCACAGTATGTAAAAGGAGTCCTCTCCCCTCCTGACTGGTGGAAGCTGTAGAAAGACTGGGAGGTCAGTATCAAGTAATTGAGTTTATTCGCTCTTGTTTGAAAATAAAGCTGTTCGAGAGGAGAAGGCTTGGACTAAATAGTTGTTGGGAACTATATTTCAACTTCCTTGGCCGGTGAGTTTACTCACCAGTTTAAGTGCTATTTTCAATTTATTATAAGTTAAACTTATTCTTTTTTATTCAATCAATTTTTATTCAAACTCAGCAAAGCAGTGAAGCCTCATTTAGAACTGTACTGTACATTCCAGTTCTGAAATTTTAAAAGGAAGCTATTCTTCATTTATCTTGGCTCAGAGAAAAAAAGTTCTGAAAGTGCAAAAAAAACAAGTTTGAATAAATCAAATGGCAAAACCACATTTCATTACACACTCTAGAAAGATAATCCCCTTTGAGTTTCAAATAAGGGTTCAAAAATCTTGGCTAAAAGAATAATTTTTCTGTTTGCTTACAGTTCTGCGAGGAGATGCTTAAAATATTGCTGTGGCTTTGTTATAGTACAGAAGCTTAAATAAAACTGACAATGCAGTGTATTTCAAATTCTCATTCTAAAGTTCTAAATCTTTGCTGTTGTCTTCATCAATTATTATGCCTGTGTTACCAGTACAATACCACAGGTGTGCATGACATTTTACTGAACAAGTTAAAACACAAGTCCAGCTTAAAGGAGTTTACAGCCTAGTTCAGATGTAACACAGCAAGGGAATGACAATAAATTCAGGAGGAGATTATGGAGAGAATTCACAGTAGCTCACGTATGTTTGCATGCATTTTTATTAGGCTAGTCATTTCTTATAGACCCACTATAGTCCTCATGCTCATTCCGGGTAACAAAACACTTCCAGTGTTTAGGTCAGGCACACATAAGATAGCCCGACCATCTACAAACTTTAGGACAAACTGTTTAGAACAAACAAACAAATGAGGAGCAAGGTGAAAGTTGGAACTATAATCATTTGATAGCCAAGGTTAGATGGCGGCTTGAAGAACGGACTGAGGAAAAAAAATAGAAATAGGAAAGAATAATAATGAAGAACTGGTCCCTCCAAATGCCCCGTGATGTAGGAAAGAGATCACATCTTCCTAGGTTTCAAGTGCGGTTATGGTCATATAATGGGGAGCACAGAGCCATTGAGGATGGATTTAGACCCTAATGCTTAAGTTCCATGAGTAGGGTGACTAGAACTCCCTAGGGTGGTCCCTAGGGCAACCACAACAGTAGTCCTTGCCTGGGGCAAGGCATCCAGGGAAATAAGACTGTATAAATCCCTACCCTTTCCACAACTGGATAGGGGCCTGGAAGGAAACCAGCTTTGCTCATGGTTTCACCTGGACATTTTGGGCAAGTAAACCCCTTTTATTCTATTTATTTTTTGTGTGTGTGTTTTTAACTTTGTGTATATATTGAGACAGACAAGGGCCTATGAAGCTGGGGAGACAATGATGCTGTTTTTGAACAAATAGAAATAAATCCTGCTGCTTGCAGAGAAACTTCAATTTTTAATCTGTTCATAAATTCCGCAGAAATGTCTCTCTCTTGGTCTGGCCTGCCACAGATCAAAATTATGGTTATTTAAAAGTGGGACCTTACCCAGTGAGCAGGTATGCTCACTAAAGTAATTTCAACAACCTTTTATTACTGTGCCCATGAGGATGCTCTCATGGATAAGACAGTGGACTGAAGAGTGGTGTTACTCTAACTCTGCCATAGATTTTCTGTGTGATGCTGGCCAAGTCACTTATGCTGGGATTTCAGTGTTACCAGTTCTTGGCATTTTATCACATGTTTTGCAGCATTTGGTGTTTTTCTTAAAGTCCCAGTTCCTGGATTCAAGTGACAACCAGAGAATCTGAGTTTCATTTTTAAAAGTAGTAAATTTTTAGCCCTTGTAGTTGTGGAGAAAAGCTTGAAAATGTGACTTGAATGTTAAACTTAAAGTTCAACTCTGAAGGCACAAAGACAGAGAACTAGTAATAACTAATAAATCATTATTATTTTTTATTTATTTTAGAATCTCATGGGTTTTTTAAGCTTGACTCATGATTTTTGAACACTTGGCATTGGCAATAGTGAGAGCTTCAGAATGGCATGTGACTGGAATATAAAAGCCTATCTTACATTCATATTATAGTGAGTTATGTTATTAAACTCCCGTAAGATGTCTTACACATTTAGGGGTTTCACTACACTGTATGGTACCTGTCTGTCTTTGGTATTTGTAGTGTCTTTGGCCAAAATCTGTTCATTTTTTTTAATGCATGTGCATAAATCACACTGAAGTCAATGGGTCTACTTGAGTGAGCTAGGCAGGGACGATTGGGCCCTTTTTCTACAAGGTCTCTCTTTTTAAAATCTCTTTTTTTTTTGTTTTAATTCTTATTTTTCCCCTCCCTAGAACTGCAATATTTATGGCCCTAGCAGAGTGCTTGTCTCTGCATTCTTGAGCTCCTGCTCTTGGTGCCAGGAATACCTAATGATCGTTCAGTGGTCTATGTCTCTCTTTGTTCTTAAATTCATAAAAGCGAGTTGTTTTATATTGTTTAGTTCTTAAACCCAGTTTCCTTTGACATACTGAAGCGAAATGTTTCCTGATGCTCTCCGTGTCCTAAAAACAAGCTGTATGTTTATTTTTCTTCCACATATGGGACTGAGATAATGCTATATCTCTTGAAAATTATTTTAAAATTAATACATAGTAACTTTAGAAAGCCATTTAAATTCCTAATGAAAAATCACCTGAGACCATTGTACAAAATAAATACATTGTTATGGATCATGCAATAAGGTATTAAAGTAACATAAGCCTGTCCCTGAAATGTACTTAATTCGCCAATATTGTCATTTCTCTTCAGTGAGAGATGCTGCTGTTTTAATGCATGAGGTCCAGAAGTGCAGTGGAGTGATCTGCAGTACCAAGGATGCCACCTGGACTCTCTAGTGTTCTTCCCTGTTTCTGGCTATTTTTTTCCTTCCCCTGTACACTAGAGACCTGGAATCTAGCTTAACATTGATGAAATACAGATTCATTACTCCTGAAATGACCCCTGTCTACAATATCCCCTTAATCAGCAAAGCAGTGCTTTAAGAATGGGCTCGGTGACTGCAACTGTATTTTATTACAAAGACACACACTGAATAATTGTATATTTACCAACTTCTGTTTAACCTCGAGGTTTGAGTCTTTAATCCTTGTGATTGGACTGACCCTCTCTATAAAGTGAAAAATAATCACAAGACTTCACTCTCTTAGTATCTCATTAGCATCACTCTTCTCTCTCATTCTTCACCCAGATTTTATATGTGAATGGACACCAATTAGGCAAGAAGTTCATTTTAGGGGGATTTTGTTTCCAATTTAGAAAGAGGTGTTTCCTTATTCTGCTCTTACACTAAAGGTTTTCCACTCAACAGAGAACAGATAGAATGGAAGTAAGTTTTCTTACGTGCCTCACAGGGGCACCCTTTCATAGAGTATATTATTGGCTTGGACTGTAGGCTTCATAGAAAAGGGTCCTTTCAGAAAATATTTTTCTCTTCAGCCATGGTTGATTAGACCAGCTGACCTTTTTTATCTTTATTCACAAATTGGGAGTGGATCTTAAATAAATAAATTGCTTTTCTAATGACTGAAGGACTTTAAAAAACAATTATGTTTTCTTCCAGATAAGTGGGGGCTGTCAGACATCTTTTATTGTTCAGATACTCTGAACTTTCTGATCCCATTCAACTAAAGCAAGTCTCCAAACCTTTTTAGGTTCAAAAACTGAAGATGTCAGCCAAAGAACACGCCCCCTGAGTAACCTGTTCTCCATGTTCCTCTCATGCTCTGGCGTGCCATGAAATCTGGGGGACACAAGATGCCAGATAATTTAGTGCGGAGCTGCCAGGACCTAAGCCAAATTCATCCAGGCATCTCAACTCTATTCTACAACAGGGAGGGGAGAACTGGAGGTCAGATAAGTTATACGGGAGGCGGATGGGTCCCTGCAAAGCACCAACAGGGGAAGAGGAGGCAACTTAATTTTACTGACAAACCCTTTCAAAAGGTACTGGGTGTGGTTCAGGAAATGCATGAAGTTTTGGGCTGTTTCCTACTTTGCCCAGACTGTTTTCCCCATTGTTGGTGTTCCATCTTACTGAGAGGGACCTTACATTCCTTCTGGATCTCTGAGGATCTCTCATTTCTGCCACCTCTGCCTTCACCATGTTTCTCCTCAGTTTAAGTAGGACTGAATGAATGTGCTTTCTGTGCCTAACAATGCTGCTTGTTACTGTTGAGCAGCATCTACCATTATGATCTGCGCTTGTTAATCCCACACTGTTTTGTGTTTAATTATTTAATATTACTTCAGACCCTATAAAATACATAAGAATAAACTATAGAGGTCCACTCAGCACTTAATAAAACCAGGCTTATATTTTCCAAGCAGACAAATTAATGGTTCTACTGACATCAAAACTTTAAGTGCATGCCTGGCATAGTTCAGCACAAATAAGAAGTTGCCATCTATGCAGTTGCAACTTTAGGACCTGCTTTAAAAAAATAAGTTGTTGAAATGTCTACTGAAAATGAACAGAAAAATAAGCCTGTCCCTTGTTCAATTTTCCTATATATCACAAGCAAATAGATACTTTTAAATGGAATTCCCTTCCGTTTTTGATTAAAGAGATGATAAACACAAGAAGGAACAAAAGTAAAGTCTCCATGAGAGAGACGAGAGCACAGTGTGTGTGTCTACTTTAACAGGATGCATGCGGACTGAACACACAATGCCCACTTGTTCCAGAAGACAGCACATTCTTCTGCAATTTTAAAGTTACTGTAATCAGAAACGTCAGTATAGTTTGAGATATACATGTATCACAAGTTTGCTCCTTTTTAAAGCAATAGGAATAAGATCTGGCTCAATGTTTCTGTTCATCATTAACACAAATAATTCTATTGAAATCCTTTTAAACTTATTTTCTTCCTTCATATCAGAGTGCCTAGCAAGATATATGTGTAAATAAAAGCTTTCTCCTTCATGTTCAGTATGATCTCCCTGTTCGATTCATTCACTGAGACTACAGTTCAGCATTTCTGATGTCATAATAAAGTCCCATGGTAGCAATTGTGGCATCAGAAGCATTGAACTGTAGCTTCCCTGAATGAAGGAAAAACAGGGATAATCATCAAGGAGGAAAGTGTGTATTTATACACATGTACTATTGTAATCAACAGTGACTGGAAAGGAAATGGACAAAAAATCGCGATGGTTTTTGAGCAGTAGTTCTTTAACCACATTACAGGAGTGATTACTCTTTAAAATTATAACAACTCAGGATGGTCCTCACCCAGTTTGGTAAAAGTGAACAAGAACAACTCTTTAAAGAGACTTTTAATCAATATTTCCCTTTGACAGCAAGAGCTTCATCTCTGCCAAGACATTTTTACTATGAAGTCAGTTCAGCATCAAAGTCCTAAATGATGCATAGGATTTCATGGCTAGCTTCTTAGTTTAAATGTTATGACTGATCAGTGGCAGAAGAAATGCCTTTTCATTTCACTGTGATAGCATAGGAAAGCCTCACATAGAGTGGAAAGAAACTGCCACTTTTTTCTTTCTTTTTCTTTTTAAACACACATCCATCTAAGAATTTTTTCCCCTACTGTGAAAACAGTTCAGTCAGAGCAATAAAGCACCCAGTGCAGACTATACGATATCAGTTCAGTCTCCACACTTAGCTTGTGAGAGCAGCTAACTTGGAATTGTTTTTTAATAATCACCAAAAGACAGCCTATTGCTATAGGAATAGTAGGGAAATCTAAATGAGTGTTGCCTTGGGCTTGGGTGGAAGAAACAGCCAATATGAGAGGCCCCTCACAACTGTGCAAACTCCTTAATGTGGAATTTTCTGTTAACAAATGCCCACCTGGTTATAACCAAATGTTTGGTTTTAAACTTGGTCCTTCCCTCTGTGTGTAACTAAAACAAACCAAAAAAAAAAAAAAAAAAAAAGTGCTTCTATCAATGTAGTGTAAGTTCCAAACCAAGCTGAAGCAGATCACAGGCAAATGTGTCTAATGACTAATGAGAGGAGATGTGACAAATGTTTATAAGCATGTGAAGGGTATATATGTGTAATCCAAGAAAGCACAGCAAGAAATAATGGGAATAAATGGGAGAAAGGGGAGTCTAGACTGAATTGCAGGAACAGAATTCCTGCTTGATCTTCTGCGAAAAGATTGGAGAGTGTAAGTGAAGCTGGATTCCCCACCACATAGGGCATGCTTAAATTGGATATATATATAGTATATTCTCCACTGTGGAAACCAATCCTGTCTTTGCAGGGGGACGGTCTAGATGATCTAATAGTTCTTTCCATCATTGATTTCTGTGTTTTTTCGGATTCTAATGAGATTGTGTGTGACAGAGCTTTGTGTGGGGCCTACAGTAAGAACAGTGTTTGAATTACTCAAAGCAGGAAAGATCAGTGTTTAAAATCTAACATCTGAGTATGCCCAGGATGACATTTTCTAACAAAAGATTCAGTGTTAAAGGTATATATTTATAAATACTGGGGAAAATTTGACGTGTGTAGATCTAATGCTATTTGATATTTATGAAGTGTCAAGGTTATATTTGAACACAAATTTGGTAATTATCAACACTACGACCATTAAGTTCGAAAGTAAATCAATAGAAAATTGGAATTCCATTTATTTAGTGACCACTTGGCACAGCTGGCAGATGCAAACTAACTGCAGCAAAATGCAACTTCAGAATTGCCAGGCATACCAGATAGGTCATACACATTCCGTTCCACTTGCTGTGGCTTTCATCACTGCAAACAAACTATGCTGTGATGCAGAATTCTGCAAGAGAATGAGGAGAGGAGATGGCTGCAGTCGGGTTTATCAGAATTAATAGCCTTTGACTTTACCAGTGGGTTCAGTCCTGCCAGTCTTATTCAGCCAAAACTCCCAATGGATTTAATGGGAATCTTGGCTCAGTACGAGATAAAAGATCAGGCCCAATGCCATATAAAATACTTATGAGATGATCTGCAGTCAGGTGGGGCTAATGGATCAGCATTCAGTTTGTTTGGAGGGGTAGTGGGTGAATGATTCTGATCTTTGCCAAAGACACCACATATCACCATCACACCTCAGAGCCAACAAAGCATTCAGTTAAAAAAAACAAATGAAAAAAATAAATATTTTCCTGTCCTCTTTCAGGCAGGATATGTTCGGGGCCTGTCTTTTCAGTGACCTACACGATTTTAAGAAAAGAGCTTCCAGAATTTTATTGGCATTGCCACTATTAAACGAACTTCCCTTTCTCTTCTCCACAGCCTGGGGGTCAGCTTTAAAGAGAGCATTAAGTGAATGGCTAATGGAATTAAGGGTATAATAATAGAAGGATATAGTGAGACAATTGTATTAACAAGAAATAAATCATGTTGAGTGTAAGGTAAGTGTTTTTTAATTGATTGATGGGAAGGATGCCCCATAGGTTTTTCGAGGACTAACAGCCATTTACCTCCTCATCTACAGTAAAAAGCAAAAAGAGAGAAAGAGATAAGAAAATTATGCAGTGGAGAGATAAATTATTCAGAGAAGATGGCCTTTTTGTGCTGACATCACTAATGTGAAAAAGCATTAAATCTTTGACACTAGCTGCATTCCTTGGAGGTTGCAATGGCTGGAACGAGGTATTAGAGATTAAAGCTGGAATGCTTCTTCAGCTTCCTTGCATGCCATAAGTGGCCTTCCAAGGTGATCTGGTAAACAGACTCAGCAAGTATTATGGATCCCAAGTGAAATGCTGATGCTGGATTTTTAAACCTGGAGATTCTCTCTCTATTAAGAACAATACCGATGTACTCAGTATTAGGGAATGGTGATATACTTTACAATCATGAAGGCTATCTACATGCGTACATGTGAAAAATGACAATGCAACGTTAAGGTTTTAAAGTGAAGGCCACAAGGCTGGAGCCTCAGTTTTTGTAATTTGACCTGACTTCACTACAACTAGGCCAGTTTGCACCAGCTAAGGACCACAGCCAGGAAATACAGAAACTCGGATTGCACCTGCAGTCATAACTCTGTCCCCTTGGGTGTGTATATTACAGTTGAAATAAGCAACCATTTCATTAAAAGGCAAGATTGGCTGCTGACCTCCCATCCTCTCAAATCTTAAAAGCAAGGAAATGGGGTGTGAAGGGGTAGAATCTCCCTTGTCTCTCACACATCGAATGAGATGCTATCCCCACCCCACAGAGAAGTGCCTTCCATTTGCAAAACACAGAGACACACTACATCCCCTACATTCATTTCTCTGTTTTGGATGCAAACACTTAACTTTTAACCTCATACTTAGCCTGCAAATTTTCCATTAACTTGGACCCTTTATGTCCTTTCTGCACCCCTGCCTCTCTTCCTGAGTTAGCATTGGCAAGATGCACTAGTGAGCCAGGGAAAAGATGTCAGCAGGAGATGGTACTGCTCATGTTTCTCTGGCTCAAGGGAGTTTGGTAAATCCACTTCTAATGAATTTGTTAGCTCTGCTTTTGTGCTGACCTCTGCTACAACTCCATCATTCCCACCTGGAAAATTCCATTTGCAGGGTACCCCATGCCATTACCTTACATTGAGTCCAAGCTTAAAGCTTGGCAGTGTTCATCTCACTTGTAGAGGAAAGTAAGACAAACACACTTTGAAGGTAACGGGTAATGACATGAGTTTGTGGGTGCAGATTAAAGTCACTGGTCTACAATGTCTTCACAAAAGGTTTCAAAGAGGTTAGAAGGCACACTGAACATTTCAGAAACAGGTTTTAAGATGTTTTTGTTTAGCAAATGTTATCCCACAGTCTCTCCCATCATTCAAACAGGCCACACAGATCACATTCTATTGTTTGTTCTGTGGAAAATTATATAGATGCATTAGATAGAGAAGTTAATGTATCCTACTGAACTGAGAATCCTGACTCAGCTTTAACTATAGTATTGCTACTGCTCCTCTATAATCCAGTCTTTAATTATGCAATTACCTACTATTTCTCAATTGAGGGAATGGAATATGATTTTTTTTCTATAACCTTTGATGCATATTTGTACCTTTAATATTGTGTGATATTGTGTGACTGTAAAAAAAATTTCAAAATGAAATGCAACAGAAGCAAATATAGGAAGTGAAATATAATTAAGAAATTAAAAGACAGTATGTCTGAGTGCATAGCTAAATCCACAATTAAAGAAGGTAAAAATGTTTCCATAAACTAATTTAGATCTGTTTTTGCTCTATATTGATGCAGCTAGCTACAGTAAAAGACAAATACCTTGGGCTTAAAGACTTGCAAATTTTTGTCAGCCTTTAAAATCTGTGTAATAGGGTTAGTTTCATTTATAAAGTTAGAAATATCTTTGGACCTTCCACAACACTTACACAGGAATATAAATTCCATCTAGGACAAATCCCCCATGTGATTATAAAGAAACTGTTTTACAAGTTTTAATGTTTTAAAGCAAAACTCTGAAAGTTTTGCATAGGCTTTGGACAGAATAAAAACAGGTCTTGCAGAATATTAATTCATTATCTATATAACATTTACTTCAAAAATATTGGAAAGCATACAATATACAGTATGGAATATTATTGTTTGACGTACTTGTATCCAAAGAGCAAAATTCCACTTGGTATATGTAGTATATACCTAGCAGAAAAACCAGACACAAAACAATAATACTTAATACAGAAGATAATTTGGTATATCAAATGCTTAACTTTGAAATAAGACAGCCTGATTTTCAGAGATATTAATCACCTGGCCTTTCATTCCCTAAAGCCCTAATCTTGTAAAGACTTAATTATGGTCTTAAAACTACTCTGAGGAATCATTTGAAAAGTTAAGCACGGGTCTTTGCAGGACTGGGGTCTTAAACTGGAACTGTCGGTCCTCAACTCTCAGTCCAGTATATTGGTAATTGAGATCGTAAGCTGTTTGCTGTGCTGGCAGTTGGAAACATGCTTTTCCTTGTAAACTGAGCCAATGTAATGCTGGTCTGTCCCTCCAAGTACTTGTACGGCTCCTCACCATAGTACCTGAGCACAGAGGCATGCATATGATTCACCAAAATGCAATTTTTTACATCACTTTTCTATTGTGCTTTGTGCAATCTCTCACATATTCTTTGCTTTTTCTTCTAGCATTTGACAATCTCTGAACGTGATTTTCTACTTTTCTCAGACCTCTGAGCTATATAGTTCTTAAACATCTGTGTTGTCATCCCCTCAACCCTTCCACTCCTAGTGTATTTATTGCTTGGTAACATCCCTAACTTTTGGGGCATGTATGAATATCATTGAAAACTTTCCACTTCTCCAATGTCTTTTTCCCTATGTTATCTCACCATATTGATGTTTAGCCAGTGCTTTCTCTATATCCCCATGCTTAAAATGGAAAAGATTCAGAGTGTTGATTTAGGCCCTGATCTTGTAATTAATTACTCCCATGTGGAGCCTGATCAACTTCTGGGTTTCTAAGCTAATTTTAGGCCCCAATCCTGCAAAGACTTACAATATGTGCTTAATTTATACACT
>ML677331.1:3344622-3406229 GCA_007922305.1 Dermatemys mawii | reverse complement strand
TGTTGTTTTTCTCTTTAATGTGCAAAGTATTAAGCAAACATCAGCATTCCTCCCCATATTACTATATCAGTGAAACAGCAGCTCAAAATAGCACTTCTGTTTGTCTGAATGTCTGGTTATCTGAAAGTTTCAGATGTCCCCGGCCATTCAGATAAATGGGAGTATGTATGTGTGTGTGTGTACATACACACAACTGATTACTTATGAGTCAGTCGTGCAATTCTCTGGAGTAGATAGACATCTTTGTCGCATCTGTATGTGATCGTCATCTCCCATAAGGTACATGTTTGTATCTTCCTGGCATCACCCCCCACTGGGACTGTTTTATAGGTCTTGGTGTTGCCCTCAATGTACTACACTCCTCAGAAGCTAAAACATTGTTTTACATAGAATTAAGTGCTTTTTTTTTTTTTTTTGGCTTTCAGTAAAATGTGTGGAGACATTGGTGTACTTGGACATTCCATCCTCCCTGAAGAAGGACTTGCTTGTTTCCATCCTGTGATCTGTCACACAGATTTTCTGAGCCCCCTCCAAACGCTGGTCACATGCTTGCTGTCAGGCACTTGTGTGGCCAGCCTGTCATTGAGTTGTCAGTAGCAGATCTTACCATTTCTGATCATATCCTAGTTCCATTTGCTGTTAATTTACCTTTGCCATTAACTACAGGTTCTATGCGGTCAGCTTTGTCTGTTAAAGACAATAACCCCAGTCAAGCTCCAGGATGCTATTTGCAGTTCACCCCTGGGGACTACTCTCCTTAGATCTCTTGAGGAACTGGTAAATGCATATTATAATCTTGTCTAATATGCTTGATTTGTTGGCTCTTTTTAGTGCTCACACAGTTAATTCTCAGTGCAGAGATCCTTGATTAGTGTGCTGGTCTCAGAAGGCTTTCAGGAGAACACCGCAACATACTGAAGATGCAGAGCTCCTAAATTAGATATGTTTTCCAGCATGGAAGGAGCACACACAAGCTTATAAGGAAGTGTAGACGAGAGTATGTCTATACTAAATGTGGACATCAGATGGTCAAAGGCAGGCCAAAGGCAATTGTCTACCAATGTCCAATAGTGTAGAATCTTGACATTTGCTTTGGAGTAGGTCTCCTAACCTAAACATTCTATCAAGAAATACAGTGAAACTAAGTGGCTGGTATTTCCAAACTAGACAGTACGGAGACGGAACTTGCTATGTCTTTTTTTTTAAATTTCAAAGTGTAAAGTCTTTGAAGGTTGCTGAATTAAATTAGAACCTACTGAAACCTAACACATGGCAGCTGATTCATGTGATCAGAAGCTGCTGAACTTTCTACAAGATGCTTTCTTCCTTCAGCTTTAATCTGTTCCAACTGAGTCTGCAACTGCATTAAATTCCACTAGATGGCACTTTTCTGATTATACGATAGAACAAGTTTTTCTGTTCTTTTCCTTATTGCAAACCATTTCTGACACAGAACCTGGTGCTATTGCCAATGAATGCACCATCCACTCCAGTTTCAGTTGGATTGTTTCCACAGAAGTAGTAAAAGATAGTTTCAACATCACTCTGAATTTTTTTTTTCTGAACCTAAGCCTTAACATCTGAGGATTGGTCCTCTCATTTTCCAGTTGGCTGAAACACCTGTAATGGTCCCACAGGATTTAAACAAGATATGACAGGAGTGTACTGAATGAAATGCTAATTGCTGTAGTTCAATGGACATGGACTGAGAGCTCAGTAAGTATCCCAAGCTCCTAACTCCCAGACTGGCTAACACAGCCTATGATGCTTACTGTCATCACATGGGATTCCCAGATGTCCTCCCCTGGACTGCCCAGTCTTGGCATGGAGACCAAACTATCCAGCATTTGCATACTACAGCAATGAGGGGCACCTAAGTACTGAAATAGATGTTGCATTCAGAGCGAGCGAGCATGGCTTTGTGGTTAGGGCCCTGGACTGAAACTCAGAGTTGGATTCAGGTCCTGGTAGGGCTGCCAGTTTTGGCTGGATGTATTCCTGGAGATTTCATGATGTAATCTTTAATTAAAGATTAATCTTTAATTTCTGGAGGCTCCAGGCCAATCCTGGAGGGTTGGCAACCTCAGTTCCTGGCTGTGCCACAGACTTTCTAAGTGACCTTGGTCAAATCATTAATCTCTCTAGGCCTCAGTTCACTGTCTGCACTAGATGGGTGATACTACTTTCTTCTGCCTCTCCACCCCCAACTTGTTTGCTTAAATTCTTGACTGCAGAGCTTGCTCCTTACTAAGTTCATAAACTGTCTGGCTGTGACAGTGGTTTACTCACCCCTGCATGGGGCATGTTGACTGCCTCAGCTTCCTCTCCTACCAGCTAGTTGGTCAGTTCTCAATTCCAATTTGACTGTGGTGCTTTGAGTGATTTATCCCTCTCAGTGTTTAAAACAAAAGTCTGTATAAATAAAACAGTGTCTTACATGAGCTCATGATCGATTTTTATTGGTGGGAGAACATGAAGAGGCCAAAGCACTGGGATAGCGACGGAAGCATGAGCTCAGTTAACAAAATAACTAGCCACTTATTACTGGGAGAGGGTACAGAGACATGAGCTCCCCTTCCGAAGCTGGTGCAGCTGTACCAAAATATAGTTTGCCTGTCTGGACATGCCAAGAATTCCCCACTCACCCAGCCAGCACAGGTGCTCTGTTCCCAGTGTTCCAGCATTCTTCTGGGCTTTGCCAGCTTCCCTGGCCATCTGACTCAGCCTTTCCTGGGGCCCAAATGTCTTTCCAGGTTTCCTGGCTGCTAATTATTTCTCCTTGCTGCTCCACCTTTCTAGCATAGTATGGGGTGAGGAGGGAAACCTGTGGCATCCCTCAGCTACAGGTACTTAGCCTTAGGTCCCTATACCATGTACTGCCCTGTTCCAGTGTTCCCCAGGACCACTTCCCATGGTGCCACCTTCTCTAATTCCTTTCCAGGTTTCTTGCATACGTACAGACCTTCCCAGGCTCCTTTACCAGGATCTCTCAACCAGAAAGCTACTGCCAGTCCTTCCTCAGATTCTGGTTGCTGGAGAGCTTCCCAACATAGGATTGCTCCTGCCAGCTCTCTCATACTAATCACAGGCTGCCCCTTAAAAGTCCCAGCAGGCATCTGGGAGATAATTGGACACAAGTGAGACCGAGACAAAACTCCCTTCAAGAACCACCTCACTCCATGACTTTACAGAGTGGGTCCTGTTCTCTGCTTGGGCCTCTAGGCACTACTGCAATACAAGTAATGAACTGTGGCAACATTACTTTAACAGTATCATGAGAGAGTGCTACCCTGAACCAGATGGCCTGTGGTAATCACTGTGACCTGAATGTTTACCACTGGGTGTGGGTGTGTGCACACATGTGCGTGAGGTACATTGAGTGTAGTTGCTAACAGAATGCTGATGACACAACACTACAGCCCATTCTCAGTGGATGAAACCATCACCATTTCTAACATGTCAGAATGCTGACAAGAAATGAGTGCTTGGATGAAGAGCAGCTGGCTCAAGCTAAACCCAGGCAAGGCTGAAGTGATGTTAGGTGGAAAGGGATACACTTCAAACAATAGGCTAAGATGTTGCCTGTGTCCACTTTCCATTCCGGGGACAAGCCCCCCATTCATCAGAGTGATGTAGAGCCTTGGGGTCCTGTTTGACTCCTAGCTAAGGCTGGATGACCAGGTAGCATCAGTTTCCAAAGATGCCACCTTGCACCTTCATCTTGCTAGGAAACTTCATCCAAGAACCTGGCCACAGGGATCCACGCATTTGTTACCTCCAGGCTGTATCACTGTAATTCACATCCAGAGCTGAGTGTGAAGACTGCATAGGCCCTAGATGGTACAGAATGTGGCTGCCCAACTTCTCCATGGATTAGGCCTCCAAGAGCACTTCAGGCCTGTGTTTAAGTCCCTCCACTGGATCCCAGTCAGCTTTGGATGCCAGTTTAAGGCCTTGGTCCTAATTACCAGAGCAATTAATAGATCAAGCCCCAGCTACATCAAAGACCAAATTTTTATCTCAATATCACTGTCTGTGCTCCTCTGGGACAATGCAGGTCACAATGCCCAGGATGAAGGTAATGAGAACTGGGGACAAAGAACCTCTATTAAAGGAATCTAGCTGTGAAACAATCCTCCAGAGGCGATCAGGCAATTCTTGAGTCTGACCATCTTAAGAAACTCTGCAAAACCTATTCATCTTTGAGGAAGGCTTTCCACTGGAGGTGATGGTCTCAGTATGAACATCCCTTCTATTCCCAAACTCTACCACCACCCCCAATAACAAACAAAACCCTATTACCACTAGAATTTTGACCCCAAATGGAGAAGTATCAGAAGTTCCATGAAGTCTGCTAGGGACTTCACTATTGTTATTCATTTTTAAGTTGCAATTGCTCAGATACAATGATGACAGAAGCAGTGTAAAACCTAAGAACACACTTCCCCACCCTCTATATATTTAGTTTTTTGTCTCTGCAGCAAGTGGTGGTATCTCTGTTACATCCCATGTAACAAGAAATTTCAGTTTGGTCTCCTGTCATTCAATGAAGCCTTTTGTAGTCTGAGTTTTCACTGATGAGTGTCTAGTATGTTCATTGCATTACTGTATCATGGGATATCACAAACTATGCAGGATTAGCAGGCTTTCACTAGAAGACCTCAGAGGAACATGTACATGCCACTGAAAGTGGCAGTACTAATTTAAGAGATGGCACTCTTCCCCATGCAATATATATATTGAAACAATATAAAACAGCATAATATTGGAGGGATGGATGGGATCGGAGTGGGGAGTATCAGTGCTGGTAAAGGTCCTATCTTGCAAGTTAAATGTAAAGCTGAGATGCTGATGATTTTGGATCTTTAATTCCCTCTGCAATTTCTGTTCTATTTTACATCTATCCTAAATGGCTATGTAGAAATATAGGTGTTGCCACAGAGGATCAGATCAGCAGTCAGGATACTGGAGTACATGGTCTCCAATACTGACTAACACCAGCTGTTTCAGAGGCACATAGGGGAAACCCTGCAACAGGTACTTCTAGGATAGCCAGTGCACAGGGGGAAATTTCCTTTTTACTCCCAATAGTTTCAGGTTGGCATATGCCCTAACCTTGGGGTTAATATCTCTTCCCAAACTCTTTGTTAATTGTTAACAACACTGAATATCCTTGCTCTCCATAGTAATATCCACTCCTTTTATGAATCCTCCTAAGCTCTTGGCTTCAATACTATTCTGTAGCTCTGAGTTCCACTGACTAATCATACCGTGTATAAAAGAGCTTTTTTTCTTTTTATCCGTTTTGGAATTTGCCACTTTCCAATTTTTTTTCCTATGTTATGAAAAGTAATGAATAGACTGTCACCTTCCTCTGTACCAATCAATATTTTGTATACCTTTATCACATCTCCTCTTACTCATCTCCTCTAACGTAAACAGTCCAAGTCATTTTAATCTCTTCAGTGAGTTTTTCCATGACCCTAATCATTCTCACCATCCATGTCTGAACCCCCTCCTGCTACCTTTGTTTTGTGCTATGAAACAATTGCCTTGTTTCACCTTAGAAGCAACTGAGCTTCAGTAGCGTATGACGTTAATCCCTGTGCATAGTGTGTACCTCTATCATTATGTCTATAAAGTGCTTTGGGATTTTCTACATAATCATTTAGTACATATGGCTGTTTGAAAAGGGTGATACAAGTGACATTTTGACACTGTTGAGTGGACCACTTTAGTTGCTTTAGGGTCTTTTTTGGGGTATATGTGAGACTGCTTGGATCTGACTTCAGTTTTATAAAAAATGTGACTTTTGGCCATGACTATATTCCAAACAGGCATTATTTGTAAGGTGACTAAAGTTACATGTAAGGTGTGTGAACACTTCCTCTGACTAAAATCTTTATAATGCTATTTTGCATTCACTCTGCTGAAATACAAGAGACTAGTTTAACTTAGCTGAGTGGCTGCAGAAACATCAAGCAATAGATTACATGGAAGCAGAATTACCTGTCAACCTTGCAGAAGCAGCAAGAATCCCAGCAAACTTTCTGGTGTGCACAGGTCAATTTATATATGAGATCATGGAAGGACTAAGCCGCATGTGAAAAGCAGCAAATAGATTTGGATACTCCTGCAATTCTGTGCTAGCTCTGGATTTCTGCAAACCTGATAGTGGACTTTGACCACACTCTTTCTAAGCACTTTCATAGACCTGTTACTGAGCAATTAGTGGATGGAACAGTTGCAGCCCTGGCTGAGCTTCACACTGCTGTGTTAGACTCAGGTCTTGGCTCCCACAAGTATTTAAGCTTACTGAGGGTATGGTTACACTTACAAGATTATAGCGCTATTGGTTATAGTGGTCCCCTTATACAGTAATATGTATAGCGCTATTGTATGTCCACACTCAGACACACCAGTGGTATAGCATGGCCACATTTGGGGCACTTAATGCAGCAGTAAGAGCAGCACATTAGGGCAGGTATCCCAGCATTCAGCTGGGTGCAACGTGTTTTTTAAACGAGGGGGGTGAGGGGGGACGTGTTGTATGTATGCAGTGATTTTTCCATTCTTCTGAAAGCCTGTCAGCAAGCCTCCGTTCACAGAAGGCTTTGTTTTCACACAGGCTCCCTCCTTAAACATTTGCATTGCTTATCTGCCGAGTTAAGAGAGAAACTCTAAAGAGGTACTTCCGCTGCATTCCTCCAGCTGAGTTCAAAACAAAGGGAAGAGACGTCAATTGCCTTAAATGGCTCTAGGCATCTCCAGAGATCACTTGTAGCGCAGTAGGTGTCCACATTCTTGCTGTAGCGCTACAGCAGCTGCACTACAGCCCTTATTCCCCATGCGGAGGTGGATTACCAGGAGCGCTATAACTCCGCGGTTATAGCGCTCTACGTGCCTTGCCAGTGTGGACAGGGAGGAGGTTATAGCGCTCGTGGGGGCTTTATAGTGCTATAAAGTGCCAGTGTAACCAAGCCCTGAGTCTGAGCAGCATCTAGACGCTGGCTCTTAGACTGAGCTTTCAGGCAAAACCCTGGGGAACAGACTCCAATGCTGGTACCTCTTCTTGGGATGTGGTACCCTCCTTTGCAGTTGCCCCAGGCCTGAAGCCAGTGTAGCGCATCTCAAGTGTCTCCAGTAGCTCACACTCTCCAGAACTCTACCCTTGTGGGTACTCTGGATTGCTTCACCTTTGGGGGCCTTGTGATAGTTAAAGTAAGAAGCACAGACTGTAAAGGAATCACACTTTACTCAGACAAAAGCATCAGAGATATACAGCTTTGTGGAAGAGTAACAAACACTTGCCCACAAAACCCCGCCTCAGTTTCCTCACCTTTTCTGAAAGGTCTTTGGTTCTCAGTCATTGCCCTTCTAGGGATCCCTCTGCATACTTTCTTCTCCTGCCCAATCTTGTCATCAGATTCTGCTCTCCCATTTAACCATAGAATCTAATGCCTTTGTCTCTTCCTATTTTCTCCCTGAGTTTTTCCATTCTCTAATCCTCTGATTCATTAGCAAGTCATTAGACTTTGGCCCTGCCTTGCATTTGGACAAAAGACTACCATTTTTGACACCTGTATTCTTTAAATATCAGTGACTGGACTGTTTACACCCACTGCTTTCCCTTCTGCAGATCACCACCCCAATACTAAATCAACTCTTTTTATCCCCAGGTAGCAGACATCAAGATAGTAGATTAGAGAGACAGAAATAAACTAAATATTCATTAAAAATATTCAGATGTCTCTCATGTTCTTAAAGTGGAGAGTATCCATTCACTGACAGGGTATGTATTAACATTCCAGTTGACATTAAGTGTAGGCCAAATTCCCATGCGTGCTATAATGCTGCAGTCCCATCAGCTTCATTTAAATTGTCCCGGTGCAACTGAGGATGTTTTACAAAAATAGGGGCATAAAGATAGGCTTTCTAAATCACATATATGGATGGACTGAGCTTGATAAGTTTTTACAAGGGGATGGGGTGAAAGTAATATTAAACACTTACTGGTATGGGGACCCCCAGAAAGGGTGGGGTCCTGGGCAGAAAGGGTGGGGTCAGCCACCCCCAGCCAGACCATTCCTGCTGCCTGGCATGCGCTGCCCGGGGCTCTGGCTGTGATTTAAAAGGCCTGGGGCTGTGGCTGCTACCACAGTAGCAGCAGCTGTGGCCAGGAGCCCAAGGCCCTTTTAAATCTCTGGCCCTGGGGCAGCTGCCGCTTTTACCCCTCTTCTGCCCATTGGTGGCCCGAGGGAAAGGGGGCAAAAGGGGCAACAACATTAAAGTGTTGCTGTGGCAGCACTTTAGGAGAGTCATTTGCTGGCTGCGTATGGGCTGGTACTGGCTTCTTACTAGTATTCTGTGCCGGCCTGTACCCAGACTACTACCACCTCTGTAAGGGGATAAGGTGAAACTGCCTATCATGGCATGTAGCCCATCCACAACTGCTATTAGCAAATCTCCAGTGGCTGAAGATGAGACAGTAGAGGGGAAGGACTATGAGTTACAGAGAACTTTTCCAGGTGCATGGGTCTCACCCATGTGCTCAGGGTCTAACTAATCACCATATTTGGGGTTGGGAAGGAACTTCCCCCAGGTCAGATTTGCAGAGACTCTGAGGAGGAGTTGGGGTTTTTTGCCTACCCCATGCATCATGGGTCACTTGCTGGTTTGACCTAGTGTAAATGGTGGAGTCTCCATAACTCGAAGTCTTCAAATCAAGATTTGGGAATGTCAGTAACTCCACGAGGAGTTATGGGCCTACTACAGGAATGTGTGTGAGGTTCTGTGGCCTGTGATGTGCAGCTTAGATCAGATGATCATGATGGTCCCAGCTGGCTGTAAAGTCTGAGTCTGCCTATACTTGCCTCATTTTCAAAAGTGAGGAGTACTCAATCAGACTGAAGGGAGCTAAGTGCATTGAAGTCAATGGGAGCTTTTGAGTAGTTCTGAAAATCTGCAATATGACTGAATTATGGTCTTGCAGTAATAATATGGTTAATGTTGGGTCAGACAGTTGTTTCAGAGGGCTTTTCTTTCCTTCCTTCATTTTTGTAAACAGGCCATGGTGAATCTGAACTAAACTTCAGCTACTAATATGTGCGAGGAATGATCTCCAGTGCCCACTTTGTGTTAGTTTTTAAGGAAATCTGGAAAAACAGGGCACTAGAACAGCTTGTTTCCTTTCCCCCTGCAGACTCAATGAACATTTGCTCCCCCCTGGAACTGCCTGAGCAGTAACTTTGTGACATCAGTGATAACCCAGCCACTCATCACTCACTCTCTCCAGCCATTTGCATATTTGGGGAGAGTCAGCATTGCCTTGGCTGTCCTGGCAGTGGTTGCTTTTGAATAGATTTTCCTCACGCTACTGTAACATTAGTACAGAGGAGTGTCACACAACAAGCTGCAATGAGAACAGACTGGGTATGGATAAACCCCACCTGTGTGCTCCTTTTGGGTTTGTACTGTGGCTGGGTTACATGGTCTCTTTTCAAAGGGTCATTGTTTGTTATTTTACTTAAGAATTCCATGAAAATAAGGTACAAGATTCCAGCACCCTTTCATGGATATTGTAGAAAGCCAATAAATTGTGACTTTCTGAATATTTTTTTTTAAAGGAAGTAGGAAATTATAGCTACGAATCCCTTCATAGTTAAATCTTTCAGAAGCTGCAGTAAAACTGAAGCTGGATTAAAAACTAAACTCTGTTCAATGCATCAGTCAGCATGGCACTGGGTGTTGAAATAGGGAGTTTTGCAAACATAGCAGAAAATACACATGGAAGAGAGCAAATGTGTAAGTGCTTTATTTAAATAGCACATAGAAAACAAGATTTTTTGTAATTTAAAACAACACACCACCACCACTGTTTAATCTTAGTTAAGTTTGCTCTCATTGATAAACTAACCCATAAAATCTCAGACTATTCAAAATAAAGGATTAAAAAGTTGGCAAGTCAAGCACTCAAATTAGAAAATGCCAGAATGAATGTTGCACATGCATTATGTCTCATTTGTTACAGAAATTAGGTGTGTCATGAATGAGGCAGGGGATTGCAGGAGAGAAGGGGTAGATTCATAGTTAAGGCAGTTGAGTGCTACCCTGGACAACTGGATTCTATTTCTGCCTCTGCTACAGAATTCCTGTGTGATGCTTGGCAAGTCACTTAAATCAAACTTTTCACAGGCAATCACTTCTGCATGTCCTTAGTCTTTATCATAATGCATACACTCCAGAGGACTGAATTAAGGTTGCATGGACATGGTCATTCTGGCACTTCCTAACATGAGAGTGCTTGACTTTGCAACCTTTTAATCCTTAACTTTGTATTTTGAATCCTTCATGGTTTATTTTTATAGACAAGAGCTACCTTAATTAACATTAAACAAAAGTTTGTGTTTGTGAATGTAGATTTAGGAGTCTAACTTTGGACTCCTATTTTTGAAAATGGTGGCTTCTATTTAAAATATTAGTAAAAGTGGGTCAAATTCTGTTGCAACACACCATTGTATGTCTAACAATGCCAAATTGCAGCATTGTAAATGAGTAGAATTTGGCTCTGTGAATCAAATGTATCTGTATATTAAAAAAAAAAAAGCACATCACAGAAGATTTCTTTTGTATATTTGTTGGTTACCCAAATGATGAATTACCTGAGTTATTGACATAAGTTTGCATTTAGCTTTGCTTGATCGCATTCCCAAAATAAAACAACCACTTCCCTTGTTCAAAGAACAAAAAAATAATAAAAAAAAATATTCAGATCAAATTCTTCATACCCACTGTGGTGGAAGATATAAACTTCTACTCTAAATCTAGCAATTCTCTTTCTGCAGTTCTAAAATTGAAGTGTTCTTCTGACACAGGAGAACATTTCCCTGCTACCACTAGCCTCTAAATGGATGATGAATACAGACATTAAAACAGAATAATATCGCTATCACAGAAGCCATTCAATTGATGGTTGGGTCCAGTTTTTCCAAGGACCATGGAGAACCAGTTTGGAGCGTGGAAGAGTTAGCTTTTGGGGGATGCTATTGAGTCCTGAGACAAAGTATTTGATGAAGCTTAGAAGAATTGATGGGAGGAATTCAGTCACATAAACCAGGACAGATTCACTTTTTGGAAGGTGGCATGCTGGGTGACTGACAAGAAGGTCAGGCCTTAGAGTTTGTTCTTTCGAAAAGATGTAGAGAATGTTAGGGTGTTTCATTAGGTATAAGGGAGATACCAAACCACTAAAAACCACTGGTTTGCTAGGAGCCCCCCTGGAACATTCATCAGAAGGTCAGAAGCAGGAGGAGGGAGTGTGGAGACTTGCCTGCTGGAAATGTTTTGTCCAGGGTTGCTGAAGTTGCTAAGAAAGGTCACTCCAGAGACTGGTCTATGATTGATGTCCAGATTGGTGAGGGTGGTAGTAAAACCAAATTGTGAGAATGTTGGAGTCTGGGGTTGATAAAAAAGAAGCTCCAAGCGGCGGTATGAAATAAGACTTTCTAGGTCTTGGAAAGGACTATGGGCACTTTTAGATGATCAGTATCAGAGCTAATTCACCAGTTTTAATGGTCAAAAAAATAAATAAATGACAAGTTCATTAATGCATTGTGGAGTGAACCTGTGGTGAATGGGAACTTCTGCAGCAGTTGTTGAAGAATACTTACCCTATCAGGAACAGGGTCCTAGTAATATGGGAGCAGAGGAAGCCCCCCCTCCCAAGGTAAAATTTATAAGTGAAAAGCTTGGAGGTGACAGCTGGTATCAGACACCAGGTCTTATGAAATCTGGGGCCATAAAAAGATGTAAACTAACCAGAGCTGGCTGAAAAGTTTTCAATTAAATTTTTTCCCATTGAAAAATACCATTTTAGCAAAACTGAAAACATATCCATTTCAACAATAATTTCACTGAAGGTTTCTCAAGTCCAGGATGCAATTTCTGAGTAGGCGGGAAGAGAGACCCAGAACATTAAGTAGTTGGGGCACTTGAATGTGGGTCTTGGACATCCCATACAAGTACTTGCCCTGTCTCTTTCGTACAGAAGTGTCTTTGAAAAAATGTTTCCAAGATCATGTTTCCTTCTGCATTGGAAACTTCAATTCTTTACAAAACAAAATTTATTATTTTCTTTCCAGCTCTAAAATTGATACTTACTATTCTATAATTGAGATTATTTTAGCTGGTTAACTTTGGGGCAAAGTTGAAACCTAGTTGAATTAAGACAATTGTTCATTTTGTTTTTTCTCTACTTTGACAAATTTTGTTCTGTGAAGAATTGGAATGTTCATGCAGGCCAATTTCTGAAGGGAAAACTATGCAGCTGACCTCAAAGGGGCTTGTAAGGATGAATTCTGAAATCTGGGGGTACCCCTGCACATATTACTGCCCAGGGGCATAGATGGAAAAGTGTGGATGGTAAAATATGCTACAGAGGTGGTTCACATAGAAAGGGAGCAGCCAAGAGTCTTAATGGAGAGAGGAAGTGAAGCCCATTAGTAATACACACAGCTACTATTTAACTTAATGTCTTCGCCAGTTTGATGCAATGGTTTTTTACCTCATCTGGAGTTTTCCAAGGAGCAAACTCACCCTTCGTTAGATTGACATGAAAATCTTTTAGATGTAAAAACTGAACTCCTGATGCCTGTTTGTTCATATCGTCATTTGGCACATGCAGTAGTGGAATTTAGAACTATGGGGACTGATCCTGCAAAACATTACATGTAGGCTGCTGGTTCCATTTACTTATTCATTGTTTGTGGCATGTGAGACTGGGTCTGGATTTTGCTCCCTGATTGGCCACGTGAAACACTTTGAACATCAGAGCAGTAATAAATAGCCTGTAATGAACATTTCTTCTTGCACAAATATCCTTGTTTGCATGTGAATTCAGCCACTTATACAAAATGCCCCAAACATTTGTGTCACCACATCCCTGGTTGGGTTTCTTTGCAGGGATTTGAGCTGAGGACTTTGTGATGTAAAAAGCATATATTTTTATTTTTATTGTCTGATCTAAAGGACCAGACCTGTTAGCCCGAAGGCAGTAGCTGATTCATAAACTTCTTTGTGTGTTCCAGCAACTAGAGGGGGAAAGACCCACACTGGGTTAATGTGAGGTACATTTGTGCAGACAAAAACTGGTTCTCAAAGAAGGGACACAAATATGGTCAAAACCAAACAGGTATTTGGAATGCAAATGAACATTCACAAACATTCAACTGATATCCTTTGGGTATGGGGATGGAACTGAAGTAGGAAGATATACGTGGGCTGTGTAACAAATTGTGCATCACTAGAATGGTCTGGTACCCAGCTTTCTATAAGAGAAAAATACTGTTCCTTGTCTTGGCCACTGCAGCTTTTTGACAGACACATCAGGTGAAAAGCTGATTCTACTAAGCTAAGCCTACAAGGAAGCTATATTGTATTGTGGAACATGGGAAAAGGCTGAACTATCAATCTTGCTGGTTTAAAAAAAATAAAAAGTTTAAATGATGCCTAGTCAACATGCAGGACAAATGCTGAATGGTAAGCAGAAAGTCTCAAGCAGACAAAAGACAATTGAAAAAATGTCTCCATTTCTTTGGGTTAATGCAGTACAATAGCCTTTCACCCCCAGAGACAGTAGGATCAATTCAGGCTTGGGTCACAAGTGAAAATGAGGTTAGTGATCTCAGTCTAATCTCTAGCAGACATTTGTTCACATTACAAAGTCATAACATAATTTGGCAGGAATGGCAGCCCTCCTACTGGGGGAGGCAGGGATAGCTAGCTTTTGAGTTAACCTGGCTCTTTGCCTGCTTGCATTATGAATGACTCCTGCCGCAGGTATATCATCCTTCATTGAATGCTTCCAATAACTAAGAGTACTTTGTTCTCTCAGATCCAAAGCATACATTGTAACGAAGCATTAAAACTAAATTTTGCTTTCAGATATATGCACATCAGTAACTTTTATTGAAGCCACTGCTAGCCACCAAGGGTTATGAGGACAGAATTTGGCTCTAAGACACTAATATTACTTTTGTTACTGGTAGCGTGTAGCAAGGCAGCGACTCACCCCTGCGGCACCTCCTGCTGGTCTGTCCAGGAATTAGCTCTTCCAGCATCCAGAGCACCCTCTGCAGGCTGTAATCCCACTTGCACTCTGGCCCCATGTCCCTCCCTGGACCCCAGTACCCTCTTCCCTGGGGTGCTGCACCCCTGCAGTACCTCCACAGTCTCACACTGGGTCTCCCCTTCCTGGGAACCCCCACCTCTTATCCCCACCTTGCCTCAGTCTAGGCAACTGCCAGTCACCACTTGCCCCCATTCTCTGAGGCAGACTGCAGTGTCATTGCCATTCATCTCTAGCAAGGGGGGTTGGCCTGCTGCCTCCACTATTACCCATGGGCTGCCCCCTCAACCCCAGTATCCCTTGTTGGATCATCTCCTAGGCCCTGCAGGCTGGGGGTTTCTAGGCTAGAGCTTCCCCAGCTTCTTCTGCCCTCTAGATACTCTGTCAAGCTCTCAGGCTGTCTACCTCTAAAGCTAGAGGAGACTCTCTCTCACCACCAAACTCTAGGCCCTTTTATCAGGGCCAGCTGGGCCCTAATTGATGCAGCCACAGCTGTGGTTACTTTGCCCACTCAGCCTGGGAGCTTGCCTGCTCCCAGCCACAGCCCTTTGCAGGGCTGTTTTAAGCTCTTCTCCTGGAGTGGGGCCACCGCCTCACTACATAGCACATGCAAAGTAAAAGCAGAAAAGGAGGCATAGTTCCTGCCCCCTTGAGAGCACAGTCTGAAGACAGATAGGGATGGTAGCCAAGCTAGTGATTGGTTATGTCATGGTAATATAAGGTACCTAACATAAATATTACTTTTTTAAAAAAATTAGGATATGTTTGAACTCTTACCGAATTACTCCTCAGAATTTGTTACCATGCAGCAAAGGTTCCTGACAGGCCTCATAGCGGAAAAGGGTTGTTAGGGGAAACCTGAATGCAGAGAGGGACTGGTGAATAAGCTCTGGAAGGATGTTCCAGGCAGAAGAGGCAGCACTGAAGAAGGCTTTGAAATATGTGAGTAGATGAGGTAGGTGGTGGTGTTGAAGCAGGGAGACCAGCACAATGTGGCAAATAGATATATCTGGAGGAATAGAATTATGCAAAGTTTTGAAGGTGGAGAGCAAGTGAAGTGATTCAGTGGGGGTATGACAAGGGAGATGGTTTTAATGGCAGTATTTTTCATGAAATGGAGTGAGGGTAAAGGGAATGGGGAGGCCAGTAAGGAGGAGATTGCAATAGTCAAGATGGGAGATAAGGATCTATATGATAGCCTTAGCTATAAGAATAGAAAGAAAATCTTTGTTAAGGAAGAAGTGATGAGATACAGGAGAAGGATGAAATAAAGATGATTCACAGGCTTAAATAATGGAGGCAGGTAGGGTTTTTGCCAGTGACAGAGAATGCTGCTAGTGAAGAGAATTTGGGGAAGAAAATAAGTATCTCAGTTTTGGCCTTGAATTCTAGTGATTACTAGAGGGCAAAACAGTTGCAGGCAGCTGTCCTTGAGACTGGCTAAGAAAACGGAATGTGCAATACAACCATTCTGTTAGGACTTCATTCTTCCTTTTTTTCCCATGTATCTTTTCTCTAAGATGGAATGGTGTGTTGGCTCTTTTATTCTTGCAGAAAATGGCCAGAAATTGAATGCTTAAAAAAAAAAAGGAAGCAGGGAGAATAACAATTTAAACATAACTCAGCTTGAAGAAGGGGCAAATTTAGAGGCCTAGTAATGGAGCAGATTACAGCTAAGAACATTAGAGCTTCAGGTCTATGTGAAATTGCCTCCCCGTCTTGCCTCAAAAAACAACTATTCCTGCCTGAAAACCCACCTGCTGCTGTTATATCCTTCCTGGGGCTTTTCTTTTGATTAGCTACTTTACAAAGAGTTAGGAGCAGGTTGTCTTCACAGGGGTAAAGAGCCATGCCATCTTGAAAAGGTGTGTGCTGCTGGGTTAAATTGCTCACTCCATGCCCTTTTCAATTTTTTTCAAACGTGAGCCGAAGTGGAAGTGCAGCAGGCTCTCCTGCACCAGAAGAGAGTCTGATGGTGTATGAAGACGGTACATGTTTCCTCACTAATGGACTGAGTATTTTAGCTAAGCCATCCATTCCACAGTTGCTCTCATAGTGAAGAAGTCGACCCTCCGTGGTCCAGCACTGCAGGTGCAATTGCAGTGTGCCACTGGAACAGTAATGTAGCCCCTAGGGTGGGAGGTAAAGATTAGGCTCAGAGTGGTGGTCCTGCCGTGTTTTGCACAGCATTCACTGGTAGTAGGTTTGTCCCAGCAATCTGAGTTTCTCTTTCTTTTAAAGCGATAACCGTGATTGCTTCTGAGTGCAGAGCAATGATTGGCTCCCCTGTGCCAAGCATAAGTGCAAGGAGTTTATCCAGCGCTTATTGCTGCCAGTTCATTCAGAATGAACTGCTCAGGGTGTATTTAAGAACTCCATCTTCCTGTAGCAGAAGCATTTAAAGTCACAGTTCCATGCTAAATGTTTTCAAAATACAAGTGAAGAAACGAAACAATAATGCTGTAAAGAGGCTGTATGTCCCTTTCAAATCAATTGGGGTGAAAGATGCTGTAAAAGTGTGAAATATTATTCCCCAAGAACAACCGTGCGTATGTTACATAAAGTGTGTTAATGCATACATTTACTCTTGACCTCCACCAGCACAACACACCTTCAAATAGACAGAAAGACATTTTAGGGGGTGGCCTTGGTGCACTAGGCAACAAACAAGTGGAGCGTCTGACCAGAACAGTGAATGCTCTTTCTATGCCCTTGCTGAAAGAGCCACCTCCAGAAGACAGGAAATCAAGGCTCTAGCTGTGGGAAATAGGCACTCACTACTTCTGGGATGTCTTTAGATAACTACAGAAGTAGTCAATTTAGAAAGCTCATCAGTTATTTTGACACTACTAGATATGAACAGACAGTGAAGATTTTCATATCTGCAGTAGCCGTGTACCTCTAGATTGATGGAGAAATATTCCCAATATCCGCTTTTGCTGCTTCCATGCTCATAAATGTTGCTGGTTAGTCCCATTAGCCCAACGTTTGTCACTGTGCTTTCTTCCATGCTGCTTCTTGTACCCGGAAGGCCTTTTGGTGACCTCTGTGGAAACCACCCAATGTGCTTCAAATCCCTCTGCAAAACTCGTATCTTCTATCTGGGGTCTCGTCCATCCTCTGCAGAACTTCTATTATTTCCTTACTAACAGAAGGTAGTCTACCTTCTTGGTGGCCTTGACTATCAGTGCTAGGACCAACAACCTATTTAATCCCCTTCAGCAAGCTCTGACTTTGACTGTTTGTAATATTATTTAGTTTGATTGCAGGGAGTGGCCTGCAATCAATATGGGGAGGCTTTTGTCTTCATCATTGCTCCTCTATTCATAAATATGAAGGTCTCCAGCTTTTATGGAATACTGCTTGCACATTCTGCTCCCTCAGTATATGGCGAAAAAGACAGAAGTAACTTCACCAGGCCTCAGAACTGGTGGACACCGTTTATATAGTCATTAATAATTATAAGGGGATCTGATAAGGGCCATGTATTTACCCGAATAAGATGAAAAGGAGATCTACTGTTCTGTATAAACCATGAAATCATCTGAGAACAACTCCTTAATAATTGCGACAGAGTCCTCTGGCACCTTATAGATTAACGTATGTATTAGAGCATAAGCTTTCGTGGGTAATACCCACTTCATTGGATGCATGATGAATAAATTCCTTAACAACTGGAATTTCCTAGACCAACATTTGAATGCTGACCCAAACTAAACCTTTAAAAGTTTACCCATAACCAGTTGAAATCCATTTAGATTTAGTTCTGTCAGTGTTTGTTTGGTGACCAAACTGCAAAGGAGAAAGCCTTTTGCCCAGTTGCCTCAATATCTTGGGCCAGCTTCTGATATCCTCATTCTTGGAGATTGATACCTTATCACCTGGTACATTGGGATCCTTCGTATTATGATAACACAAACAATAATATTCCACAAGCTGTTCCACTGAAGCCAATGGAACTGCTCATAGAGTTGCTTTTCAGTGTAAATGTACTACAATCTTACCCTGTTGGCTAAATGTCCATGTATGTTTATGTGCTCGCACATAGGGCATTTGCACACACATTTTAAATTTCATTAATCTAAACTGTATTTTTATTTCAGCAGTGCCAGATGCTCTATCTACACTATGAACTAGGAGTGCGATTCTCAACTCATATACACATACTCAGTGACAGCTAGCATGAATATAAATACTAGTATAGCTGCGGTAGCATGGACAGCAGACATGTCTTAGTTGTGCTAAAAATGAAGCCCTGGGATTCTGATGGGTTTGTACTTAGAACAGCTAAAGTGTGCTGCTGCTGCCCATGCTACCATGGATACATTACTATTTATACTTATGCTAACTCTCATTGAGCTAGTGTGAGTATGTGTACAGGAGATGGGAGTTACATCCCTAATTCATAGTATAGATGTAGCCTTAGACTGAGTTTTCTATAGCAGAAACTATCTATTTGTTGTTATGTGTATGTAGCTTGCCTAGCACAATGGAGCCCTGATTCTGACCTGGACTTCAAGGTTAGGGACCCGTTTTGTGCGGGGTGCTGTACATGCACACAGAAGAGAGCTGGCAATTGTATGTATGAAACTAAATTTGAAATTTCTTATTCCAGGCTGTAATAAGTGAAAACTTTTTAAAAATTTTCATCTACATAAGGCTGCAGTTTAAGAAATAAAATAAAATATCTCTTTATAATATGCTACACAAGTAGTGTGTACCAAGGTAGACAAACACTGTGGTGATGTGCTGCTGTAATATAAAAATGACATAAAATGAGAATCCTAATTTATCATCTGGTAGACCTGACATCCATAGAGAATAGAAGTGTTTGTCAGAGAGAATCAGTATATTTCTCACAAATATGTCTGCCAAAGCAGTTATCAAGTAGGCTATTTTTTAAAGCATGCGGTGCTAATATTATTTCAGTGAAACCTACAGATTTTTGGGGGGTCTATGTTTGGGAAATGTTCAGATTTTCTTAGAATATCATACAGATTTCTAGAGTCCCCAACTGTAACTATATTCAACAATTAGTTCAAATATAATTACCTGGCAGAAATGCAAACACTAAATTGAGCTAAAGCTTTGTTGCAGCAAACTCTCAGTGCAAAGTTTCCAGATATTGCATAGCAAACTAGATAATCAAAGCTCACATTAAAGATTCATTGGAATCTATTGCAAGTGAGTTGATCAGGTCATCTCTAAATGAGTAATTCTCTTCTTTATTGTGCTTCACAACTACTATCTCTCTGCGGTCCATTTCCCCTGATTTTCTGCTCCTAAATACTGCTTGGAACTAGCTTATACTGAATATTATTGAAAGTACTTACCTAACTTGCATGTGCCCTATACTGTTAATAGCTATTGGAGATTCTCCTTTCACTTAAATGGTTGGGCTTGTGCTTTTGGACAGATAACATCGGACACATCTCCCTTCGATGGCCATGAAAATCTTAATTCCCATGGTGTGCAGCACAGAAAAAATCGTGAAACTTTAGGCTACATCAGGACTTCTACAATAGTAAACTGCTATATCCCAAATTAAATATGATCTTGTTCCGTAAAAGCATGGATAGTAAGACATGCTTCACTAATGTGAATTTCTTTTCAATTATGATTTAAGTTTTGTCTCTGGTTTCCCACTGCCACTGACTGATAGATGCTGGGTTTGACTAATTTAACAATAAGTCACCCAAAGCCACACCTTGTTCTTGCTGTGTTTAGCACCTGCATCCGCAATACTAGCAATGTCTCTGTAACTATAAATGGATGTCCCGATTAATATTGCTCAGGGTTCTCTTGGTAAAGATCAGTGTTGGCACTCAGCACAGGTTAGTGATGGATGGTACAGCAGCTGGTTATTTTGTATGGTTTCTTTCTTTAATTCCTCCGGGTGAAGGCCCACCAAACTGTGAGCAAGGAAAGTGAGATAAATGTTAGCAGTCCACCAAGTGAGCCAGCAAGAGAACAAATCTATATTTTATAGAGATTCAGCCTCTGAATTTCTGGTATGAACTTTCTGCAATTTGTTCCTCTCCTTCTAGACTACTTCCTTCATTCCTCCCTCCCAACACGCAGAACTCTACACTAGCATGATAATCAACCCCAGCTATTATAAGTAATACAAACAAATGACAAATCTCTCGGTGCAGGAAGGTAACAAGAGGCTGATCAGTAGCTTTAGTTATCTTTCCTTTATGTTTATTGCAGTCTGCTGCAGTTATTTCAAAGGCTCTGACATTGATCGACATCTTCTATTAAGGCCCATCCAAGGCAGCTGGATTGAACAGATACATTAAATAAAGCAGTTATTGCTTTTCATTGCCTTTCCGTAAAATATCACTGCTAAATAGCTTCTGCCATCAGATGCAGTTAGGTACATGGTTTTAATTTGAGGGACTGCTTTATAACACTGCACAATTGACACTGGCCTTTGTTTCCCCTACAATAATGATTGTGTACATCGTGGAGAATTGATGGGCTGTCTTTTGAAGTTGAAGGGAGGTAGGACGGGAGCAGTCTTTGTTGTTCGTTTTTTTTTTTTTAATACTTGCAATGCTTGTCAGTTTTTGCAGCACAGACAGGAATAATGTCAAGCAGGGCCCCTTATCTCAGGATGTTGTAATGTAGCTGCTGTATGGAGACGAGATAAGAGCAACCTTACAAGCATGGAGGGGACTAATGAAGGGGGATAAGGAGGAGGTGGTGGCAGTGTTATTATTGAGACAACAATGGCAGAGCTGTCAGTTGCACATTACGGCTCTTTCTGGTGCTAAGGAAATATATGCACACAGAGTGGTGAATAACAAGCATGAAAATAAAAATCCCGAATGTTCATCTAATAATGATGTATTTCTAACAGGATTATGCTGCCCAATGATATTCTTTCTTTATCTCTCCACTAAATGGTGGGGCAGCTGTGTGCTTTGGCACAGTGCAATGTCCTTTCTTTTGTGTGCTGCATATTAATCCTTTACTGAAGTAATTAAATGTGTGCTTAATGGCAATGAGCTGGCAGAATGAACGTACAATTGAATTAGCGGTTATGATTGGGAGCATGCTACAAGATGAACTAAATGCAATTACTGTAGGCATTTTTCTGCAAGTCGAATCTGGCTACATGACATGACTTAATTACAGATTGTTAGATACACTTGTTCTCTGATCTCATAGTGTTGTATCGGGGTTTTGGCTACAGCTCTGGAATATACATATAACACACGTGCATACATACATACTGATCTGTTAAAAGACATTTTAACCTGGCAGGAAGGTCAATGTCGATACCTGAGAAACAAGTTGAATGCAAAAGGGAACCATTTTGTATCCGATTTCTGTTGTGATGAGGATTACTGATGAGCCACTCCAGCAATGTGCCAAACATGTAAGGCCGATGCTTATGCCCGAGAACCTGCTGTGTTGTTTGACTCATGACTCAGTGCCTGAATGGCGATAACCCCTCACTCTGATTCTTCTCTTTACAGATGGGCACTAGGCTGGTGGCTGTGCTATTCTGCGTGCTAGATTTTTAGAATTTGAATACTTTGGGCCAAATTCTACTCTCCGCCATACTGTGGATGTACTCATCTGAAGTCAGTGCAGTATCATTGGGGTTATGCTGTAACAGAGAGCAAATCTGCCTCTTTGTTTTGAAAGTGCCGTTTTATAAAACCTTAAATGTTAAGCACGTTCCATAATACAGTGTGGCTTACAAATGCATCAACACAAGCTAATGCTTTGCCTATCTTACCATATGTGAAATCTTTAGAATTCCTGATCCCATCAAGGGCCTAATTATATGAACTCCTTATGTGAAGCCTGCTTCTAATGAACTAAAATGCAAATTTCCCATAGACTACAATGAGAGTGCGGTTAAGACCATAGGAGCTGAAAAGTCAAGCTCTGAGGCGTCAAGGTGCATGACAGGAACAAATCATAGTGGCTAGTTGCAGGCCAGTTTGGACAATGATAGATCAACCTATTTCAGTTTATTCAGAGTTTCAGACAATGGAAACCATCTTCACTGCTCTAGTTCTACAGTCACAACAACGTGTGCCAGTGCTTATAAGCTCCAAAACTGTTACTCTTGCCTGTTTCCTCTTGGTAAGGATAACTTCCTACAGCATGACTGTAGGACATGACTGTCCAAGGGGTGCCAATGAGAGTGATGAACTTAGAGACACCAGTATCTTTGGTCCATGTCTTGGCTTTCCCTCTAAATTCAACAGGCCGGCCACAAACGGGAGTGTAGGAACAACTATGATAATAAAATGGATGGTACTATGCATAGCCATTTATAAAACTGAAAATGTGTTCCTTTATTTTTAATTTAATATAATGTAGCAAGTCTTCTGGTCAGCAGAGCTCCCAAGGTTTACTTTATAGCTTTCATTCTCTTTGCTAGGACCATAAATGAAACCTTTTTCAGCCCTAATGACCACAATGACTTTCCTCGATCATGTTATTGCTACTTTGGCACATTTATTGCTTTCACGTGCACTAATGGATGAGTTTGGATATGTTAACAATTTATATATCATTTGATCCTAAAAAAGAACCTCCTCCCACCAACTGAACTAACTTAGCCTTCAGGATTGAGTAGCTTTTAAGGAGTATAAATGAATTTAATGTTTTAGAAAGAGCTTCTGTAAATTATGAACATGACACCTATTACATTAAGCTGCATTAAGCATTAATACATCTTCATTACTGGCAGGTTGCCCAAACCTCCAAGGTTGAAAAAGCTGCCTGAAATACCCAATGTGGCAGTCACCTAGGTTAAGATTTATTATTCCTTTTAGGGGGGAACACACTGATTCTCTACCTTCTGTGTTCTCCCACGAAGATGTGTCCTGTTAGTGTGATTATGTAACAGGTGCTTTTCTGGAGTTTTTCTGGCCTATTTGCACACAACAGTATCTGACTCCTAGGTAAAGAGGCACAATAAATCTCACAGCAGCCATTGCAAAGATAGAAACCAGTCATGTTCACCTTTTTAAAGACATTGGTATAGGATTGCTTGACAAATTTTGTAATCACTGGCCGAAAATTGTCTCACTGTGCATGTAATGGTAATTTCTTGTTGTAAATCTTCCGAGATGTAGGCACCAAAGGCTGGAATTGCTGATTTGGTATTTGCAACGGTAGAGAAGAGAGTATGAAAAATAATCATACATTAATGATAGCCAGACCTGCACCATCAAAAAAGAGAGATTAAAAACTGATTTTAGTGTCTTAAAAAGCGAAATCCATTAGTCTTAAATTTGGCTAAAATGGACTGATAAGGCTCTTATTTCAGAAAGGTACAGGCTGGGGGGGGGGGCCGGGGGCAGGAGAAACAAACTAAATTCTTGTGGCTCTTTGTAATTGATTTTATGTGGTACAATTTATGAGACTGGCAATGCATGTTCAATATGGGATTTAGCACTGAGGTGGTGTTGCAATTTCTGCAGCCTTTATCTTGTGGTTTCTCAAGGAGCAGGGAAGCTATTCTACAGCCCATTTCCTGGGACTGAAGCTGAATTTAACTCCTAATGTATATACAGTGGCATGGAGCAACACTTTCAAAATGGGGGTTAAGGAGGAAATAACTTTGGGGACTGGCTTTTTTCATAGATGGAAATATTTGGCACAGTCTTTGGTTTCTTCAGTTAACAAGACGTTATAATATGGCTCCTAAGGTTGGATGGTGCAGGCTAATTCCAGGTCCCTTCGCAACAGAGCTTGCGGTACAAGTACAAAGCAATTTGGGCACTGCATGAGATGGAAATTTAATACATATTGTACATAGTATATGGAATATATGAAATAATAAATGTCCTTTTGCAGTTAATTTAATGCTGAAGCAAAGCTGGAGAGTTTGATAACTCCAGAGCTGTTTACTGTACATATATTAGTTCCACCAGGGTGAATGTTACTCCTGTTATACTTCATAAAAAAATTGCATTAAAACAATATCAAGGCCACAAAGTCTATCACTCAAAAGTTAGGAAATGCCAGATTTAAGGTTGCCCAACCGTAATTCAGTCCCCTTGTGTGTATGCATTACAATAGTCTTTAATTACAAATTGCTTTTTCTCACACAGCCCCTGCCTTACTCAACAGACGGGATGGATGGTGCTCAGGGACTGAGGCAACTATTTAATATTTCGCCTTGTCCCAATAGTTCAAGGTGTGGCCCGATGGCTTATTCACCAAATCTTGTACTAAACATGGAATTATTAATTTCCTGATGTGTTCTTCTATGGTATCTATCACTATCGTATCTGAATGTCTCACAAATATTAATAGATTTATCTTCACAAGTCTCCTGTGAGATTAATATTATAATAACATTAGCATACTAATATTATCCCCATGTTATTGATGACTAAAATAATGAATATTTCCAGTTGGCGTATTCAGGGACTTAAAGTTAAACAAAAGATAAATCTTCGCTGGATTGGGACCCCAATTGCCTCCTTGTGCTCGTGCCTGAGAATCTGAAAGTTAAATTAACTAGAAAATTATTCCATAACAATGGTAAAAAGGAATAATTTCTTTTAATTGTCTAAACTGAGAGAAATGCATAACAAGCACCTCCATAAATATTGAAAAGTATACTTCAAAAATAATCTCAGGTTTAAATAATTCTTATATTTTGTGTAATATAGCTGGACATATTCATAGTGAATATTGAGTATATTTTGCTTTCGCTCTTTTGTGAATGAATTCAAAGTTTCATAAGTTTAGTGGCATAGTGTTTGCTTTCTTATTAAGGACGTGATTAAATGGCTATTGTCTTCAATGGGATACTTCCTGGGTGAAGTCCTGGCCCCTTTAAAGTCAATGGGAATCTTGCCACTGACTCCATTGGGGCCAGGATTTCAGTGGCAAAACACCTATTGATATCAACTTGGCAAGGGCTTCACCCCATGTGCTTAGGATTAGCTCTCACTAAAATTTGCAGATCATCCAAATCACAAACTATAGCCCTGTTCCTGAAACGAGCTCCATGTGGGCAGACTCTGGATCCATGCAGAGCTCATTCATTGCCACCCCAGGATTATTCATTCGAAGAAATTCTTTAAAAGTTTGAATAAAGAATAAATCTGATTACTTAAACATTTTTCACTGTATATGCCCAGCAGCTGTGATAATGGGGCCCCAATCTCTGTTGGGACCACTGAACTCATCGTAGTAGTAATAAATAACAGTATCTTCCTGGACAATTCAAGAACAATAATAAGAGGGAAATTAAATAAATAATTTCCAACAACTATTCAGCCAGGTCAAATTACAAATGAAATCTTAGACTATTAATCCTGAAAGAATTTTTAAAATATACTTTTCAATGTAATTAATGTGTTGATTAGTACAACCTTCACATTTTACAATAGAGTATACATTGAAAACTAGATTTTCAGCTATTGAGCATTCAAACTAAAAGTCAGGTATCCTATTCGTGACAGCAGAAAGCATGGACCAGTATTTCTAAACTTCTTTATGATACTCAAGTGGTCTGACTTATATAGGAGCTGAAGGAGCTTTGCCTTTGAATTGTTGACTATTTGAAGATTAAAAATTATTTTAGAAGAGTAGTGGCACATTTGAAGATCAAGTGCTCAGGTTTTTCAGAAAATATAAAAGGGTCATGAACATGTTAGAGTCTAAGACCCTGATTTGGGAAACACTTATTAAGTATTCTAATAGAGCCTTGGGAAAAGAATAATTTGAGAAAAATGTCTATTTACTCTGCTGTAACATAGGCAAGGGGAAAATATATACATGGGATCCTGATTCACTGATAAGCTTTGGTCACTGGACCTTAATTTTTAACATGAGAGACCGGTGTCTCTTCAAAATAAATATCTTTCTTCTAATAAAACAAAGTCAGCATCATATTAAGACATATAACCTTGAAACCAAACAAAGGAATAATACGTTGCATGTATAAGTAGAAATTGGTTCCCTTCGCTCATCTCTCCCAGCAGAAATAAGAGAAAATATTGAAGCCAAAATTTTCAAATTTCTGTTCCTTAGGCTTGGCACCTAAACCCATATTTGTGAACCTTGGTAAGTAGGTACCGAATATCTTCAGAAGCTGTATAAATCAGCCCTACGTGTCTAGCTTTAGATAAAGCAGTTTGAAAATATTGACCCATGTCATCACCAACAGGACATACTAAACCCATAAAAGACAAATTATGATTAGAAGTGATGGGGAAATAGATTATTTAATAATATACTTGTAAGGTGCACAATCTCTGGAGTATGGACCATCTTGTTGTTTGTATCTTTTATATCTGTATCTTTTATATTCAGCATTTATATCATTATGCCAAGTTATTAACCAGATTGGTGCTCTGATACTGCTGTGATGGGTGCCTGAACAAAACCCTGAACCAGACAAGCTAATCCCTTCTCAAGACACAGAGATATGCATCTGATCCCTTTCTTATCATGCAAGGATATCTGAGGAAATGGTGGTTTGATGCAGCACAAACTTAGAATAGGGAGGAAGGTAGAAGTTTAATTTTGGCATTCATCTTGAGGACTTGCTCTGTCACTCCAAAGAATTACCTGAAGGCAAAAACCCTACCTCATTGCTCTTTCCAGTCCTCTTCTTTTCTCTAGGCAGCTAGCTCCAGTGCATTGGGGTTACAGCTGAAAAGTAGGCATAGGAGCAAGTGCTGTGTACAACTGGTAGTATTGTTCATTAGTAATTTCAGTGATCTCATATCTAGATTAAGACCAGGGGAGCAGAGGAATGGCCCTCTCAACCCCTCTTTCCAGCTATTTCTTATTTGTGGAACCAAACTTGAAATAAACCTTTATTATTATTTTTAAGGTTCTGAAATATTTAGTTAATATATTTTCCATGTTTTTGTGCACCTTTTTACTTCTGGGGTTTGGATAGGATTGGAATGAGAAATTCCAAAATACTGGTTGGAAGATCACTCTCATTAAGAGCCCAATCCTGCAACATGATGAATTCTGTCAATTTCCATTGACTTTAGTGGGTATTGAGGGTGCGCAGTGTACCAGTATAGGAATCCTTAACAGGTAGGATTGTTGTTCTTCTATAGTGAGTTCTTAGCGGGAGGCATTAGAGGACTGGATGGCCATAGCAAGCAAAGTGCCTGTGTATCATGATCTTGGAATCAGCGACAGTTTGTTTCGGAGAGCCAGTTACAGTTGGTGTAATTTCAAACAAGAAGCATGTGAAATAGAATCAAGCCCTAGATTTCTAGCCCAGTTTTGCAAACTCACCTGACATGGTCCCCTCAAATCAAACCTGAACTCCAAAGCTTTGAAGATTTGCCCATCACTGCCTTTGTCCAGACGTTACTACTTACGTATTTGGATATCACTTCTGGGCTTGGGTCTCTTGTAACAATTAGTTGCTGCTGTTGCTACTGCTCTGTTGGGTGGTCTGACCTCTAAGTTTTAATGACTAACAGTGCTATTACAAATGGATACTAAATGTGCAATTAAAATTGTTCTGCTATACGCTGAAGTATGATCAGTGAAACACACCGTACTTGAGTGACTGTTGAAATTAAGGGGAAAAATAACTAGGGTACCAGCCAATGAAACATAACTAACGTTTCGTAAATTGCTTAAAACCATTACATAAATTAAGATGCAGTGGAGACTGAGCATACATTTCATAGAGTTCCACTTCAGCAATTACTGTTACCTGCAGAAGAATCCATCACATCGACACTCATAGCCATGCATAGAAAACACATTTGGAGACCTATGTAGATTTGGCTTACATACAGAGAACATTTTCTGTGAAGAGCAGCCCTCTAACACCTACCTGGCATCACTCTCTCTTCTGTGGAGAGATGCTAGATTTTTTTTCCCCTTTGTTAATTTTTTCCAGCTTTCTGTTTCCTTTTGTGAAGTGATGATCCTGGTTTGTATTTTAAGAAATCTCACTTCCAGACTGTCAAGGGCAAACCTGCCCCGAATTTCACAGATGCTGAGCATGCTCAGAATCACAGAGAGTGAACGTCTCTCCATTGTTGTACCAGGCTAAATAAGCCCTTCGCTTATGATAGCAGTAAACAGTTGAAACTATTATTAGTGGAAAGTGCCTCTGTATTTCCTTGTTTTGAATAAACTGTGGTATTAGATTCACAGTCTGCTTTCATCAGACAGGGAAAATTATTTGACCCTCACATTCCTAAAAGCTGAACTAAAACTTTGGAGACACACATCAAAGCTCTGTAAATAATGTGAGTAACACTTTGGACGCTTCGGGGGAGGAGGGAGGTGGAAATTCCCTCTATGAAGAACACCCAAGTATTTAAAAAGAAATGCGTAGGTTTAAATATCTCACTGTTTTTCTTTTCCAGGACTCCATGCTGAGGATTTTATTTTCCTTTGCAATGTTTATGCTGCTGGACCCCTCTTCTCTGAGGCAGGCTGACGTTAGCCTGCTGAAGTGACTAGCAGTTTCACCAGAGCAAGCTGATTTGTAGTGGGATCGGTGTGGTGTTTGATGATTCTTTTTTGATTCAGAAGGCTCCACAAGTTTTGAATATCAATGGCACTTCAAAGGGCCATTGCTGTGAATTAACACATGTGCTACCTTGTAGGCCCCAGAATAGAAAAAGAGATGGGTTTCAAGCTAGGAAATAGGTAGAATTTCTCCAAGGACACTAAGAGTAAAGTAGGCACCCCAGGTCTTCATAAAGATTGTGTAGTCTCTTTGGGATAAAGAAAATGTCATGATTATGTAAGACACTACTCATGGCAGTCGCCAGTCTTTGTCCTTTATATTTTTTTAAACAGCCAAGAGCTGAAGAGAGAGAAACTCATTCATGTTTCTTCCACTGAGATTTTATTTTTTTCTTTTAAGTGAATGTAAGTAGAAATTGTTTAATTTATTCAGATTTTGTATAGGCTACTGCTATAGATTACAAGGCTCTTTTCCACACCACCCTTCTCTTTTTCTCTCAGAAGTTCTCAATCCTCTTTCTAAACAAAACCCAATCTTAAGACATGGGTAACCTCATTATTCTTGAATCTCGGGCTTAACTATTCTGGGTTATTTGTCAGTATTCTGACAGGGACAAAGGAAATTCTGACAATATTTGGCATTCTTGGTAACTTTATTAATTATAATTGTGGCTAGAAGCCCAAATGGGAGTCAGGACCCCATTGTGCTAGTCACTGTACAAACACATAGTGAAAGAGAGTCTCTGCTCTAAAGAGCAATCTATACAGACAAGGCAGACCAAATGTGAGAGGAAGCAAGGACTGTTAACCCTGTTTTATAGATGGGGAACTGAGGCACAGAGAGACTAAGTGACTTGGTCAAGGTCAGACAGGAAATCAATGGCAGAGCCAGGAATTGAAATTAGATTGCTTGTAACAATTGCTTTGACCTCCTGAATGAAGGCACCTCAATTACATGTTTAGATTTGAGTTTTTTTACGTTTCGTTATTTCTTTAAAGGAACTCTCTCTGAGAATCCATTATGTTGTAAGGTTTTTTTTGATTGACATGATTTTAAAATGGCTACATTACTAATGAGTGGTAAAGCAGCCTTTGCCTCATTTCACTATGCATATTGTACACATATGACTTTTCTTGGTTCTGCTTATCTGGCATACACAGAATCATACCCAACAGTAGATTTTATAGATGAATATCTAACGTTGTAGAAGTTCTGTACTTAGGAATCCTATGTGACTAGGTAATTGAGGACTGCATTATAATGTGTGCACACCAAAGGGAAGAGCTAAGGTTGTGTGTGTAATCTTAACTTTGGCTTTTCCTGACTTTTAGGTGCTTAACCTCGCAACCTGAATGTTAAACTAACAGTTTTTAAATGGCAAGATAACATTTTGTGCATGGAATACAGAATGATATAGTGTTTGTCATGAAAGAGTTTGATTAGCATGGGTTTGGGATGAATGCATTATTCACAAATGACAAAGCAATGAATTAATTACGTATGTAGATATCAGAAGAGAGAGAATTTCAGTTTCAAATTACAATAAATAAATGAAAATATTAAAAAATTCTTCTAATCTGAGCTCATGTCTTATCTCAGATGAGCGAACAATTGAGTGGAAGACAAATGGGTCAGTGGAGATAGAAATGTATGTTATCACTAAAAATGAGCCACAGGAATCTGAAATAGACATTTGTGGGTTTCATAGTGCGGTTGATATGATGGCCATTCTAGAGTCTGTAATATATCAGGGGGAAGAGGTCCTTATTGTTGTTTGGTTACCCAATTCATGAATAATCAAACTCGTACTCAGAGTCTGTTCTGCCACCAGAAATTTTACCTGTACTGAGATAATCCCAGTAACTAGTAACTTAACCTGTACCCTATTGCAATATGCCCCTTTCTATGCTATTAATGTTAATGCTTCTCGAAGGTACATGCAAATTTTTAGCCAACAAATATGGTATGGTACTTTATCGAAGAGAGATGTACTAGGATACCAACTGACAATAATTAATGCTACACTAGGGACTGTAAAATTTACTCTGCCCTCATCTAGCTTTCAGGTCACTTCTATATATTCTAACTGCTCCAGGGGCTCTGCTATTCAGTTCGCACAGCAAAGAGCATGGATCTCCTCTAGAAGGAAAAGGGATTTGTCTGGACACCTATGGGATGGTGCCAACAGTGCAGCAGCAATTTGGAACATTTATAAAGGCCAATAGCATGATAAAATATTAGGACAGCTGGAGAAGGCCACAGGTCTTATTACTGGAGCACAGTTAACCCAAGTGCAGGCTGGAATTGATAAATTACATGTTATCTCTACCCTTAGTTGGATGACCCAGGAACTACTGACAATGATGGTGCTAAATATCACTGAGGTGGGGAAGGACTTGCAGTGGGATTTGGCCTGTTCAGGAAATCCTGAATTTCTGAATGACCAGCTCATGGCCATTCGGAGTGATCTTGAGCATTGGGCTTGGCCCACTGCCCTTACAAATGCTTCAGGAGTGCCATCTGATCTGTGGCCATGGAGACATACTTGGAGATTTTCAGGGTGGAAGTGCAGATACTCGCAGTGCACCTTCCAAGCATACGGACCAGTGAGAGGGGTGTGGGCTCCCACATACAGAATCCTACTGGGTCCATGGGGAGGATGCGTGTGGGAATGGATAATTCACCACGATATTTGGGAAATTAAACCGGCTGATATGCCTAGGCAATTTATAGTCAGTGCTCCTGGAATAACACCTGATGTTTGGATAGGGATAGGAAGCCAATGCACACTTTGACCTTTTAAACCCCCACAGCTTCAGTGTGTACGAAAGCTGAAGCTAGGGGAAGTTGTCGCTGTTTATGACAACGTCTGTTGGGAGGGCAGGGGACAGAGAACTACCCTGACAGGACACCTGCTCTTCCAAGCTAATGATAGCTGTGTGAATGTTAAGGCCACCACTTTGCAGGATATGCATTTTAATCACACCACTGCTGCGGGAAATCATATTATCTATTGGCCTGTGGATAAAGTCCTACAGTTAGCTCTTAGGTTTCAAATACCTTTTATTTGGACCACCTTGATACCTGACCGATTCTAAAACCTGCTCTCACTTCTGCCAGAGGTTCAGAAAAATCTCTGAATTACAAGGTCAAATCCATGTGCTTAAAAACTGATACCAAATTGAAAAACATGCTTTCCATACAGCCTATCGAGTGTCTATCTTATGTACTAATTAAGATGTATTGTGTTATGTAACTAAGGCTATAGAACAACATCATTATAGAATTATAATGGGTATAGAGTTAGTTGTATTGCTTTTGTTTAGTTTAGGAATATGTTACTCTTGTTGTAAGAGATGTAATAACAAAAATATCTTCTCATTGAGTAATGCCTTCCTCCACTGATTTTTTTTTCTAATGGGATTACTTGCAGAGTAAGGTACTATTCAATATGAGTCAATGTGGCCGAATCAGGTCCATAGCTATTTTCTAGGATGGTTCGAGATTAGGTAGGCAAATATCATTGATCATAAAGCCGCCATCAATGGTAAGGATACTTTCCTCTGAGATATATTAATCATTCTATACAATCTTCTTTTTCATATAGTTGAATTTTGCTCCATTAAAATTCATTCTGTTTTGAACACATCCATCATTAGGTTAGACTGGTAGCCATTAGAGCTTGGCCAAGATTTCAAATGTGACTGGTGATTTGGGGTACATCAGATTTTGAGGCCCCAGCTTGAGACACCTTAAAGAGACATCTTTTCAGAAGCTGAAGATCAAACCTTTTATGACATCTCAATTTGGGCACTAAATGGAGGCACTAAAAATCACTAGCTACATTTGAAAATCTTGGTCTATGGAAAGTAGCACTTTAAATACCTAAGAGAGAGATCTGTAAGTTGCATTATGGCATCCTTTATATTGTCTGTCTTTCCAACTCACCAAATTTGGAACAGCCCGTGAAGATCATGGCACACAATTGTCATTCCCATGCCCACCTGGCATTCTGACAGCACAGTCAATCAAAACCTGTCCTGTTATAGTTTCTTATGTCACCTCCGTGGCCACAGAAATTAAATGAATTCACTGCAGGGACACAATGATGATAAGCAAAGCATCTTTGCAATGCCTCCTAGAGCCATCCAGCTGCCTCTGTCTCCAAGAGGCCATTCCAGCATCTACGGATTGCTGGAAGGTAGGCATGCCACAGTGACTTTTCCTCTGGCCCAGTCTCCTGCAGACATGGCTGAAAGGTAATGATGCTGGAGCTGCTATGCTGGCTGTATTACATCCAGGTATTCTCCTAAGAAGATGACATTCTCAAATGGCTGGTGAAGTTGGCTTTTGGGCTGCTTTGCACTGCTCCAATCTGACTAGGAAGATGAGGGGGAAGTGAGGCATGGAGAGGTTAAATGACTTACCCAAGACTAGAAAGCAAGTTAGTTTGAGAACCAGGACAGAGACACAGGACAGCCTCATTCTTAACCCTGCGCTTAGAGAACACTGCCTCTTCAGTGAGGGTGAAATTTATTTCATTCTCCTAACCGCTAAGGATTTGGCTCTGTGTGGGCGAAGTGCAGGTGCAGTGGGGAAATTAAAGGAACCATCTTAACCTATGGCATAGCAACTAGCTGTAGCCTGGGCTGTAGAAGTGGCTGGAGCCTCTCTGCATCAGCACAGGTGTGGTGTGTTGGACTTTTGGGGACTTGAATGGGACGATTTGCCTACCAAGGTACTATCCAATGTGAATGAGTATGGGAGAGGTGGACTCAGTGGAACTACCCATGTTGATAAGGGTTGTAGGATCAGGCCCATATTTTGTATGGGCCTGATCCTACAACCCTTGGAGCTTATCGAGATCAGAATCAGGTCCCCACTCGTAATTTTTACCATTGACTTAAATGGAAGCAGGATCAGACATTTGATGTTTAAACTGACCTCTCGTCCTTTGTGCTGATTTAATCCAATAACTTTGGCTTCAGAGCAGCAGGACCAGACCCAAGTGCTTAACATTTGCAGCAGAAGCAGTCTCTCTGCTGGCCATAATAGCATAAGAGCCAGCAGTGGGTATCCTGTGAGCTTGGAGGAGCTTGTTGGCCCGAATGTGAAACTGTAACGAATAGCTCACTGCAGCTTTCAGTTTGAGGCACATTGTCTACAGAACCTTATGTCTCTGAGAAACAAGCCCAGTGCAAAAAGAGCTGGTATGACGGTTGTGTGAATGTCAGATGGGGGAATACACTTTTAATGCCAAGGCTCAAGCACGCATTCCAGCAGTGGGTGTCAAAGATGATTACAAAGCTTTTTACCCTAAGCTGTGTCAGCAGAGAGAGGGTAGATGCGGTATTTAAGCTGTGTAACTACCATCCAAAATTTACGGCAAAAATAATTATGTGAGGAGATTGTTGCACATAATTAATATTCAAAGCGATTCATGAATATATTTACATATTTATGCATACCACATAGTTGCATTTCAGAGTGCAAAAATCCCATGGGGTTGTGATCCAAATAGGATGAAGGATTTATGCAGGCAAGTTTTCATTAGACATTGTGTTTTCTAGCACTGCACACAGTGCCAGGACCCTTTGCGCTACAGCAAGGTTCTGTGTAGAAACAGAACAAATTTAGAACCAATACATGGGTCTGCTCCTCACATAACAAGGTATGGGTGAAGGCGGAGTCCCTGATTTTTGATCCAGAGTAAATCAATCATGATCTATTGTAAGTCATTCTTTTTAGGATTCCTGCTGTGTAAGGAGAGAGACACATGGGGGTATACCAGCCTGTGTGTATATGTTGTGTCGGAGGGGAGCTGGTGAACAAAGGGTCATCCACATGGATCTCGCTTCAGAATTGGGACCTTTTGCCCCAGATACCACATTTGATTGCATCCTGTTCCCTAGTAAATGACACTTGTATTAGTGCCAGAGCCAAATTCCTCTGGGAACATAAATGAAATGAGGATGAAATGCATGAACCTCCCAAGTATCTATTTCTAGCTAGCTCAACAACCCTCCTCCCAAAGCTATATATTGTTGCCCACAGCGTGTAATAGTATTCCATGCAATGCAATTCTCAATTTTTATTTTCATGATGCAATAAACTAGATACATTAGAAGGAAAACAATTTGTGAAATAGTGGTGAACTTTTCCTAGCCGTTATCTACACCACCACACATCAGTTTTGTTCATATATGGAGTTTACTTGTTACCTAGGTTTTGGTGAGCTTTTCAGAGATGCCTACAACAGTCAGGCACGCTCCACCCATTGGAAGTCAATTGGAGTTGGGCCTTTAATTCCCTTTAGGAACCTGTGGATATCTCACCCTTTATCTTTGGCATGTTCCACCTATTTGAGAGGTGAAGTCAATAGCAAAACTCCAATTTGACTTTGACTTGGACAATGCCAAGAAATTGAGTCACCAAATTAATTAAAGGGGCTCCTAACTTAAATTATTAGGTGTATTTTGATTTTAAAGGCTTTATAGAGTAAACAGCATATTTAAAAAGTACAGATAAAAAACTAAATTGTTAGATTTTTTTACCTCCTTCTCTCTTAAATTTACCTCTTTATTTCCTTGAAAAAAAAAGTTACTGAACCTTCTATATATGTTCAATGCCAAGAACAGTAACAGGGAAAAATCCTTACTATGTATTTATATGTTCATATCATTCATTTGCGTAAATGGCTGTAGCAGCCACTCTGATTTATATGGCCAGCAGATGTTGGAACTTAAAGCACCTGCTAAGAAAAGCTGATTCTTTATAGCCATGGCCTAGCTCTGTCTCCATGGGATTTTACTTTTCCCCTGGCCTCCTTGCTGTGGCCCAGCAGTATCTGTGCTATTAGTTCATTTGTGGAGGCAGTGTCTGTGGTGGGTCTTGGATGCTCCATTCTGTGTATCTGCCAGGCCTGCTTTGATAGTACAGCCAAGCCACTGCTGGTTGACATGTGAAAAATGCCAGAAGCTTCTTTTTCTGTGTGTACAAAATCAGTCCAGGAGGCCTGTGACATGAGGAAAGCATAACTCATTCTACATTATTGCTTAAAAAAACAGCAAAAATAAATAATTCAGGGTTACTAGCAACACCTAGGCATAAGAGCTATTCCGAATCAGAGACTAATGTCCTGTGGTCAACAGAAACAGCTAGCTGGTTACTCAGCAACCATTGTTCAGAAGAACCTGCTGGGGAGTAGCTACAACAGTTTCAGAGTAAATCTGTCTGCTGTAACACATCATTCTAAGCTTCTCTAAGTATTAAATATACCAGACTCTCTGACCCATTGCTTCCAGAGATCTTAGCTCAAGTTCAAATGACATTGACTGACATCTGTTTCAGCTGGATGATAGTTGGTTGGCATAGTTTTGCCATATCTGTAAAAATCGTGTAACAAGTGCAAGGTGTCATTCTTAGCTGATCTCTTCCCATTATACCTACAGTTGACCTTGCCCACACCTTCCCTTGCCTATATCAGATGCTGGGGGAGCAGGAAAGGTTTCAAGTTTGACATTTGGCATTGGAGTTTGGTGCTTTCTCCAAAGAGGAAATCTGCTAACAGCAACCCATCGTCCCTGCTTAAAAGATGATATCATCTCCATAGTAGAATGCAGGGGCAGGTATAATACTGAGAAAAAGGCACTTTCCCCCAGATCTATTCCATTTTGGTGTTTGCTTATTAGAGTGCATGGGGTGGAGGGAGGTTGAAGGCTGAACCAAAAAAGTTACAAATGGAGCTATCCAATAAATAGATGCTGGGGTCTTTACCAACTCTTTGGATAAATTTAGAACCACAAACGCCTCCAGTTTCTTTTGGTCTCACTATAGTGGTGTCACTGAAGACAATGGAGGCTGTAGTGAGAGGCAAACAGTGGACCTTCTGTATTGAAAAGGCTTCACCTAACTATCCATATTTTCATCTGTACAGTAGATCCAGTCTATTCAGAATGAACTTGGATAATAGTCAATCTCTAGAGATGGTGAAGTAGCCTGCAACTCCTAAGCTGTTTCAGTGCATTGCATTGAACTTTCATTTATTGTGAAATGACATTTTTAATAGGAGGGCTACAGTAGTTTTGCATTTGATTTTTTTCCTTCCTAAGTGTAGTCCTTTGCACTTATCTATACTGAATAGTTTGATCTGCTCTAAATAGTGCTTTATTGCAGGTAGCAGCAATAGCAATGAGCCTAAATCCTGATGTGAAGAATGAGACTTCAATTCATAGCTTAATCTTCCAGACCAGAGTAAGCCTTGTGGTTCAGTCCCATGCACCTCCAACAGTTTGTGCCTGTAATAGCTCTCCCTGACCTGCACCTGAAAAACCATCTTCCATTGATCATCATATTAATAAGATGCATTTCAATGGTCACTCTTTATTCTCTGTGTCTGAGGAATGGCTAATGTTTATTTAGCAGGAGAGGGTTGCTGCTTTTCCTATTAACTGATTAACAGAATGTAGCATGGCAGCACAGAACCACTGAATAAAAACAAAGATTGTAGAATGGCTTTAGGGAGCAAGTGAGAATGGGACATTAATATTGTTCAATAAGGAGACTTCCCTCCCCCTAAGGCTATTATTCAGTGCTGACACCGGGTAGTTCTTCAAAGGGTATTTTTTGGATGCACAAAATCTGATTCACTGATGTGCTCTCATCCCAATACTCATTGTATGTGACTTCTCTTAGACCCCAGTTTTTATTTATTATTGTAGCACCTAGGAGCCCTGGTCAATGTCCTATACTGTAAAAACACAGTGGGGAAAAAAACAGTCCCTGCCCTAAGGAGTAGTTGAGCAAAACATTTATGCATGTGTATGATGTTGAATCTGGGCCTTATTTTGTGAAATCATAGTGCAGCATGGTATAATAAACTAATAAACTATGCCAATGGGCTAGAGTGGACAGATTTCAGAGAGAAACAACACAAAGGAAGTGTATAGAAAAAACTGAGGGGAGGGAAGGAGAAAGACTAAGCAGATACTGTAATTTGTAATGAAATCTGTTAGTCTGCATGGATAACACCATTTATGCTGATGTAGTCTATTAATGCTAAATTATGATAGCATATTAATTGCTGACTGAACTGGCATATCATCCTTTGTCAGGGAGTCACTATTAATTTAAAGTCTGATTTTCCACTCCTTAATTAAGCAAAACTCTCACTGAAGTCAGTGAGAAGTTTTTCTTGAATTAGGATTGCATTCAAAACTAGAGCTTCATGAACTTGACTTTGGAGAGCAACATGTTGAATGCAAAATAAGCAGACGTGACTTTGGCATCAGTGCAGCTCAGAATCAATGCACTGTATCATGATGCAAAAATGAAAAACGTCTAATCGATGAAAACAGTAGCTATACAGTGCAGGGATGGAAGCATGCACATACAGGCCAGTACATCACATACAAATCACCACCATTAACTGCTGAGCTAGTGAGACAGATCCACTAGCTCAGCTGGCAGAGGGAACGAACAGACAAATTAGTGGATCTGATATAGTTCATCCAGTAGGTGTATGTGATGTATGTAAGGGAGGTGGATGTGGTGATGTGAGTAGGTCAGTGAGAGTGGGCGTGGATGTTTGGTAGGTTAGTATGTGATTGGGAAAAAATGAGCCCCTTCTTCTTAGACAAATTATTAAGGCAGAGATCAAAGGCAGGGTGCTAGGAAAAAACAGAATTAATCAAACACATGCACCTCTAAACATCCTACTGGTTACAATAAAACTAACAATAGGTCCCTCATTCCAAGGACAGTTGTAACTTATTGATTCTGGGAAACTTTCATGGGAGAGTGCGTCAGCCACTTTATTAGAAGTTCCTGGAATGTGTTGGATGTCAAAATCAAAATCTTGGAGAGCTAAACTCCACCGAAGAAGTGTTTTGTTCTTGTTGGTGAAGCCATGAAGCCACTTCAGCGCAGCATGGTCGGTTTGTAGGTGGAACTGTCATCCCCAAACGTATGGGCGTAGCTTTTCCAGAGCGTACACAATGGCGTAACATTCCTTTTTGGGAATTGATTAGTGGCTCTCCCTCTCACAGCTTCTTGCTGAGAAACATGATAGGGTGCAATTGTTGATCGGGTCCTTTCTGTATTAAAATTGCTCCCACACCACGCTTGGAGGCATCTGTGGTTACTAGGAACAGTTGGTCGAAGTCTGGGGCCCTGAGCACAGGGTCAGACGTGAGTGTCGCTTTAAGCTGTTTAAAGGCCTCTTGACACTGTTCAGTCCACTGGACTGCATTTGGCTGGTTCTTCCGAGTTAGGTCAGTCAGTGGGGCGGCGATTTGGCTGTAGTATGGTACAAATTGCCTGTAATATCCGGCCAAGCCTAAGAACGATTGAACCTGTTTCTTGGTCTTTGGGCCAAGCCACTTTTGGATAGCATCCACCTTGGCCTGTAGAGGATTGATAGTTCCTTGACCCACCTGGTGTCCAAGGTAAGTCACTCTGTTAAGGCCTATTTGACACTTTTTAGCCTTAACAGTTAGTCCTGCCTCTTGTATGCGTTCAAAGACCTTTCGGAGATGTTCTAGGTGCTCTGCCCAGGAGTCAGAAAATATGGCCACATCATCAAGGTAGGCAACTGCAGATTCTCCCAATCCCACTAGGAGACTATCTACAAGTCTTTGGAAGGTAGCGGGTGCATTTCGCAGCCCGAAAGGGAGCACATTAAACTCATACAGCCCTACATGCGTAATGAAGGCTGACTTTTCCTTGGCAGATTCCTCTAACGGTACTTGCCAGTACCCCTTGGTTAAGTCTAAGGTGGAGATGAACTGGGCCCATCCCAGTTTCTCCAACAGCTCATCTGTGCGAGGCATTGCATAGTTGTCTGGGCAAGTTACTGCATTTAGCTTACGGTAATCCACGCAAAAGCGTATCGCCTCATCTGGTTTGGGGACTAGAACTACTGGAGATGCCCATGCACTGTGGGAAGGATGGATTACACCCATCCGTAGCATGTCCTGGATCTCCCGTTCTATAGCAGCTTTGCCGTGAGGAGCCACCCGGTAAGGTTGGGCTCTAACTGGGTGGACGTTACCTGTGTCAATGGAGTGGTATGCCCGTTCAGTCTGTCCTGGGGTGGTTGAGAATAGTGGTGCGAAGCTAGTGCACAGCTCCTTGATCTGCTGGCACTGCATGCGTCCGAGGGTCATTGAGAAGTTTACCTCTTCCACACCACCGTCACTGTTTCCTTCATACTAGACACCTTCAGGCCACTCAGCGTTATCTTCTCCCTGGGCTGTAAACTGACAAACCTTTAACTCTCTGGAATAAAAAGATTTTAGAGAGTTAACATGGTACACTTTAGGGTTGAGTTAGGGAATGCTATGAGGTAGTTAACCGCTCCCAGGCGCTCCTTGACCGTAAAGGGTCCTTCCCATGATGCTTCCATCTTATGGGCTTGAAGCACCTTCCAGACCATCACTTGGTCCCCTACCTTAAAGGAACGTTTTCTGGCATGTTTATCATACCAGGCCTTTTGCTCTGCCTGAGCATCCTTCAGGTTTTCTTTAGCAAGGGCTAAAGAGGTTCGGAGGGTGTTTTGTAGGTTGGTTACAAAGTCCAGAATGTTAGTTCCTGGAGGAGGTGTAAACCCTTCCCATTGCTGTTTTACCAACTGTAATGGCCCTTTAACCTCAAGGCCATACACAAGTTCAAAGGGTGAGAACCCTAAACTGGGATGTGGTACAGCCCTGTAGGCAAAGAGCAACTGCTGTAACACTAGGTCCCAATCATTGGAGTGCTCATTTACGAATTTCTGTATCATGGCCCCCAAAATTCCATTAAACTTTTCCACCAGGCCATTTGTTTGATGGTGGTAAGGGGTGGCAACCAAGTGGTTCATCCCATGAGCTTCCCACAGGCTTTTCATGGTCCCTGCCAGGAAATTGGTTCCTGAATCTGTAAGGATGTCGGAGGGCCAACCCACCCTGGCAGAAATGTCTGTTAATGCATGGCACACAGTTTTAGCCCTGGTGTTGCTTAGAGCTACTGCTTCTGGCCATTGGGTAGCGAAATCCATGAAAGTCAGTATGTACTGCTTTCCTCTGGGTGTCTTTTTGGGGAAAGGACCCAGAATATCCACAGCTACTCGCTGAAATGGAACCTCAATTATGGGGAGTGGCTGGAGAGGGGCCTTTACCTGGTCTTGGGGTTTTCCCACTTTTTGGCACACCTCACATAATGAGCAATGCCCTTGCCCATCCCCCCCAGTGGAATGACTTCCCCACACGGTCTTTGGTTCTGTTCACCCCGGCATGCCCACTAGGGTGATCATGGGCTAAGCTCAGGAGCTTTACCCGGTACTTAGCTGGAACTACCAACTCTCTCTGAGGCTGCCAGTCTTCCTGGTGTCCCCTAGACAGAGTTTCCTTGTATAAAAGTCCATTTTTGACCACAAACCAGGATCGATTGGTAGAGCTGAGAGGCGGTGGATTGCTCCGTGCTGCCATCCAAGCTTTCTGGAGGCTTTCATCTGCTTCCTGTTTGGCCTGGAACTGTTCTCTTGATGCTGGAGACATCAGTTCCTCACTGGGTTGTGGACTTGGATTGGGTTCCTCGGGAAGTGATGTAGGTGATGGGGTTGTTTCCGTTGATGGTGGACCGCTCTCTGCTGGTCCACCTGGTTGCATTTCAGGCTCCGGCTGAGCCTCTTGGGTTAGTGTAGCTGCTGCTGTCAGTGCCAGCTCGAGGTTGCCCTCTGGGGTTGGAGTGGTAGATGGGGTTGCAAGCGCTGAGCTCAGTGCTGGTGATGGTTCGAGTGTTGGTTGCTTTGCCAGTTCTGGTCCGGGGACTGGCTTTGGCTGGGTCTCTGGGACTGGATCTTCTATGGCTGTTTCAGTCGTGGGCAGGGAATCCGGCTCCACCATCATTGTCGGGATCTCTGGTAACCCAGTTGGGCCCCTGGTGGAAGGCTCATGAACAGGGATAGGTGTGCAAGCTTGCTTAGCCTGGCTGCAGGTGACCATTCCTACCCTCTTGGCTAGCTTCACATAATTGGCTAGATCATCCCCCAGCAGCATGGGAATGGGATAATCATCACAGACTGCAAAAGTCCACGTTCCTGACCAGCCCTTGTACTGGACATAGATTGGCTGTAGGTAAGTCAAAAGAGTTTGACTTGAAGGGTTGAATAGTCACTTTAACCTCTGGGTTGATTAACTTGGGGTCCACTAAGGATTGGTGGATAAGTGACATCTGAGCTCCAGTGTCCCTCCACGCTGTAACCTTCTTTCCACCCACGCTCACAGTTTCCCTTCACTGTGAGGGTATCTGGGAGGTATCTGGGCCTGCGGACCTTGGGTGTGACTTCGGGGTAATGCACAGTGTTCGGTTGGTGTTCTTGGGGCAGTTGACCTTAATATGCCCCAGCTCATGACATTTAAAACATCGCCCAGCTGACTGGTCACTGGGCCAAAGTTGGTTGCTGGAGACTGGTGGAGTGGAACGATGAGGTGTCTGGGGTTTTCCTTGGGATGTAGATGGAGTTTGGGGCTGCCCCCTCTGATAGGATGTGGTCCCAGGTTGTCCCTTCTGGGATCCACTCCCACTGCTAGGCGTTTTTTTCTTCTCTGCCACCTCCACCCATCTGGTTCCAATCTCCCCCGCCTCGATTACAGTTTTGGGTTTCCCATCTTGGATGTACCTTTCTATTGCCTCAGGAACACCCTCTAAGAGCTGCTCCATTTGCATTAGGAAAGACAGCTCTTCATGAGAGTTAGCCTTTGCTCCTGATATCCAGGCATCCCAATTTTTTACAATGTGGTAGGCGTGTTGGGAAAAAGCCATGTCCGGGTTCCACTTTAGGGCTCTGAACCGCCGACGGGCATGCTCGGGCATTATCCCCATTTGGATTTGGGCCTGTTTTTTAAAAAGTTTATAACTGTTCATGTTTGCCTGAGGCATTTCTGCTGCCACCTCTGCTAAGGGTCCACTGAGCTGCAGCCTCAGCTCCACCATATACTGGTCTTCAGGGAGGCTGTACCCAAAACAGGTCTTCTCGAAATTGGCTAAGAAGGCCTCTGGATCATGCCTTGTAGGTGGGGAATTTCCTGTGATGGAAAGCGGTACCTGGAGAAGGGTTGTTAGGCGGGGCTGGTATATTCTGCGCAGCCCGTGCCTTTTGTAACTCCAGTTCATGCTGTCTCTCTCTCCATATTCCTTCGATGTGCAGCGTCTGCGCGCTTTTCCTCTAGTTCTTGCTCCAAGCGTTTTTCCCTCATTCTCTCCATCTCTTGGCTATGTTCCCTTTGTCTCTCCTCAGCTTGGAATTTGGCTAATTCTAAATCCTTTTGGCCCTTACTGCCTGTCATTTTAATCTTTCTGTGTTTAACTTACTAACTGAAAATTAAACAAAAATTTCTTGTATCACTTGGAAATTCTTGCAGCAGGGTGTTAATCCTACCAGCAGAGGGAGAAAGACCCCACTGCACTGATTCTCAGAAAACTGGACTGGCCGGTTTCTCCCCACCCCCACCAGGGACCCCTGGGATGGTTACCTAGCACTTAACAAGCCTATTAAACTCTTAACTGCAAACCTGGGCTACTCTCTGCAATCTAGCAGGAGAAAACCCTCTCTCTCAAAAAAAACTTCAGCTCTCAGCCCTCAGGCAGCTGAAAAACACAAAGCGTGGAGCTATCTACAGCTCCAAAACTTGAAGAACAAGTTTCACCAGAGTGACCCCCTGTGGTGTTTACCTCAGCACAATTGCCTGCCTTGTTCTCAGTAACTGTGGAAATTTAAACTGTTTTCTGCAAAATTCTGGTTTTTAGATTCACAAAATTTCATCCCACCACTGCCAGCCATGTCAGGATTGCCTCCCCACTCTCAACTCTAGGGTACAGATGTGGGGCCCGCATGAAAAAAAAATACCTACCCCCGCCCCAAGCTTATTTTACCAGCTTAGGTTGAAATGTTTTTCCCCAGAACACAACTTCTTCTGTGCGTGGACTGGTATGCCGCCACCATCAAGTGAGAATGTCTCAAAAACTATTGGACATGGGCCACCTGAAGCCCCCCTTTCTCTTTCCACAAAACCCCCAAACTTATTCCCTCCCTGGGAAGCTTGAGAGAAAAGCCTCGCCTGATCTTGCGAGACGTGCCCGATCCAAAACCAGGATCTTACACAATGGAAGACAAGCAGTCAGATTCTTAAAAGAAAGATTTTAATAAAAGAAAAAAGAAAGGAATAAATCCTTTATAACCATCAATAGAACAGCATATACCGTAATCAACAAAAGAATCAAGAACCCAAACCTCTCCCCCGAGGCAACTTTCTCCCACTGTTGATATCTCTGCTGAATCTTACAATATCAAGAAGCACCCAGCCAACACTCACCCCTGAGAACCCTCCAAGTGATAAAAAGAAGGTAAACTTACTGGCTACCTTACTTGATAGAAAGCTATAGTTACAGTGAAAGAAATAGGTGTGGTTCTTCCCATAGCCGAGTTGAACAGAGAGAGACCCAGAGAGAAACTGAAACTCAAAATCCTTTGTCTCCTGAGGAATTTCTCATTGGTCAGTTGTCCACCTCTCAGGTTACCTTTACTTTAACCCCTTACAGGTAAACAGTAATTCTAGGCTACTTTATACTTATGACAGACAGAATTACAGAGAGCACAGTTTTCATGCAACACAGCAGCTATGATGTTGCTAAGTCAATGGGGAAAGATGATTTAACTTGTTACCATTATTTTATTGAGGAGTAGTGCTTCATTTGTAATGAAAGAGGGGCTGGGGCGCAAGCAATTAGGTGCCAGGGCTTAAGCAAGTTTTTTACTTTAATAACTATGTGGCAAGTCCAAAGGGGCCAGGGCTATGAACTGCCAAGCCTAAAGGTGCTGGGGCACCCTGGCTCAAATTGTGCACTGCTCAGGAGGATTTTAAAATGGGTTTTTGCCTCTTTTAAAGTCTCTTTATGATGCATAAGAAAGGCCTGAAGGTTTTAAAATAGAGATTTCAATGGAAGTTGATTCTCTGACTTCCTCAAGCTTACTTAAAAATAGCAGCCAAGATGCCTGTGCAGTGTGTCACATGGACACCCTCTCCACATTTCTCTCTAGAATTGTGATTAATATTTTTATTCCTTGAGTCTCCCTTTAACTCCTCATGCTGACTTTTGATGAGTCTGAAACCATATATTCAAATAATCAGTACCATCTGGAAAATCTTTAAGTTAAATATTTCAGGGCCTCAATATTATTTAGTCAGCAGTGTCTCTTCATTGGCAGAGTCTGTCTTTCAGCTTGCTAAGACTTCCGGTACAATACCAACCCCTTGGCAAATAACCCAGACAAATATTCTGATGTTCTCACTGAAGCACACAGTATCTGCAAAGTGATCCCAGGAGTACCTGTGTGCCTTACAGGCCTCAGCTGTGATTGTGGCTTCAGGAGATGATAGCAATATTTGATTAAATAGAAGCTTCTGTTCAGCACAGCTTGTGGAGCCCCAACACAATCACCAGTCCCCCTGTTTTAGTTACCCCTGACTAACTCAACAGGAGGAAAGCTTTTCTTTTAGCAAGACTTGGGTTGAGGGATGTCACCATACATCCACATTAACTCAGGAATGAGAAAGCAACAAAAGTTTGCAAAAGTACCTGGAGATTTGTCTTGTCTGCATTATTTATTGAGTATCATTGCAGTGCTCAGATCTATATAAACATAGGGGAATCAGGGCGACCTGAGCATGTGCTCCGTTGTGTTCTGAACTTGAAGTTCTCTGCTGAATCGGCACCATGGAGGATACAGTTCAGACTCAGACGCAAGTCCAATAGTGCAGATATCTTTTTTCAAAATGATTTAAATAAAGACTTTAAAATGAAGTGCATATTATCATTTTAAACCTGCCGCACTAATGTAGGTGTGAAACACAGCTTCTTTTCTATGACTTCAAACGATGTTGAATTCCCTGACAATTCTTGTTTGTTTGTTTGTTTTTAGAATGCTGCCAAAGCCGCATGACTACCCTTTCAGAATGCTCAGAAAATGGAGAGAGGGCATCACCATACATTCTCTCCTGCAAAGTAAGTGCATCTTGCCTGTAGATTTTCCCATGGCGTGCATTGATTTCCATTTTGCTGATGGGAAGGTGGTTTGGTCCAGCCTATTTTGTTTTGAAATGGGGGGTGGAGGCTGTAAAGTAGCAAACTCTGATATTAAATGTAGTGATGCTTGGGGTAAGGAACCTTTTCCTGGGTTTTCCTTCTCTCCACTGGGATTTTACTCTGAGAGAATGATCTCGATGTCAAAACACAGCTAATTTCTGGCAGGGAAGACCTACTTCTGCATTGGACATGCCTCTAGATTAAAGAGACGAATCCATGGCATGATCATTGATCTGATCTGTTTGCTGATTTCTCTAAGTGAGTATTTTTTCCAGCGGTGTGAGCACAGGGAATTAGGAGAATATGAACTTGAATCCCCTGCCTTCCATGTTGCACTGTTGGTGTAAAACTCAACCCAATCAGCATGGAGACATTCAACATCCACTGTGCCCAGGTGTAATTGACTACATAAGATGCAAAGCAGTGGAATATTAAGCTACCGAGGTTTATTCCCAACTGTATTCCTAGACTGGCCATGTAGTTTCAAGCAAATCACTTAATTCCTTTCCCTCCAGTACCTCACCTATGAAATGGGCATAATAATGTCCATTATCCTTTGTTTAAGACTATGAATCTAGAGATAAAGAGCAAAATTCTCTAGGGATATGAATGGGTGCAGCTCTATTGACTTCAATGGAGTGTTGGCGGTGGGGACCAACCATTTATTCTGTCTGTACAGTACCTGGCTCAATGGGGTTGGGGCCTCTGGTGCCACCACAAAACAAATATGTTTAATAACTGTAATAAACATCAGAGAATTTGCCCCCAAAATACTATATAAGGGCCTGATCCAATGTCCACTAAAGTCCATGGAAAGACTGGGTTGACCTCAGCAAGCACTGGATCAGGCCCTAAGTCCAAAATAGTCGTGTTCTAATATTTGATCAGTATGAAACCTTCATTTTGGAATCACAGTTTTAGCACTTTCAACTCTGAATAATAACAAATAGTTTAAACACTTAATTTTAATTGAGAAGGCACAGTAGTTGCAGGCAACAATCAAATACAAATGGAAGGAAATATTTACAGTCAATTTAGCAGGATCAGCTATCAGATGACCTCTGACACCAGTCATCATTTACTAAGGAGCTAATTAGCTGTAAACCTATGTGACAAGTCAATTGTATCAGCACAAAGGATGAATTTGTCATTTTGAGTTGTGCTGATAGTAAAGTCTGCCTGCTAAAAATACATTGGTAGCTGTTTGTGTGTGAAAAGCAAACTTTCCTTAAGCCAGGCTCAGAAAAGAAGCTGCTCTAAAGTGAGTCTGAGGTGTGCTATGAAGGTCTGGATAGCATGATGATTACAGTCAAATGTTTGGAAAAGTTGGTGTTAGCAAAATGAATAATGAAATAGACCGGCAAAAGACATTCAGGATAAATTAAGCAGTTACATTGGTGTAAATCTGACCCCTCTTGACACCATAGCAAGTGCTGCAGTAGTGTTTTCAATTCAAAGTAGCCTTAGCCTTGTGCAGAGTTCCAGGGAAATCAGTGTGACCCTGCTTGAGTGCCGGGGTTCTGGCTAGATGGAGCATATGTTAAGATTGGGGCCTATATCTGTGCTGCACTGAGCAGACTGTTGCTTTTACAAATAATAAATGATAATTAAAAACCTCCAAACATCATGGGGCACTATTTGTGTGAACATAAACCTGTGCAATTCACACAGAACTTGGCTTCTTGTGTAAAGACACATCTACCTGATTATCACTAACTCTACTACTGGTATCACCAGCAGGCAAGTTTTAATAAATGTGGAAAATTCTTTCGTATCTTTGAAAAGTGTGAATGAGGTTCAAAAATGGGAGCTTCTGTAAACTTTCCACATGCATGTATGATTGTATGTGTAGGGCCAAATGATCATTACAAACGGTGATCATCAAAACCAATTTCCACTCTATAGTAATATATCTGAAACAAACTTGTAAAAACAATCAAGTTCGGTAATAGGCATGACTAGTATAAGGTGTAGATAGAGAACCTATATCAAATATACTGGCATTCAATATCTGAACTACAAACTCTGAAACAGCCCACTGGGAATAATGCTGACTTTCAGGATGCAACTGGCAACACAGATTTGACCCTGGTGAGGCTGCTTCAGTGTTGAAATATGTAGGTGCTTTTAAATCCTATTAGTTAGCCACTAGGCAATGGCTGTCATTTTAATTACTGTGTGAATTAAAATAGCGTGAGCTGCAGGGAGCCACTGATTGTCTTGAGCACCAGCCTTGACCCAAGCTGGTTGTTTTGAATGTTTTTTTCATTATTAAAATATTCAAACAGCTGTTCCAATTGCATCTGCCATTTTGTCTTCATAACATTAAAAAAGAAAGCACAGCCTTAATTCTGCAGCTCTTAACTGCACCCAATTTCCATTGAAACCAAGAGGCGTTTGCTTGATTTCATACCACAAAATTGTCCTATGTTTTTACACTGTGCGTGTACAAAAGTATACACGCCTTCAAAGCCACTATATCAGCCTCCTTCAGATCTCTCTTTAAAACTCACATATGCCTACAAAACACATGACGACAATGGAGGCAGCAAGGGCTAGTGGACAGAGCACGGAATTGCTGGATCATCTTGGGCAAATCACTTCCCCTTCCTGTGCCTCAGTTTCAACAAATGTAAAACAGCGATGATGATGATGATGATGATGGCCTCCTTTGTAAATTGAGATGAGATTTAGTGACTAAGTTAGCTATTTAAAAGCAAGATATTGTTTGTATTAAAGGTCAGGACCCTGTGCTATGATCAATGCTTATTCTGCTAATTACAATGGTCTCACTGTTATTGTATGCTCTTCCTGTCTGTATCTTGTGTTCACCTGTTCTCTCATCTGATGCTTACCTTGTAAGCTCTTGGGGGCAGGGACCATCTTCTCATCTGTGTGTTTGGTGCCTAGCATAAATGGGTCATGTATGGGGCCTGTAGGTGCTGCCATGCTACTTATAATAGTGCTGTTAATGTCCATTTTGGACAAAATTAGTGCATCTCTAAACTGGCTGTGTTTTAAGTCCACCAAGGCCAGCCTGATCTTTGCAAATCCATTTTGACAGACTAACAGTAGAAGTTAGTATCAGCATGTTGTGCCATGATGTCACCACATGGTGATGTTGCATGTGTCTGGCATAAGAGCCTTGCACTCTGGGAGCACCAAAGGGTGACAGAAGCTGACACTGAAGTTTAGGGTCTTGTTTTTTTTAACTTTTTGTCCCAGGCTGAGTCAAAAAAGTGTTCAAAACCATTTCCGGCTAGCTTTAGTTCCAGTCCCACCATTTGCTTTTTGCTCTTGCCACTCTGGCCTGCATTCCACTTCTTTTATTTCTTCTGATTTTTTTTCCCTCTCTTCCTCCCTCTGCTCTATTTTTCAGTTTCTACTGAATGAAACCCTGATCCCCAAATCCTTTGCATTCAAGCTGAACTTTTGAGTACAGACTATTCCAGTGGATCTGAAATTAAGTAGAACAATTTTCTTCATCCATGGTTGACATCTCTACTGTTTTGTTGCATAAGCGTTGTAGGCAGTGGGCCATCTTCGGGCTCTGGGTACATGTGTGTGCCTTCAATAAACATCAAGAGTTTTGCAAACACATACCTGAAGCCAGTAAATATCACTTCTGCAATTCCGAAACATGATTCATTTAATTAGTTTTCCTACTTCCTTAATACAGTTCATGCAAGGATATCACTGAGAGGTAAAGAGGCTTGCCCTCCATCATACAGGGAGGTCAATACCAGTTAGGAATAGAACCTAGGACCCCTGCTTCCCTCCCCATTCCCTGTTCCCACACCCCACTTCACCAAAGTGAGTGTTAAAAGGAGAGTTTGCAAAGAGGCCTGAGAGTTCACTATTAAAGATAGAAAAAAATGAGAATATAATTATTAAATTGAAAACATGATCTCAAGCTTGTGCAAAACAGCTGTTGCTGTTTCTCATCTCTTTTTTGTAACCTTACACTGTATTAGCTTTAAAAGATTGATCCTGTTTTCACTTTAATTTACCATTCCCCTGCCCCCCAATGATGATGATACTGTCATGATGGTTGTGGTCACTGCGGTGGACTTTTAGTCACTCTTTTCATTGGTTCATCATTCTTTAATTTATTGATTATGTTTGTCATCATCTTTCCTCCAGATCCTAGAGACCTGATGAGGACAGGTAAAGCAAACACTGCAATGCAGAGTCAGCTGTTTGCTTGCAGATTTGAAAGGCAAAGTGTTCCAGGAAGGTACACTGAGTGTTCAGCCAAGTGCATAAGCTTTGTCAATGTATGATATAGTGTGCACTGAAATATTTTATATCCCTTGTGATGTGCAAGATAGTAAGGTCCAGCTAAAACTAGTGTCTCATTGCTCTGCTGGTGTTTGGGGGTATATCATCTGGTACTTACATGCTCATTTCTAAATTTAAAAATTTCTTGCATTTTCTCTCCCACCATGTTTATTGAATCTGACTTAGTCCCCAAATTTTAGAAAGGTCTGAATCCAAATTTGGATCTTAACTTTGTTTTTTTGAACCAACCTCTGTTGTGAGCTCACTAAGGCTTGTCTACATTGGGGATATGCAAGAAAGTTCATCTGAATTAACTAAAGATGTGAATTTAAAATGGATTAGTTAAACTGTATTAAGTCCCTGTGTGGACTTATTTAGGAAAGAAGTGGCCTTAGTTCAGTTTAAGCCTAGTTTTGATCACTTTTTAATTCTGGATAAGTAGTGAGATTTTTGTGTACAGAAGAAATGCAAAACTGGGCCACTTTGTCCTGATTCTGCTCTCACACTGGTTTTATATCAGCATAGCTCCTAATTTTACACTTGTATAAGCAAGATCAGAATCAGACCCTTTACATTTATATTGCAAACACTGGCTATTGACAAACTGAGGTTTTTTCCTAGAGACCTGTTTTTACATGTTCATCTCCAAGTCATTTAAAATCACCAACAGGATGTTACCTTCATATGGTCATGCCACTGATTTGTTATTGAATTAGTACCACTGCCCTATCTGAGATGTCTGCTTGCCTTATCAAAATCCTGACGTGGATGTCTAAAAGTGTTCTTTAAAACCCAAGCAGAAGTATTGTATGGCTTCAGTCTTTAAACTCTATTTTTTTAGTGTCACTGCAATTTTCTCTGCTGGTTAGGAGGGTTAGGAGACTATCATTGTCTGTGCTCTCACATTTGAAATGCATGATGTGCAGTGGAAACTCTCTTGTGGTAAAATCTGCCTTCTATCACTTTAGGAATACTGCCAGACTGTGTCATCACTTCGCCCTTACTGAAGCAGAGGTATTTGTTGCTGCTATTGTTTCATTCAGTTTGAACCATTGTATGCCCTTTTTCCTGGTCTCCCTGAACACACAATTAACAGACTGCAGCTGGTACAAAATGTGGCTGCTGGGATTCTGACTGGCACCAGATGGAGTGAGCACACAATTCTAGTTCTGTCTCAATCACACACTGGTTGCCAGTGAAATTCCATATTAGCTTCAAGGCGCTTCCCTTGACCTATAATGCCTTTTGAAATCTTGGCTTGAGCTCTCTATCTAATACAATTGCCCTTTATATCATTTGATGTTGGTCTGCTTTATCTCAATGGTACTCTAGGTGCTAAGATACCTGGGTGATGGACGTGGTATAAGAATCTGAATGGAACAGAATTAGAAAATTTTCAACTGAAGCTATTTTTTTTCCTACAAAAATTTGTTTTTTAAATAAAAAAATTGCATAAACAATTAGGGTTTGATGAAAAAAGTTTAAAATTAAAATGTTCATTTCAAATTGAAGTTTTCATTTTGGAAAATAGAAAATCTGGGTTTTAGTTTTCAGATTTTTAGAGATTTTTAGCTCCTTTTCTATCCCTTTTTTATTTTCCCCTCAAAAGGGGGACAAGTTTTTTTAAAATAAAAAATCAAACCCACATATTTTTGAAAAACAAAATTAAAATTGCAATTCAAAATGAAATGTGTCATATACTTGCAGTTTACAATAGTATAGTGATACCAATGCAACTCAAGCCGTGTTAAAGCAAAATAACTTCCAAATGCATGGGAAGAGTGACAGTGAGATGTGCTGCTCTGTTAATATTATTGATATAAAAATATGAGGGCACTTAAGGTTTTGCATTAGAGTGCAAGTTTGATGAATTTGGGGTATGTATTGCTTTGCGGGTTGTGCTGGAGGTGGAAGTGAAAGCCTTTTGATGAGTTGGTGTGTTATAGTGAGTGTTGTAGGCAATATGAAAGTGGAAAGCAATGCACAAGTATTTCCTCTTAACTTATTACCATTCTTTTAACGTTGTGGCTGGGTGGGCTGTATCCTGCTGTAACCTATTACTGTCACTACCTGTAGTTTTTGTATGCTATGGCTCTGTGCACTTCACTAAATAGATGTCAGGTTGTAATACCACAGTTTGTTTCTTGGGATGAGTTTTTCCATGTATATTTGTGCAATTGCCTTGTATTCAAAAGCAGCAAAATCCATCAGTGAAGAGTTATATAGGAACAAGCAAAGCCACTGAAAACCAATCCAGATAACTGATTTGGGGTCTGAGGCCACAGTTTTCTTATGGGATCATAACAGTATTTTATGTAAATCAGTATTTGCCTCCTTTATTGAGTCAACCCATAGTATGGAACAGTTATTAAATGGACATTTATAATAGGAAGCAGGGGGGAGGAAAACTTTGGGTGTTTTGAGTCAAGTCAAGGCTCACATCAAATAAAGAAAGCACTTATGGCTAATTTGTTTCTATTTACAAATTGCAGAAGTATCAAGCATTCAATATTTTTGCACTTCTGGGCCTGTTTCAAGGATTTAGTTTGAAAAGATATTTATGTAGTGGGCCAAATTCTTTAGGCTTTGAGAGTCCTACAAGGTGCTGAGTGCCTTAATTCTCCCTGAAGTTGAGGGTAGACATCGGTGTTCAGCACTTGTCATGGACTCTAAGTGTCAGGCAGGATTGGGTCTTCACACCCCATATAATCCTGACTTCATTGAATCCTATGCCCCAAGTTGGAGAAAAAAATGTTATGTTCCTCCCGTACAGTGACTCCTGAGCAAAGCCTGTTTACTAAGGGAGGAAAATGTTTGCTTTTGTTGAAGGGCAAAGCCAAAAATCAAATGCTTTACCAATTTTATTGTTGTATTCCTTGTCTTATTACTATTGGAGTGGGGAATTGGTAAAGGAGAGAAGTGGCGCTGTTAAGCAGTATAGACCAAAACCAAAGATTTTTGTTTAAAAATAGTTACAAAACTGCTAAAAAATAGATTGTTTATGTTGCATTTTAAAAAAATTAAATGGTATTGGCCTGATCCTGCAATTGATTTTGCGTGGGCACAGGAACCAGGCCTATATTTTTAATAAGCATAAACATTCCCACAAATATTGGAAGCTTAAACACAACTGAACTGTATTAGTGGTCATGCATTAACACATGGAACTGGCTAGTCAGGCTTCCCTAGCTGTATGAGCAAAATGCGTGAAGTAAATAAAGAACATACTGCTTTTAAAGAAAACTGTTTTGTTTTCTTGTTTTAAAAATTCTTTTACATTTAATAAACAAGGGCCAAATCCTTCAATTTTTACTCTGTCCTTATTCAGGCAAAATTCCCATTGCTATTCCTGGGAATTCTGCCTAGGAAGAGACTAAGGCTGAACTAATACTATACTTTTCAGTGAGTATTCTCTCAAATGCAAATGTAAATTCACATGTTGCCCTCTTGCTTCATTTGAATTTGACTCATGAACAGTTGAGCAATCAGATATTACTGGATAAAATGCTCGTGGAAAATTTAAAATTCTCTATTCCAAGATTATAGGTAGTTCAGGCTTAAACTCAAGTATTCACACCAGAATAATATGGGATAGGGCATTCAACAGAGTCCCAAACTCCCAAAAGCCTTTCCTAGAGCCCTGCCACAAACACAATTAAACATGGTAAGCAAAGATCTGTACTCTTTGCAACAATGCTTGTACACATGAATGTGACGAGAGAGAACTCCTTGCACCCAACTAACAAATTGTAAGAAACCTAATGTTTCTAGGAATTATGTCTCTGGCAAAATCTGTGTGTTCCAGAGAGAAAAAGGTTACAATTGTCTAATGTTCCTAACTCTATGTACCTGCTTTCTTTCCTAAATTGCTGCCTTTCCATGAGAAATTCAGTGACTCAGTGGTTTCTTCAAGCTTTCCTCCTCACTACAAAAGAATTAAGTTCATCCAGCCAGGAAATGGGAGTAATATCATATGACCAATCCCAACTTTTAAACAGACACTAAGGTGAAATTAGCATGTGTCAAATACAGAGAACTATTTTCAGACCACAAAACAAAAATGTAAGATATATCCATAAAGAAATAACATTTCCATAAACTGGAGTAAATTTGAATATTAAGTATATTAATGGAAATCATAATTTGCTCATGGACATTCTGTGAGCAGTAATATACAACATTAAACAAGTCAATATTTTGCTTTGAGCTCTAATATGCATTGCAGAATTTGGACCCTTACATATTATTAGTAACACAAGAGAATTTGATTCTGAATCTGGTTCTTTTTATCTTGACTTTGTTCCTTTGAACATTTATTTTGAAAATGAAGGCATTGGGAGTTACATAGACACCAGAAAGAAACGTGCGTCAAGAAATAAGGTAAAGTGTGATTCTTCCAGCTTTTGCCAGTGTTCCTTTAACCAGCTAGGCATACCCATAGCATTTTCAGGTTCTTCATGGATAAAAGTAAAACTGGGTCATGGATCATAATTTCTCTCCATAATTCACATCAGGTATACCAATCATTAAGCCAAAATGCCTCTATCCATGGGTACTACTGTATATTAGACAATACTGCTTATGTTTAATAGCAAATGAGCCTTTCCCATCCTGACAACAATACTGTGCACCCCAAGAGTTGCCTGAAAAGGACAGTGTAGTCCCTGAAAATAGGTCAGAAAAGGACATTGTTAAAGCAGGTGTCCTTGATGGAAACTGCTTTGTGCTGAATTTGCAAAAAGTTCAGTGTCATCTGTTTTCAGTATTTCCCGAACAATTGATTTATTCCACATTATTAATGAACTTTGCAGCAGTTCCACTTGTCAGGCCTACTCTGCAGGGGTCAATAATGAGAGGAAACCTGATGTTAGTAGATCCAGCTTAAGTGATTCTGTCATGCTAATGATTCAATATATCAGGACAAATGTCAGCTCCTTCCAATATGTTAATTCCTCTGATTCCATTTGCATAAACTACAGTCAATGAAATACAAGTTCCTCCTCTATGGTAGTTAATGGGAATTTGTAAATGATTTTAGATTTTTTTAAGTTCTGAGTAGCAGAGAGAGTAGACAGAAAATCTTGGGATACAAATTCACGTGTTCATTTCTTCATGAATATATTCAGGTTTACCCTGTTACTGAAACATAAATGAAGATGAAATCCAAATGATTTGGGTTTTTGTTAGTTTCTGTGATTTCTAGTGGAGCAATGTCTTTTTTAAAAAAGAATCCTTATTGTTCGATGTAGGAAAATCAGAGGTAATGTGTTAGTGAATTTTCTGGTTGTTAGTGTTGCTTATGTGATGATTCTATATTTTCTGGAGAACCGATCATTTGAAATGTGCTATAGTTGAAGGCTAATGCAAGATTGTTAGTATTTCTGCACAGAGATGAATTGGCGTGTCTGCATATCTAAAGTGCCAATTCAGAATTGGAACATAACAGTACGCACTCACTACCGACCATTAAATGAAAAAAGAGTGGCAAAAGGAAGGCATGATTTTATGGCGAAGACTCTGGACTGGGTTTCAGGAGATCAGGGTTATATTCCTAGCTCTGTTACAAACCTCCTTTGTGCTTCTGGGCTAGTCACTCATGTCTCTCTGAACCTCAGTGTCCTGTCTGCTAAAATGGATGTAATATTTTTTTCCTTACTTCTTAAGGATGTTGTGAGGGTAAATTTGTAAGAACCTGGGAGGTGCTCTTATGAAGGGCCATCTAAGAACCTAAATAGACAGAATTACACCACAAAATGATAGGGGAAGCAGCATGACACCTTACAGAACAATGTGGATGGAAAAGACAGGTAATAAAATGGAAAATAAGGTCATGTGACTCATTTTGACTTTCACTTGCCACATCTTCTGGATATGTGGTTGTTTTTTTTTCAAATTCCTATTGATTTGAGAGTATTTGTAGCTATAACTTTAATTCACTCCGTGGCTTGACAGCTGTAATAGGCCCACACTCTGAACAAACATGCAGCTGAGACCAAAACAGCCACAAGTTTCTGCTGCAAATGCCTGGGACTGTTGCCAGCCAGGACATTAACTGTGCATTGCAAGGTGCACATATAATGAATCCAGGAGCAACTATGTTAGCGCATTGGCAAAGCATGCTGACAGTACTTTTACCTGGAAGGCACATCTCAGGAATGAACTTTGCAATTCCTGTTGGAGAGGCCCAATGGAGAAGCTTCTCCATGGATTTTGGTGGAAGGCAGGCATTTCCCACCCTTTGTTCCTGATGCTGGTTTGTTTGGGGTCTTTTATCTGGCATTATTGCATGTCATATACAGCTGGCTGAGGGACAACAATTCAGTTTTGCAGCAGCTTTCAAGGCTTCAAAATTAGCTTTCATTTCACATTCGAATAATTCAAACCTTTTTTTTGTTGAAACAGAACTTTTTTTTGTCATAATAATTTTTATTTATTTATTTATTTTATTTGCAATGGGGGAACCAGTGGCCTACCCTGGTTGCTGGGTGCCAGCCTGGGATGTGGAAGATCCCAGGCTCCAGTCTCCGCTCTGGCTAATTTAGTGCATTTTTTCATCCCAGATTACTCTGAATCAGCTGAAACTGGAGGCCTCCCATATCTCAGGACCGTGTCCTAACCCACCAGGCTATGGACTGTGAGAGGTCTCTCTTTCTCTCCCGTACAAAAAATGTTCCTGATGAAAACTTTGTGAAAACTGAAAAATTCTCCAGAATTGTATATATCATTTAGTCAAAAACTCTTCCAACCACCTCTGGTGAAGTGGGTGCTAAAACTTTGCTGTTGGTCTCTTTCTTTTTCTTCCTGCTTCCTCTATGCTTTAGGCTGCAGTTGGTTCAAAATTCTGCTTCTCATTGAAGATGAGAAGTTGGTGCAAGGCCTGTAAAATTAAGTCTCATGTAAGTCATGAAAATAGTATTTTAAGTAGGACTTCAGTGGTTTTGAATGGGTTTTGCCCTCATTGTCAGAATTGTGGCAAATCCCAAAAGGACGTGACCTCCTAGCGAATGGAGCACCATCCAGCTCAATCTTTGAAAAGGCGCTTAAGCTGGTCTGGCTGGGTATTCAGTTTATGCCCATCACAAACAAGCTTGTCATGCTGCCAAGGCTTTTGTGGCCCACATAATTGCTGGCTATGTAGCGGCATTCCTTGGTACTTGTGCTTTGAATTCATTGGTCTTTCACTCTAATATGTCTATGCCAAAGAATCCGCCAAAACCACATCAGTTCTGACAGAGGCAGTTGCTGGATTCACTTCAAATACCCTTATTTCCTATCTTATCCTGCCACTTGTTATGGAGTTGATGAAGATGATGAATTGAAAATGTGAGTCCAATGTCCTTCAGGTTTCCTCAGTGCCCATGTTTTACTTCTGTACCATTGAGTTGGTATATCTGTGGTTCTATAGATCTGCAGCTTCATATCATAATGTGCCCACAGGAGGATCCAAAACGTGGCAATAACTGCTACTATACAAGGGTCTACATCTTTCAAGCTTTCTCCAGCACTATCTATGTTGCCGTCCAAGTATTTGATATTTGCTACCTGCAGACTTGTTAGTGTCCCATCCTGACAAGTTAATACCCAGCTGGTTGTAATCCGGAGGTAGAAGCTGCTTGATAGTAAAAGCAAGGGACTTAGTTTTGCCTGGATTAATACCCAGATGAATATGCGCTGTATCTTGACCAGCCAGACTGGTCATCAGCTGCAGTGAATCTCCAGACTGAGCCAACAAGACAAGGTCATCAGCATATTCAAGATCTTGAAACAGACTTGCGTTCAGCTCAATGCCATTCACAGCTGCCTCCTCAAACGTATCCATCAACCAAACACTGGACAGTAATGGTGACAGAAGTCAGACTTACCAAACTTCTGTGGAGATAAGAAACCACGTATCTGCCGTTGACTTGAACACAGTTTTCCATTTCATTAAAGACCTCTTTTGTCAATGACACGATCTTTCCAGATACACTGAGTCACCTCATTACGTTGCACAAACTTGCTCAGTGCGCTGAGTCAGAAGCCTGACTGAAATCTATTAAAAAGTGATGTGCACAGCTTAATAAATTCAGCCATCTTCTCAAAAAGCTGTGTCAAGGTAAAGATCTAGTCACCAGTGCAATGACTAGGTCCAAAGCTGACCTGAATATCCTGGGCTTTGCCTTGAAGTGCATTGTTGATTCAAGATATTAACAAGGAAGCAAACACTTTCTCTCGCACCAACAGTGTAATACCACTATAGTTGCATGGGCTTTGCATTAGGGTGAATTAATTTCATCATTAATTTATTATTGTCCCCACCCCAGTCGTTACTCCTCCACACTCAGCATCTTGCCTCTGAACATGAGAATTAGGTTAAAATGTTACTGTTAACATTTTACTGTTACACTGAATTCATCACACCTCTACCCCATTATCGGTGTGTGGAATATTAGCTTTGTATTTATAACCCCTACTTGTCATTTCCATTAATATATGATTATTGTTAGAGAAGACTGTGCCTTTCTTTGTGCCTAACAAGCTATCTGTGTTACTGCACTTTGGTAACCATGAACGATGCTATGTTCAGGCTTCAAGGTCTTGATTCAGCAAAGCAGCACATGCTTAACTTTAATAAAAATCTTAAAGTTGTTAGTCACCAGTGTTAGCAACAGTGGAAGGAGTAGTATAGTCCAGGCCAAGGTGCTTTTACCATGCCTGCATGTTGGTATCCACTTGCATATTTCTGATGTTCCTAGTGACAAATACCATTAGACAATGTATGACACTCTGAGGCAGTTCCACTGCTTTTAACTTGGCTGTCGGCTGGTGCTGCCTATGACTCCAGTGAAGTGGGTCAAGGAACCTAGAAATTGTATTGTAAGTTCCTTGGGACAGGAACTATCTTGGCCTGTGTTTGTACAGAACTTAGTACTTTGGGGTTCATGACTGGACTCCTAGGTGCTACTGCAAAATGGACAATAAAAGATCTGATCTAAGTTACTCCAGTGTGAATCAAAACCAATTGCACCAAATTGTGCTTTCATATAAATGTGGAACAACTCAATTGAAATCAATGGTGTTATCTTAGATAGTCACCAGGATACAACAAAAGCATAATTTGGCCCAGTGGAGTAATCGTTACAGCAGAGTAAACCTGGGGTAAGAGGACTGTGTCCCATGAAAGTCACCCAACCTTGCTAATTTTGATGGACTTCATGCTCATATATGAAAAGAAAAGCTCATGAGGCTTTCCAGTTATGTCTAGTTCTCTTATTGGTTATTACTATTATTTATATTGCAGTAGTGTCTAAAAGCTTTAATCAAGTCATGTCTCCCCTCACTTTGTTTTTGAGCGAGATGATGTACAGATTTTTAGTAAATTACTATTATTTAATATTTAGGCCCGACCTACACTAGAAAACTAGGTCAGCCTAACTATATTGCTCAGGGGTGTGAAAAATCCACACCCCCGAGCGACATAGTTAAGCTGACCTAATCCCCATGGTAGACAGCACTAGGTGGATGGAAGGATTCTTCCTTTCATCAAGGTACTGCCTCTCAGAGAGGCAGATTACCTACATCGGTGGGGAGAACCTTTCCTATCGGCATAGGTTGTGTCTACACTGAAGCGCTGCAACAGTGCAACTGTGCTGCTGTAGCATTTCTAGTGTAAACAAGTCCTTAGATTAAAGCAGCATTGTGCTAGGCACTTTATATAGTAAAGGACAGTCCCTGCTCCAAAGATCTTACAGTGTAAAAAGGGGTGAACTGGGTGGGAAGGTGGGGGCAACAAAAGAATAGGAAGTTTAACTATAGACCAGGTTTGTGCACATCCTAAAGTGTAGCCCAGACTGTCTAATTCATATCCCTGATAGTTTGGGGCAGGACTGTGCCTTCCATAGTACTGCGGTATAACAGAAAGTAGAATTTTGTCCATAATATTGCTGTCCATCCTTACTTTGGTTCTACCAAGATTTTTGGTTTTTTAGCATGGCATGTTTTTCCCCCTTGAGAATGTGCTCCAATATTTAGCAATAGTGATGAAGGCATGGAATACTAATTACTCTAAAAGAGCGTTAGGAAAGGCAGTCTTTCCCCCAGAGTGTTAAAGTTTCTTGGGACAGAAAAGACAAGGAGCTGCTGCTTTGTTTTCTTCTACTTCCTCTGTGTATGAAATCACTTTGATAGATCTGCAGGAAGAGATTTAGTTGCAGATGGCAGAGGTCAGTGTATTGTGTATCCAATGTAGTCAATAATAAAGTCAGGACTTATGCTAACTGAATGTTAATAAGGAATCACAAGGACCTTGGAAAGTCATTATGTCTGGTCATTTGCTTCACAATATTGCTCCAAACAGGCTCTGGAGGCCAATACAAGGGGATTACAAAAAAAAAAACAACCCTAAGAAAAGACTGGATGAATAACAATGCAGAAAGACTAAATATAGTAGAAGGCTCATGTAATGTGCAACAGCTTATCATAAGGACAATTTCTGGATGCAGTGTAATATCGTAAAGAAAATAATAACTTCATTAAAAGACTTTTATCTGTTTTATCACTTTACCCAAACCCAGCCATCCTCTTTTTCTGAGACTGCTGTTCTGTTGGGCTTGAAGATAATTTAATCATGAATCCTTGCCATGTGGTGGTCTGGGAATCAAAACTATGCTTATAAAACATGGATGATTTGATCAGGTATGTGTACGTTCAGATTGCATGTGAAATGAAACAAAGCATAAGAGATGGGCCAAATCCTGAAGGTCTTAATGTTTGGGCAAAATTCATTAATGCATTTGCTTGTGAAAGGACTATAGAATTTGGCTGTATGGGTTTATCTAATGTCTAATGTGCTAGACCATGCAAAACAGAAATGACTTTACTTGAGATGCATGTCATGTAATATCTTCCTGCTAAGAAATGAGTGGAAACAAGCTCTATGCAGGGTTGTGATAAGAGTTGTTCTGACATTTGAATACTGCTGTAAAATGGTAGCCCTTCATCCTCTGAAAGCAAGCACTGAGCCAGCTCAATAGTCCAAGGAGATTGCAGTTGCTGAATAAACATTTTTAAGCGTGTCCACTAAATGCCTTGCTCAGGTCACAAGTTGTTGGTGTGGTTTTGAATTACTCTACCTCCTGCATTGGCTGGCCCCTTTGGAACCGAAGGAGCTGAAAGCTGATCTCTAGGGACTGACCTACGGAGCAGCCTCTATTAGCCCTTGCCCATTCTCTTGATCCTCTTTGGATCAGTGACTGCCAAGCATGGTTCAGTCTCTCAGTGCAGGAGCATCTCAGGGACAAAGTAGCCTGACCTCACCTTTGATTTGTTGGAGGGGTGCGTTGCAGGGACTCCAGCCTATGGAGCTGCATCCTATATGATCAATTACACTGGTCTACAATTTTTTAGAAGTCATCTGCTTCAGAGATAAAATGTGATATTTATTATGTATTTTGATGTGCTGAATTCAAATATGACAATTAAAACAACTGATTGGCTACTGTTTCTAAGATATTTAAGTTTTTACATTTTATGTCTATGTATATTGTGTAGATAGTAGAGTTTTAATCATAAATTGTAAACCTAGGTCTTTTCATGTGTTTATGGTTGCTTTACATGATAATATTTCACCTGTCCTGTTTATGTAAC
>ML677331.1:3261838-3344612 GCA_007922305.1 Dermatemys mawii | reverse complement strand
CAAAGCTGCCACTGATGTTGGTCATAGTTTATGCACCTCAAAAGTTGTTTCATGTTGTCATAGGTTTCCTTCATATGGACTGCATGACCAACTGGAATTGATGGCAAAACATTGCCATTATGCAGCAAAACAGCTTTAAGACTCGTCTTCGATGAATCAATGAAGAGTCTCCACTCATCTGGATCGTGAACGATGTTGAGGGCTGCCATCACACCATCGATGTTGTTGCAGGCTACAAGATCACCTTCCATGAAGAAGAATGGGACAAGATCCTTTTGACGGTCACGGAACATGGAAACCCTAACATCACCTGCCAGGAGATTCCACTGCTGTAGTCTGGAGCCCAACAGCTCTGCCTTACTCTTGGGTAGTTCCAAATCCCTGACAAGGTCATTCAGTTCAGCTTGTGTTATGAGGTGTGGTTCAGAGGAGGAGGATGGGAGAAAATGTGGGTCCTGTGACATTGATGGTTCAGGACCAGAAGTTTCATCCTCTTCCTCTTCCTCGTCTGACTCAAGTGAGAATGATTCTGGTGCATCAGGAACCGGCAATCCTTCTCCGTGGGGTATTGGGCGTATAGCTGATGGAATGTTTGGATAATGCACAGTCCACTTTTTCTTCTTTGACATACCTTTCCCAACTGGAGGCACCATGCATAAGTAACAATTGCTGGTATGATCTGTTGGCTCTCTCCAAATCATTGGCACTGCAAAAGGCATAGATTTCCTTTTCCTGTTCAACCACTGGTGAAGATTTGTTGCACAAGTGTTGCAGCATATGTGTGGGGCCCACCTCTTGTCCTGATCTCCAATTTTTCAGCCAAAATAAAGGGGATAGGCTTTCTTAACCATAGTGGTTATACTGCGCTTTTGGGATGCAAAAGTCACTTCACCACAAACATAGCAGAAGTTATCTGCACTGTTCACACAAGTACGAGGCATCTCTGCTCACTTTGGCTAAACAGAAATGTATCCCTTTGCAAAATCAAACACTGACAAATAAGAGAGCACGACACTGTATGATTTCTAGAGCTGATATAGGGCAATTTGTTCAGCAGAGTGATGTAAGCTTCGTTATGATTGCATCATCCATGACTTCTAGGAATAACATGATGCATTTCATATCATGTATGATGCAATACCAGCTTCAGATTGCATCATTCATTGTTTTGCCTAAAAAGCAAGTACTGTCCAACCCCAGTCATAGATTTATTCATAGATCCAGTCAAAGATGTATTTTTAGTCATTTCTGGTTTAAATTGAGATCCCTTCCCTTTATAACTCACTTATCCTCCGTCATTCCCATGTCAAGGGTCGTATATACTGACCCAATAGCATATCTTGAAAACTAGAGCCAATCAACAATTTTAAGCATCATTTTCGTTCTCAGTGACCCAGAATTAGTAAAGTTCGACTACATTTATTTCAGAAGCATTTTGGCTGTAGAGCAGTGTTATTTGTGGGGCAAAAGAAACAAAAACTCAGAGGGTTCAGTTCACCTCTTTATGTGTTCATTAACCACCATTAATCCTAAAGGTAGGTATAGGCATGCATAGGAATGTATACAGAGTCTCAAATGTTACAGATACTGTATCATGTATCTTTATTAATTTGTTTGTTTACATTGATGCCCTGATCCAGTGAGGCACTGTGTGCCCTCAGGTCCTATTGATTTTAGTGGGAGCTGAGGACAGTTATATTCTCAGTTACAAAGCCCTGTTCTGTTCAGTGACATCATCTCCCACAAGTTCTTTTGTAGATAAATCTTGAGTCTATTGTATATGAAAGAGCAAGGAATGGAGCCTTTTATGAACATGCACCTGTTTCTCTGTTTCAAACATCAGAAGATTGAATATTTCAGGGATTCAAAATTTAAAGTGATGTGCATTTTTAACAAACTTTAAACTGCAGGAATTAACTGCCTCTTCCTGCTTAGCAGTGGGCCAAATGCCACGTGCATAATAATAAGGAAATGAGAAGTTTCAGCAATTCAATTAAAGCATGGAAAGGCTTTTTAATTTTCATCAACTACGCTGGTAATCCTGATGCTTCATATGGAAATGTGACTGTTCTGACTTAAGTATCTTATATGTCAGATATATTCAATTTAGCTTTACTGGAAAATTTTCAGTAATCCCACTAATGTTTATATACTGTGTCTCGCTTTCCCCCAGATACGTTAATGATGACACATTTAAGAAGACTATACACCAGAACAGGGGAGGGCAAACTTTTTGGCCTGAGGGCCACATTGGGGTTGCGAATCTGTATTAAGGGAAGGCTGTGCCTAGCCAAACAGCATGGCCCCTGCCTCCTATTGCCTCCTCCCCCTTCCTGCTCCCTGACTGCTCTCTCAGAACATCCGACCCATCCTACCCCCCATTCTCCTTGACCTCTGACCACCCTACCCCCTATCCACAGCCCTGCCCTATCCAACCCCCAATACTCCCCGTCCCCTGACCGCCCTCCTCAACCGCTGACCCATCCAACCCCCACCTGCTCCTTGTCTCCTGACTATCCCCTCCCGGGACCCCCAAACACTGTTCCCTCTAAGCTGTGCGTGTGTGTGCATGCACACATAGATCCTAAACCCTGCGCACACAGCAAAACACTGAGTGCACAAAAATTTGCACAGAAGAAATTTTTTGTGCACACAGCCTGTCAAAAATTTGCGCAGAAGAAATTTTTTGCGCACACGGCCTGTCAAAAATTTGCGCAGAAGAAATTTTTTGCACACATGGCCTGTCAAAAATTAGAGGGAACATTGCCCCAAAACCCTAACCGCCGCCCCGGAACCACCTTGCCATCCAACCCTACATGCTCCCTGTCCCCTGACTGCCCCGATCCCTATCCATCCCTCAGCCCCTGACATGCCCCTCAGGACTCCCAAGCCTATTCAACCCTTCCTGCTCCCTGTCCCATTTTTGACTGGGCGTTCTGGTCAAAAACGGTAAATCTGGCAACCCTAGTGTTACTGCACTAACTATAACTGCGTAGAAAGCAGTGTGATGTTGCAGCTTGGACTGGAGCTGGAGCATAATCCCCTTCCTAGGCTTTTTTTAGTGAGGTAGCATAAGCCTCAGGAGCTCAAGTCTGTTGATCCAGGCTGGCAGGCTTGCTTCTATGGGCTATATAGACGTATCCTGACAGGGCAGCTGCATGGATCCAGTTGTGGATTGGGTACTGAACTGGAAGAAAGGAGAGCTGAGTTCAGTATCTTGCTCTGCAACTGATCTACTGCATGACCCTGGACAAGTTAGTTTGCCTCTGTTTTCCCTTCCTCATCTTTTGTGGCCTGTAAGATTATTAGGACATGGATTATCTGTGTGTGCATAAAGTCTAGCACAATGGGATTCTGATCTCATCTGGAGCCTCTGGATGCCATCCCAATAAAATAATAACAGTAATTAGAACTGGTAGGGTATTTTATTTTTAAAAGTCGTAGGAAAATGCAATTTGTTGAAACCAAAGCTTTTCATGAGAAAGGGCAGCTTTGACAAATTTCCTATTTTGAGTATCTCTCAAAACTGTTTTTTCAATATTAGCAAAATATCCTGTTTTCAACATTTTTGAAATGAAAAGTTCAATTTTTTGGTTGGTAATGACTTCATTTAGAAATGTAGCTTAATTTATTGTTTTAAAGAAAGGGAGGAAGTAAAGAAAAAGGTCAAAATCACAATAAAACATTTCAAAATGATCAAATGAAATATTTTAATTGATCTGATTTTTGTTTTTGTTTGTTTGTTTGTGAAACTTTTAGAATTTCTGACTTTGTCTGAATTTGGGAGAGGAACATTTTTCAAAATCTTACAAATTCTCCCAGGACTGGAAACCATATTCTACCCAGCTCTTAAAATAGGCATAGCCAAGAGATCTGGATGAGTATCTGTCTAAACATTTGAATCCTTATTTGAATTGCACTCCAATGCTTTGAAGAATCATGTGTCTATGCCTCATGTAACCCTCCCTGTTCTCTTTTTTCTTTTTTCCTGTTTTTGTCATCTTGATAATTTTCACTAGTTTTCTAGTGAAAAAAGTGTAATTTCAAAGTAAGGTAATGGGCAAAACATAGTTGCTCGTGGTCTGTGCTTCCCCAGTTCTCATTCATATTGATTGGGATGGGTTTCTGCTGCCACAGCTTGTTGTGCAACTGGTATTTGTCTGAGCCATTCTTTCAGAACATAAGTGCATAAGAATGGCTGTATTGGGTCAGACCAAACATCTACCTAGCCCAGTATCCTGTCTTCCGACAGTGGCCAGTGCCAGGTGCCCTGGAGGGAATGAACAGAACAGGTGATCATCAAGTGACCCTATAGCAGGGTGCTGGTGCAGAGGCACCTAATCAGCCCCTGCTCAGCCAGCCCCAATCAGGGGAGATAGATTGGGACTGGGGAAAGCCCGATGTCTGGCCTGTGGATTGGCTACACCTGTTGGCCTGAGGGCTATAAAGGCTGGAAGGAGCCAGAAGGAAGGGGGGAATGGTGAGAGTAAGGTCAATCTCCTGGCTGAGGGCTGCTGCCTTTGTGAGGAGCCAAACAACCCTCTAAGTTGTATATAGTTTAACACTGGTGGTGGGCACTGCATTGTAAGATAATAAAGACACAGGTGTTTCACAGTGAAAGCCTCTCTGAGCTTTATTTGGGCAGCCAGTGGGCTGCAGGAAGAGGAGGCCAGCAGACCCTGTTACAGACCCATTCCCAGCTTCTGCAAACAGAGGCTAAGGACACTTCAGAGCATGTTTTTTGCATCCATTCCCATCCTGGCTAATAGCCATTGATGGACCTTTCCTCCATGAACTTATCTAGTTCTTTTTTGAATCCTATTATAGTCATGGCCATGGTGTCCCCACAGGGCCAGCTCAGGAGACCCCTTTCTAAAGAGCTGCAAACTCTAGACATTGGTCAGTCTTTTAATTGAAAATAATCAGGGGACAAAACTTGCAATAGTGCACTGAGGTATTTTTGAGCAGCTTGTGAGTGTAGGTGTAAGTGTTTAATCCCAGAATCCATTTATAAGGCCTTAAATCCATACATATGTACAAATGATGAATTAAGTGGATCAGTTTTGCTTTATGTATATTCCTCACCATGCTGTTCATTAGCTGAACGAAGAGAATAGTTTCAGAGTTTCAGATCAAGTCTATCAAGGTTTGGCAAGCCAAACAACTCATTCGGAAGCACTGCCATGTGGGAGACCTGGGCTTTGGAGTGATCTTGAATCTCAAATTTCTCAACATGGCAGGGGCAGGGAATGTCATGGAGGAAGTGCTCACAGTCTCCACTGGGATGGTGAAGTCTACTTTACTCCTTGTTGCACCCCAATACGGAGCAATGTCCAGCCGGCTGAGAGGAGATTGCCTGCTTTTTTCAGTCAAAAGGGTGTAGCTGTTGATGTAGCTAGTGATGTATGGAGAGGGCATGTGTGGAAGAGATTCGCATCCCAGAGGCATTGCAGCATGCCACTTTAGGGGTGGGAGAACACGTATGGATAAATAAAAGCTTCAAAACCAAAACCAAAGTGTTTAGCAGTGGTCAAAAAGTTTGGCTAACTTTCTGTGTATCATCATCTTTCACGTCTGTGCTATTTCTAGTTTCAGAATACCATAAAAATGTCTGTTGCTTTATGTCTAGCCCAATTTGAAACAGGAAGCATCAGAGCTTTTGTAAGAAAGCATATTTAGCTGAGATTTCCAAGTCAGTTTAGCAGATTGAAGGGGATCCGGTGGTTTGGATATTATTATCCTCTAAACGGAACAGCCAATCTTTGAGGCTCATCTGTCACAACTCAGGAAGAGGAGAGGGTAAAAATCCTAAGACCCCACTGAGGCAAGCTAAAGTCCCAAGTCTTTGTCTTGGGGTAAAGCAGGGGTGTTTCATCTCTTGGCCAGCACTGCTGTATATTGGTCTAGTCAGTTGAGACCAAAATAGACATTAAGTGCTTTCGCTTGAACATCTGAGGACCACTGAAATAAGAGAGAAACGGGAAGGCCTGTAGCAATAATTTAATAACGTTCCATTAGATCACATGAAGCTGTCAAATGCTCATCTTTGGGCATCAACAGAGTCTGCTGCTACGAAACATTGAACTTATATACATCAATATTTGTACTTTGTAGCAGCACTCCAACCTGGGCAATGCTTCTGCATTCCAATGAAGATCACGTGTTTTTTCCTTCCCGCCCCAAAAAACCCAGCTAACCCATAACCCCAGGGTCCAGTATGCTGAATTGGTGATAAAATCAAAGTGAGAGTGGGGGATATTTTTACAGAGACCAGGCATTGCTCTCTTTTGACAAGAGACAAATGTTTCATTCAAATGCTACATTTCGCATATTGGAAACAGTAATGAATTCTTGTGCACCTTTCTGCCTAGTTCACAATGTCAGCCACAGGCATTGAGGCACCTCAGGCTTTCCTCACAACATTAAATTGAATGTTACACCCCCCAGTGGAACGGTGCATAAATCAAGTGTTTGATTTGCATGGACTCTCGTGAACAACCCCATTCTGTGCAAATATAAACATAAACCCAGCCTTGAATATTATGTCAGGGACAGGAACAAAGCAATCTAGGGCTTCCAATAAAAGTCTCCTACCAAGTGTAATTCATGCTGGTATTATGCTGCTCTCGTGTCAAGCCTGTTATTAAAATTCTTGGTTTTGCCTCCTTTTTTCATTTCAAAGAAAATGTTTTTTTCTGACCTTCTTGTATTCTAAAAAAACCAGTATACACCAGTACTATTTATAAACTGGTGTCAGGTAGAGGAATCGGAGAGAGAATTGTTTTTTCCTTGGTAAGCAGTAAACCTAGCATGGATATAGGGATAATAAAGCAAAGCCTGGATGATCATGGAATAAAAATTCATAAAAAAAGATTAGGTATCTGTGTGGACTTGTTCCACTAGAGGCTGTGTTCCCATGTGAATGCTCAAAGCTGGCACAGGGCAACTAAGTGTAAAAAGTTCCTTGAAGGCAATAAATAAAGGGAAATTATGGTCACATAGTTAGCTGCAGAATATGTGCCCAGTTCAGTAAAAGTTCATCTGTATATGCATCTGTAGGTCTCTCTGATTCTACCAGGTCATCATATACTGTACAATTCTGCCATGTACTTGTGTTATAAATGTATGAACTTCAAAGTAGTAATTATTTTGTTACTTTGTAACTGGCTCTATAGTTTACTAGTAATTTCTACGGCAATCTGGTATCTTCCCAACAGGTCACAGCGTCCCAGATCACATAGTCAGGTGAAAATTTGCCTGTGAGCAGTTCAGTGATAGTTTGATCTCCATCCTGTAGGCTTCCACCATTGTACCTGTATAGTTCGTTGTATATTTTGATACATTTTTATTTGTAGCTTTGAGTGTATTAGCATCTAGGTGGCAGTGGTGAAATCCTGACCCTGTTTACTTCAACAGGGCTTAGATTTCACCCAGATCTTCAACTGTTATAAACTGGGAGCTTCTTTTAATTTAATAGAACTATGCTAATTTACATCAGGTGAGGGTCTGACTTCTAGGTATGCAAGGTTCTAATTTACCATAAATGGAACATATGGCTTCTTTCCAGTTTAATCCTAACTCAGAATTTCCTAGTTTTATGATTGTTGTTTCTTAAATGTTTTATTTTTTACTTTTAAATTATAGATATACATTCTCAACTTTAATTCAAGTTTAATAATGTATATTCAATGAAAATTTTATTTATTTATTTAGATAGATAGACGGACATAATTTTGTTGTTGTAGCCATGTTGTTGCCAGGACATGATAGGCAAGGTGGGTGAGGTGATTTCTTTTAGTAGACCAACTTCTGTTGGTCCTAGACAAGCTTTACAGCTTGAAAGCTTGTCTCTTTCATAACAGAAGTTGATCCAATAAAAAATGTTACCTCACACACCTTGTCTCTCAAATTTCATAACAGCAGTTACAGCACACTAATTTAATACTAATGCTAAAGAATTATTAAAGCCACATTCATTTAGCTTTATCAAATAGGTTTCTTTGCAGTCAGTAACTGACTTTTGCGATATGATTTTGTTCAGAATATGGCTCTTATCTTGTTAACTTGTACATAATTGCTTTATCAAATCTTAAAACTGGGCATAACTCATTTATTTGATGAGTTTTTTCTCTTTGTCTCTTTGCAAACTGTCCTCAAGCACATCACAATTTTCTGTGACTTGTTCAAAATAATTTGCTGAGTAATTCTGGAGAGTAAAGCTGGCTCTCCAAGCAGATAGGTGTAAGTAGAAATTTGAGCTGTTTTACTAGAGGTCACAGATTGCAAGTTGTGTTTCTATTCCCTGTTTGCATGACCACCTGAGACATTAGGTCTCAGGTGTGAATACTATTGTTTATAAACTCAAGTTTTCATCTCCATGGACATTCTGCAAAGTTAGCTTAACTATTGCTGTTTGTGTGGACACTCAAGCAGGATAGCTCATTTGCTAAGAGATTCATAGGAAGTGAAGACACAAGGGATAGGTCTTCACTACCCGCCGGATTGGCCGGTAGTGATCAATTTTAGTGACCAATTTCTCACATCTCATTAAGACACGAGAAATTGATCGCTAGCGGCATCCCCGTCAACTCCGTAACTCCAGCTTGCCGCAAGGAGCAAACTGGAGTCGACGGGGGAGCGTGCCGCCACCCGCTGCCGCCATGAGGATGGCAGGTAAGTCGGCTGAAGGTACGCCGACTTCAGCTACGTGATCTTCAGTCGATCCTCCCCCCCCAGTGAAGACACAAGGAGTGCAAACACAAAAGTCAATTTAAATATATGAGACTCAAATATATCAGATCTAAATAGCTAATTCATACTTTGAGCCTGAATGTATGAACTCTTTAATGAATAATCCTCATCTGTATACCTGTACTTGCACTTCTGTGCAAATTATTTGCTTATAATGGAAGTACCAGTGGCTCATTGTTACATGACTCTTGTCTTTATTGCGTTTGAAGTTCTTGTTACTTGATTATATTATAGTATTACCTAGAGGCGCACAATTGAGATCAAGGGCCTGTGTGGTTAGGTGCTGTACAGACACATAGCAAGAGACAGTATCTGTCCTGAAGAGTTTGCAGTCTGGAAGAACAAAACAGCTGAAGACAGAGGACATATATATACTTACAGATGAGATTAGTCCCTTAAAGTTGTAATTGATTTCCAGTAGGAATGCAGCAGAAAATTCTGCATCCAAACACCTCTGAGTTTTGGAGAAATTTATATCCAGTTCTAGACCCTAAACCTTACAGTTTCCATCTCTATAACTGACTTAAAAAAATATCCTGGTCCAAACTCCTCCAAAACTGTAAAGAAGTTTAGATTCAGATCTGAGCTGTGCAATTCAGGCCCATCTCAAATTTCCAGAATCCACATCTCCTGCTGCATTACCACTGTGCCAGATCCATCTTTCCACAAAAGCCCACATTCAGATCCTTTTAGTTCTCTGAAGCGGGTATTAGTTCGCTATGTTTCTCATTCACAATAAATGTGTAAGTTGACACTTTTTTTGTAAGAGAGAGAACCAGTTATCACCTCACATGTTTATTTCCCCATTTGGGCTGCAAAAGAACCACATAATTGTTCCTATTTCTTATGCCTGTTTTGAGAGGTCTGAAGGAGGCCATCAGCCATTCAGTACCATTGATGGGGCTGTCTGCTTGAAAGCTTTAATGAAGCAGGGCACCAGTACTGCACTGAGAAGTGTAGAAGAGCAATATAACTGCTTAGCTGCACCCAAATTCAGGCATTAGTATTATGCCCTCTTTGGAAGGGAGCTTCTGACACCTTTATATCCTTTGGGGAATGGGGCTGCTGGAATCTGGGATATACACGAGCAAGGACAATACTACTTTTATCTTTTGCCTCTGTGTACCCATTGCAGTGAAATGTCCTCCCCCTTCAGTCTGAGCGATTAAGAAGCTAGCCCTCTTATAAATTAGCAGCATATTAACTTTATGGCTTTAAGCTGGTCTAAATTATGTTTGGTTCCTATATGTTTTTAAGGGGTTGTTGAAAGCAGAGTTAGGATAATACTGAGTAGTCTGAAAACACCTCATCTGTAGCCTTTTAAACAGTTATTTGGTCATAAAATGCACAGGATATTTTTGTAGACAGACATTATGTATATGCCAGACCCTGTGCTTCTCCTCAGGCACAATCCCCATTGGAGTTAATGGTAGTTTTGCCTGAGTAAGGACTATAAGATTGGGCTCTTGGTAAGTAAAAGAAATTCTTATTCACAGTACCATAAAAGGCATATTAGTAGCATGAGGCGTTAATCGTTAAACAAGAATAAAATGAAACTCAGTCCTAGGTAGAATCATAGAAATGTAGGGTTGGAAGAGACCTTGAGAGGTCATCAAGTCCAGCTCCTTGTGCTGAGGCAGGATGAAGTACACCAGACCATCCTTGACTTATGTTTGTCTAACCTGTTCTATAAACCTCTGGTGATAGGGATTCCACAACCTCTCTTGGAAGCCTATTTCAGATCTTAATTACCCTTTCAGTTATAAAGTTTTTCCTAATATCTAACCTAAATCTCCCTGCAGATTAATCCCATTAGGTAGAGCATGGAACACACACAAGTTATGATAAAATGAGAATTGTTCAGACTGGATCTGGCTTAAAGTGTAATTATAATTATAACTTATTAGATAATGGGTTGTCAAGTCATTTAACCTTCCTATGTTTTGGTTTCCCAATCTGTAAGATGGAGATAATAATACTTCCTTACTCCTTAGGGTGTTGTGGGCCTAATTCGCTGATATTTGTAAAGGATTTTGGGATTCTCAGATGAACACTGCAGTGTAAGTACAAAGTATCATGATTATTAACCATCTGCTTTATTTTCCTCTTTTTCAGGCAGCATTTTTCTTTATATTTTCTCTATGTAAAATTTACTGAAAGTATTATTTTAAAAGGTCAGTTTCAATTCTTAGACCCTATTCAATAAATCACTTAAGCACCTGATTAACTCCCATTGATTTAAGTTACTTACTTAGATTTATTTTAGAGTCAATGGGACATAAGCATTTGCTTAAGTTAAGTCCATACTTAATTGTGTGGTGAGTAGGGATGAATTTAAGTGCATGCTGAAAGTTAAACATGTGCCTTTATGCTTTGCTGAATCACATCTTAGACATCCTACTATATTTAACTGCAATACTCAATGGCAGAAGTTACAATGCTAACCAGAGGTTTTCAAACTTTCCTGGGGTACTCACTGGCAATCTGCAGAGTGCAGACTGATTATATGGTGTTAACTCTCCTGTTTTCCAGCTGCTAAAATCATATTAAAATACCTTAATTTTTTCCTAATACAGTATTATGCAATAGCTGCAGCTGCCACTGGGATGTTATTTGCTCATAAACAGGAAGGGAACTGGTCTGTGCAATTGGGGATTCAGAAGAGATGTGAGATAATTGCTGTATTAATATACAGCTTATGCTACGAAAAGGTTTGAAAACTCGTGTACCAGGATAAATGTAAAATATGGAGAACAGCAGACGAACACAAGTGTCTGTCCTTTCACATCAATGGAAAGTTGCATTACAATCGGGTTTGGGTATGATTAAAGAGATATTGTTATGCCACAACTATGCAGTCCATTCTTAGCAACATAGAAGCTTTTTAGTGACTGTTATTTTATTTATACAATTGAAAATGACATGATTGTGATACATACAATTTAATGACTTGTCTTGGTGGCTTCCACCTTTATGATGTGGGATATATGCTATATGGTCTCTTCTAGGCTAAAAGGGGTTGAATGGTGACTTTGTAACGTTACCTTTCCTTTTACTTGTGTCTTCATTGAGCTCTTTGAGAACTTTGAATTTGTAGCCATAGTGTTATAAAATGAATGATCATCCTCTGTATCAGAGAGGAAGGATGTTTTTGTGATTAAAACACTAGACTGGAAATCAGGGAAGACTGCATTTAATTCCCAGCTCTGCCACAGACTTCCTGTGTGCCCTCTTAGGCAATACATGCCATTGCTCGCTGCCTCACGTCCCCATCTGTAGAATACTTCCTTTCTGTCACCTTTCTTCTCTATTTAGATTGTAAGCTCTTGGGTGGTGACTCTCTTACTGTTTAAATATTGGGGTCTTAAAGTGTTGTTTTAAATATAAATAGTAAAAGGCTAATTGGAAATTCAATTCATTCCATGTTTAAAATTAATATTTTAAGGTAGGTGTTATGTATTACTGATATTGGTGTCCACGAACACTTGTCACTTCCACAGAGGTCTAAAAGCATGCTATGAATTTACTGCCAAATTCATTGAGGGCTATCACTGAGTGCTGGATATACTAGGGTTGGTTCCAAGCCCAGATCCAACTTCTGGTTATAAAACTTCCTTGCTTTTAATACCAGGAAAGATGTATAATCAGGAAACCAGCCAAATTTACAATTCTTGTACAAAAATCTCCATTTCTTCCTTTCAGCATTCTACAGTAATGCAAAGCTCCTCATCTGGGTGGCTTCACAGGCACTTTTTGTTATTAAACTTGTATATTACAGTGGTGCCGAAGGACCAAGCAAAAGTGGGGCCTATTATGCGAGGTGCTGATCAAACGGCATAGGCCCTGCCCTGAAGAGCTGTGCAGCACTGCTGTAGAGCTTCAGTGTAGACATTACCTACACCAGAGGGAGAACCCCTCCTCTTGGCAGAGGTAATCCATCTTCGTGACAGGCAGTAGCTAGGTGGACAGAAGAATTCCTCCATTGACCTAGCATTGTCTACACTGGAGCTTAGGTTTATGCAGCTGTCTCTCAGGGGTGTCAATTTTTCACATTCCTGGGTCTGGTCCACACTGGTGGGGGGGAATCGATCTGAGTGGCGCAACTTCAGCTACATGAATAACTTAGCTGAGATTGATGTACTTAAATCTACTCACTGTGGTGTCTTCTCTGCAGTGAGTCGACTAATGACACTCCCCCATCGACTCCTCCTGTGCCTCTTACTCCAGTAAATCAGACACGATAGAGGTCTCAGGGCAGGTGAAGAGCCTGAAAGGGATGGGAAGAGATAGCTGAGGATAACTGCCAATAAGTACAGGGCAGAGAAAGTCCAGTCAAAACTGTAGTAAGTTCTCTGAATGTCCAAAGGTCCCTGCTTTGGCTGCTTCTACATCTGCTCCTCCTGATTTGAATCTGGCTGGCTCCACTCCTCAGTTTTCCCCAAAGCCACATGGTGGAATGGAGAAGCACCACCTGGGTCCTAATTTCTCCAGAATGAGGGGATCTCCCCTGGGTTGTTCTAGGTCTGGAAGGGTGCTAGGAGGATGGGTGTGTCCAGCTGGGGCCCATTTCCTATCCCTATACAAAGCAGAGCAGTCCCTTCAGTTGGCCTTAAAAACTTGCCAGTTTTACCTTAGATAAATAGATAAGTTTTCCTCAGTATCTCTGGATTCCTGTGGTGTTCCTTATGCTTACTATTAGAATTGCCTTAAATGCTGCAGATATTGAGGTAAAGCTATGTGGCTATCTAAGACCCTTATCCTGCACACACTTATGCATGTGCTTAACTCCATGCATAGAAGTAGTCCCACTGAAGTCAACGGAACTATTCATGAGGATGAAGCTAAGCAGCTGCATAAATGTGCAGGGTTGGAACCTAAGGTGAGATCTGAGGCAATCACTATATTCCCAAGGGTGATCACTTTAAATAATGACAGTTCTTAGAAGACAGCGGGAACATTCTAACCACTCAGGAGCTGCCTTTCCAAAATTATTCACAGTGGGCCTGGAGGGACTGATTTTCATTGGGTGAAATCCTGACTCCATTCAACTCCAAGTCAATTGCAAAACTTCCATGGATTTCAATTGCCCCCAGGGAATGAGTTGGCCATCTAGAGTGACAGAAAAAATAATTTATGATGACCACTATTTACTTTCTCTGATATCAAGATTTTTTGGATGAATTTTCCAATCCGTCCGCATGTCTGTGTATTGTTCTTAATTATCCAGAAAAACATGGCAGCCAGCCCATCCTATCCCATTCCACCATGAAGCTATGTAGATTGCAACGTCATACCTGTGTATTCTACAACTTGGTGGAGAACGTTCCCTTTTTTCTTAGAACAGCAGCTGTAAAATTATTGTGAAGAGCACAAGGGCCCATCATGGATTGTCAAGATGGAGCTCTGGGCTAGTCATGTTCTCAAGATCACACAGGGCCAACTCTGAGCTTGCTGATGTGATTCCCCTCTCTAGTGCTGGGCAACTCCCTTAGCCGCTCTGTTTCACTTCCCCCGCTGCTCACAGCATCAGAGTAGTAACACTTCCCTAGTAAGGGCCTCATGAGGGTTAGGCAGTAAGTGTTGGGTTAGCACTCTGAAAAAGAAAATCGCATTGTATTTTTAATAAAGGCTGTTTGAATCCTATTGTGCTAGGTGACTAGGGTTCTTTGGGGCATGGGGTATTAGTTACTAATAGGTAACAGTTATTTTATTTTTTTGCCCAATTCTGATCTCAGACACCTCAATATACTTAGTTATTTAGCAGGCGTATAGGGTAGTGTGTGGAACCATCATAAATGGATCGATATCTCACTGTGAGGCATGTCACCAAAATGTGACACTGACCCACACAATATGTTATATCACTGTCTGTTTGGAAAATTATAGACATCAGAAATACTCAGATTCTAAAGACTGAGGTTGTGAAAAGCTTTGTACATATTACAGAAATGAATTATACACATAACTCCTTCTCTTAATTTGCCTTGTGTCCTCTATTCTAGGTCTTTTTCATGCATTTTAAAGGCCAAATCTGCACATTTGGACCTTGACAAGCTGAGATCTGACACCCCTCCTGTGTCAGAGATGAGAATCTGACCCATATGAGATAGAGATTAAAATGTTCAGTTGTCTGGAAATTAAAACTTGATCAAGGACTCTGTAATGCAGTTGATCGAGATCAGCACCATGTCAAATTTCTATTGTCATTGTCATGATTAAGAGAGGACATGAAGGGTGACCTCTGTCTTGATTGAATCTGTAACAAAGAGAATGGGGGAACCTATTCTAATTGGGGGGAGGGGGGAATTGCAACCTAAAAAGGTTACTTAAAAATCTAGTTTTTTATCTACTACCCAGTAATGTAATATCTTAAATGTATCAAAGGATCTTGTTCTTAATACAACTAGGAAGAATGCAATTTACTTCAAAGAACACCTTTAATAACATCCTTGGAAGGTCTGACTCACGTTCAGATTTTTCAATCTGAAAGGCAGTTTAGTGTAGTACCCAGCCCTGATAAAAGTTTCCTGCAATCTAGGAGCCCCAGAAAAGGAAGACTGTGGCCCTGATTCTGCAATCTCGTCCACGAAGAGCCCAGTAAAGCTCTGCGCTGGTGCAAGGGCCTGCCTGAATGGATCAGAGCCTGTATGTGTAATGAAGCCTGATCTCCTCATTGTTTGTTGGGGGCATGATGGGTCCACTTTGTTCTCCCCACTTTCTAAAAGCATCTTTAGACCCTTAAAATGAAAATACTAGTTCCCTTTTACAGCAGTTAAGGAACTTGGCCTGGATCCAACAAGGATTTTTGCCTCATTGGGTCTACTTCAGTAATAACCCTATTTTCTTCCTCAGTAGATCCTGCACCAAACCTAACTGCAAAGCTACTCAATGAAATAAGTGCAAAATATTCTTACCCAGCTGGCTCCATGCTCTCCTTTTATATTCAATCATGAAGAATAATGAATCAGACGATTGTAGTGGTAAAATCCAAATGTAGATATTTGCTGTCCCTACTAATGAGAGAAAAATATAGTAGACCATTGGCCTAAAGGTTCCAGCTGTGATTCCTTTGTAACTTAGAGTGCATTAAAAAAGCTTCAGTCAGCAAGATAAGTTAATTTTTTATGACCTTTATAAACTGTTTTGGCCTGGAACTCAGGAACATCTCTTTAAGATTAAATTTTTAAATCCTTTTAGCTCAGGATTGCTAAGCATCTTGAGACCTTTTTGTTTCAGAAAAAACATACAAAATCTATAGATAAATTCTATTTGTGACAATTATTGTCAGAGTAATGATTAGCTAACATAGCACTCTTTGTTTTTAGCGGTTCTGTCTCTACAATTGTAATCTAATATAACTCACCAGTTACTGTTATAACTGTATAGCTGTATAGTTACTGTTATAATTACCAGTTACTGTTGCTCACATTTGCAAATTTTTGGAGAATCAAATTGGATTGTCACTGATGTCATCTTCTTTCATGAGGTCATTGTTCGGTTAGCTAAAAATATAATCATGATTCCATCATAGAATGCACAGTAGCAACACTCTGATAAATTACAGAACATAGCTTGTAATTCATAATCACACAAATGGATTCAATACAATGCTGGTGGGGAGTCAATAATATGTAAGGAGTTGTCTGCACTTCAGTCATTTTAAAGAATTTCCTTTCATTCCATTTGGTTCTCTTCAAGTGGAGTTTTAAACATCCCCGGGTTTCATAATGATAAAGGTTAGGTTGGATGGGAGCATATAATGACTCCAAAACTCAGCTTGGTAATCCTTGCTTTACATACTATGCCTTCTCAACAGAGCCTTGGACTGTATAGTTGTAAAGCTTTTTGTTTCCTAGTAAAATTTAGAATGTACTCTTTTTTGAACTTTTATTTTGATTATTTATATTTTGTTACAACACAGAGTGAGTCAGTCTATTGAAATCAATGGAATCACATGGGCATAAAGCTGGTGTGCTATAATGGTGAATTAATCAGGCTCTGAGTATTTGCATTGCCAGAGAAGGAATGATAGGACATGAGAATACTACTCGTAGATAGAGTTTAGCAGAGTGTATTGTCTAGTGGTTAGAATAGAGGATTACATTCTATTTCCAGCTCTTCCATTGAGTGGTCATACCGTCAGACCTTGGGCAAGTTAGTCAGATTTTCTTTGCTTTAGTTAACCACGCATCTCTCTGAATTCCCCCTATTTAATGTTTGTAAATGGCTATCTGCATCATGGAGATCATACTGGATGATCGCAGTGGTTCCTTCTGGCCTTAAAAAAATCTATGAATCCTGAAAGAATTATTGTTGATTATAAATAATCTCTTGGAGATTCTGCTTGCTCTGATACTGACTCAAAAGGAATTTTGATTTCTTTTGGTACTTGTACAAATTTATCAGTTATTGTGGTGTGTGGCAGGGCAGGGGTAAAAACCCCTAGAGTGCCCTGCCTCTGCACAGTAAACCCTGCTTGTAGGCAGGAGGCTCCAGGGCAGGGGCTGGCCTCAGCTGCAAGAATGCAGAGCTAAAAGCCCTAGCAAGAGTTACTGCAGGGAGCTCAGCTGGGTTAAAGGGCCACAGCTGTAGCTGGGCTCAGGAGGCAGGATAAAAACGCTGACTCATGGTCAGCAGGGGGGAAAAGGGCCTAGGCAGGGAGAGGAAGGCTGTGATGCTCTCTCCAGGCTGTGAGACAGGTACCTTGGGGGCTGAGAGGCCAACAGCCCAGAACTGTGGGGTCACTGTTGTGGGGTGCACAGATGATTTCACAAGGACACCCATGTAAATAAAGGACATGTGGGGCAGCACTAAGACTGTGTGGAGACCTTTGTTGAGACCAGAGAGACCACAGGGGGCACGGACCCTGTGACATGGTGTTTTGAAAAATATAAATGGCTGGTAACCCATGCTGAGTATTTAATTTGTTCATTTGCAAGTTAAGTGTTTAACAGCTCATTTGATTGTGCACCTCCCTCAGTAAACACTGAATACAGAAGATAGCACTAATGTTTTGCATAGTAGCAGTACTTCTGATTCACACTTGAATAACCCTGTGTTTAAAAACAATAGTCTATTTATGTAAGTTTCTTCAATTTCAATTATGTTCAAAGATACCCCTTCTTGTGTATAACTTAATTAATCAAGCATGTCTGCTGTTTCTAGTTTCTAATGTTGTCTGGCTTCACAAAGGCTGAATACAAATGTACAGCTGCATCATTTTCTTCAGAAATCATATCTTCTGCTTGCTGCTGAACAATACAAAATGTGTTATTGATCATATACATGATTGGATGGAGGTTACTGGAGGGAATACCCTCTGTAAATTTCCTTTGATCCTACTAGATGTTGTTACCACTCTGCTACAGGAAATAAGTGAGTGTAATGATTTTAGAGTGGTGGTATTGTTGGCTATATCAAAGATGAAACACTGCCGGTGTTCCCTTAGCAGACTTTATAGTAGGGCCACCATGAAATATCTGAAGACCATTATTTACTGGAAATAAAAGAACAAGGCAGAAATCGATTACTACGACCCTAGATTTATGTCTCCATTGCACTCTGTATACATCTCCTCTTTGTTCTAACTTCATGGAAGGATACTTAATATATAATGGAAAGAGGCTTTTGATTTATTTTTTGTTTATTATTTTTGGCATTCCTTGGAGAAATTCTGGAAATCAATACTTAGATGTATGTGTAACGTGGGTATAGGTACTGTGATGCAGTGGCAATTGATGTATCTGTGCATTTTACACAGAGAAGGAGGGTTCTTTGACACACTGAACTCTGTGGTCACAGGTAAAATACACTTGGCTTCAGTGCAAGAGAGCTGCATCTCTTCTGCTTGGTTATATAAAATGTGATGGGTCAAGGCCAGATGGCTATAGGAAAGTGCTGAAGAACAGATATGTGAGTCTCAGGCTAAACAAATCCCTGGTACCACTGGACCCTTCTAGAAATCAGTAGAAACAGCTAGCCTGATTGAGACACCTGAAGCCAATCAGGGACTGGCTGAAACTAGTTAAAAAACTCCCAGGTAGTCAGGTGGGTGTGGGTGTCAGGAGCTGTGGGAGGAAGTTGTGCTGTTGGTGAGACTGAGTGGTGGACAACATATCGTACGCAAGGAAGGAGGCTCTGAGGTAAGGGTGAAGTGGAGTTTGAAGAAGTGGGGACTGCTATGGGGAAGTAGCCCAGGGAATTGTATTGTGTGTTGTGGATAAAAGGTCAGCCATCTTAGCTGATACTGTTAGGGTCCCTGGGCTGGAGCCCAGAGTAGAGGGCGGGCCCGGGCTCCCCGCTTTCTACCTCCCCAAATTAATCACTGAGATTGGGAGACAACCGAGACTGTGCCAGGAAAGATAGCTTCTCCTCACTGGCTTATGATGAAAATGGCTCAATAGGCTGTGACCTTGTCTCTAGAGAGAGAAGGGCCACGTGGAGGGTCGCAGTGAGCCTCTGAGGCTAGTGAAATCCTCCAGGAAATGCAGAATCCACGAAGATAAGGACAGAGCTTTGTCACAAAAATGATCCAGAAAGTATAGTCCCTTTAAAAAATGCATGATACTAGGCACTGTTCCTGCAAACACTTGCTCAGATGCTTAGCTTTAAGCACGTGAATAGTCCCATTGATTTCAGTGTGGGTACTCACTTCACACACGTGTTTGTTAGACTGGAGCCTTGTTCCAAGAAGTAAGAGAAGTGTTACCATTAACTTCAGCGAGAGCAGCATTGAACCTCTTTTGTTTTATTTTTATTGTCAACCCCAAATGTTCAAAAATCATGAATCAGGTCTCAAAAACCCATGAGATTTAAAATAAATAAACTTTAGGATATTTTTTTCAGTTTGCCTGCAGGTTTCTGAGACGTTAGGGTGCATGTAGTCACATTTTGAAGCTTTTCTCCACAACCATAATGGCTCCAAACTTACTTTAAAAAAAAAAAAAAAGAAAGCTGAGATTCTTACCTAATTGCATGACTCCAGGAGCTGGGACTTTAGGAAAAGTATCAGATAGTGTGAGACCTGAGAGAACAATGTAAGAGTTGGCCACACTATTGTACTAGCGGCTTGAGGCCCGAAGCAAACGTGAGAGCTCCCATTGCACTAGGTACCATACAGACATGAAGAACAAAGGCACCTTTGGCAGCAAAAAGGGTCCAGTTGTTTCAGACAAGTCATAACACATGAATGAAACAGACGGAAATGGTGACAAAAGCATGCACCTTTGGTGGCGTTTCTGCGGGAGGTCCGCTGGTCCATCGGCTTCAGTGTGTCTGCTGCCGAATCCACGGGACCAGCGAACCTCCCGCGGGCATGACACCAAAGGCAGCCTGACTGCCACCCTGACAGCGACCATCAAGCCGCCCCCTGCAGCTTGCTGCCCCAGACATGCGCTTACTGTGCTAGTGCCTGGAGCCGCCCCTGGAAGAAAGGATGAGGGAACCAGCAAGTTGTGTACAGTAAGGAGACGGAGGAGGGCAGCCCTTACCTAAATACTGTATCTTCAGCTATTTATTTCTTTAAAACAGCTTCATTGATGATTTCAAAATTTATAATAAAAAGCATCAAAGCTAAAGTATGGCATGTCTCAGCCAATCTCTATAATCAACCTGGTCATCTATATTTAAAGGCACCAGCTTTTAAAAAATAGACTCCCCCATCTCCAGCGTCTGAAGCAGTAAGACAGGCATGCTTATCTCCCTAGTCTAATCCATCTCCTTCTTTTCCCTGCTCCTTGTTTCTAGTGTACGTCACAACTTTGCTTGCCTATGGTGTCCATCATTACAGCTGCATAGAGCCAATTTTTTTTGGTCGCTAGCAGTTCTTTAATTTAAAAAAATTGTGTCAAATGAAACAGTTTGTCTTGTGAACCTTGTCTGAAAAATCAAATCATTTTGGAAATAAACTGTTTTGATACTTTACAACATTTTTTTGACTGTAACAATTTGCTGAAACTGGCCCGAATTTGGGAAATGTTTCCATTAACCAGTCAACCTATGGAACTCCTTGCCTGAGGAGGTTGTGAAGGCTAGGAGTATAAGAGGTTTAAAACAGAACTGGATAAATTCATGGAGGTTAAGTCCATTAATAGCTATTAGCTAGGATGGATATGGAATGGTGTCCCTAGCCTCTGTTTATCAGAGAGAGGTGATGGATGGCAGGGGAGAGATCACTTGATCGTTATCTGTTAGGTTCACTCACTGTCGGGCACCTGGCGTTGGCCACTGTTGGTAGTCTGGATACTGGGCTGGATGGACTATTGGCTTGACCCAATACGGCTGTTCTTATGTTCTTAACCTGAATATGCATTTTTGGGTGAAAAAAAAAAGTTTAGGCCAAAATTTGTCACCTGGCTTTCTAAGTTATAATATGTAAGCACAGTCCGGTGGCAGAGGTGGTGTGAAACTGCCATGCCACAGGTGGGAGCTCTGGGAGCCATCCTGACTCAAAAAGAGAAAATCTTTCCCTCCCCTCCCCTCCCCTCCCCTCCCAGCATGCATGCTGGCTACTATTGCTCCTTAATGGAGGAGTGTAAGGTGTTCTTATGTGAGTGTTGTTACCACTTCATAGCTTGGTGTGGAGTGGAGGCAGAGTAATGGCTACATCTCCCCCTTGCCTCCCTTGCCCCCTTTGCATCTGAGGTGCCCTTCTTGGGGAGGAGAAGATCTGGAGCAGTTCCTGCAGTCCCATACAAAGAGTTGCAAGAGGCTGCACCTTTTGTCAATATCAATGAGTGAGATGATTCTGTGTCAATGGGGGTGGAGGATGGGGATTAAAACTGAAAAGAAAGTGTGCTAACCACCCAACAAATGCTTTAGCTCTGATTCTCCTTTCATGCCGGTGTGACTCCAGTGTGACTTCCATTGACCTCTTTGGCACCGTTGTAAGTGAGAAGAAAATCAAGGCCCTTTATGTCTCACTCAGTTGGGAATGAACCCAGCTTTTTAAAAATCTGGATTCCACATATGCAGCCAGTTATAATGCGGGGTGCACATGTACAATATAGGACAAGAAATTCCTATGCCCAGTTGCCTCCTACTTGCACACTGTCTCTTTTAGAGTGCTCTCTGCCTTCTCCCTGAGAGAATGAAAACCCCAATGATGTCTTTCGAGACTTCTCTTGTTTTTAAACATTAGATCATCCAATCAGGGAACAGAAACTATACCAGGGGAGAAGAGGACCAGTCATGCAGTGAATCCCAAATTATGGCCACTCCAGCAGAACAGCTCTTGAGCAATCCTCAGGCTAGAAATTACTTTCCCAAAGGAGTCCTTCAAGAATAGCAAGGAGCCAACAAATGAAAACTCACAACTAGATTTGGCTGAAAAACAGAACATTTCACCCTGACTTTTTCTTTTTGGTTGACATTTGAAAATTTTTACTTTTTTGTTCAGATTTTTAAAATATTGTCAAGCAGCTCTCCTCATGACCTGTTTGTGGATAATTTGTGAACAGAAAAATAGACAAGATTTAACAGTTTAATGATCTGCTGTGAATTATTTGCTGGGCTTCATTACTAATGAAGATGCCTGTGGCTCATGCACAACTCCCAGCCTCTGTACCTTCAGAGCAAACACTATAAAGAAGTAAAATGCTTCCCTTCTTTGTGCCTAGTAGTTAGCAATAAGAAGAGCCTTTCCCCACAACTCTTCCTAAGCACATTTATTCCCTTTGTTCCTGGTATTCACTGCCCATGAATATGAGCAGCAGAGGGCTGGCAGCACTTCCTTGGTCTTTCTGTTCAGCAATGACCATGCCCCAGCTCAGCTTCTGTGTTTTCTTCAGTCGTGTCATTTTGATAACACCATTACTTTGCTAAAACATGTATTAATAACAACTTCTGGCTGAGACACGGCTTTGTGAAAGAGAGAGAATCAGCCAAAGTTTAACAATGTTTGTCCGCTAAGGCTTCCCATAGCACTGTGATGTGCGATCAATATCCTCAGTTAAGTCTGAGGATGCCACGATACCCCTGAAGATGTAGTGGCATTCTCCCCAACCTTTCTTTCCTCCCATAGAATGACTTACTCGTGTTATAGACTAATAAGCTCAGCTTTGCTGTAGGTAAAAGTCTGTTTTCAGTCAAAGTGTTTCTAGGTACCCTGCTGTTGTGGGGGGAAGGGTGTTTATTTTGGCAAAATATCATTTCTTTATAGAAAATGTACACACAAGAGCCTTGCCGCTGGAGTCAGTGTAAGAGAGGAATCCCTCCTGAGCAAACTCCAGTCATGTGGGGAGCTCCCCCTTCCATCCCTGAAACCCTTTTCCAGCGGAGCAGGGTTTGTATCCTTGCTCTAGGCAGATTTATAGCCACTGGTGATCAGCAGCTGCATCGAGCTGACAGAGTGAATCGAGCCCAGAAAAGCAGGTACAATGCCATCCCTTGTAAAGTGTGGCAGGCCTGAAAAGTTTAGCCCAGTGTGACCTTCATGTGTCCTACCTATGAATGTCTCTTTTTAGATGATTGCATTCAAATTGCTCCTTGAGGTCTTGAGTCTGCTTCTGCTCATGCTCCCTAAGATCCATGTTCGTGGCTGCCTGGAAGGTGTAAACTCTACCCTCATGAACAATGGATCTTGTCATGCACATATATCACTGATGAAATATAGGCTGCATTGAAGTTATGATCCAAAGGATCCAATCGTGCAGCATGGGCTGTGCAAGCGCAGACCCCTGAATGCTTGCAGAGCACTCATTAACGTTAATGGGACTCTGTGCATGAAAACTCTTACACCTGCGCAGGATCTCATTGAAATCTCTGCAGGGATCCACCCGCTTGATCAGATTGCAGAATCTGGGGTCAGCCGTTTTTGACTGGTGCAGCAAGACCACAATGAGGCAGGAACAGAACACAGATCTCCTGCCTTCTAGTCCAATGCCCTATTCATATTTAGATGGATAAATTGGAAATAAAATAGACTATAGCAGTTTTTTCAAAATCCAAAACTTCAAGAAACTCAGGAACTGCTTAGTGAAGGTGCCAATACAAATCTTAAGTCTGCCCTCCTGATCTGTTCATCCTCTTCCTTCCCCCCACTTCTACTTTAAATATGCCTCTCTATCCATACTCTACTCTACCTCATATACACTCAGAGTCTGACTACACTTGGAGGTAGGAGTCTGATTCCCAGCTCATGCAGAGATACTCAGACTAGCGCTCATATAGTTAGCATTGCAGGTTAGCATAGGCAGTAGAGAGTGGCTGCATGGGCTAGCTGTCCCAAATGGTACCCACTACACTGATGGTGATTTCATATGAGATCTTTCTAAGGCATTATGTTAAATGCAAACCATTGTTTCCTAATGGTTCACCATCCGACTGATTCACACAATTAACTATTGTGGAGAGAACTGCACCATTAACATTGTTTCACTAGGGTACTTGGCATCTGCCAATCTGCCAGAAACAATCAGATCTGTTCTCTGTGTAGACAAACAGTTGCGAAGTCTCTTCTGTCTGTGCTTCATAGGAAGCCTACTGTAACACAACATTACCTGTGTGCCCTTTGCTCTTGTTCTGTTGCAGCAATCTCCCTGTTTGATGCCATTTACTTTTTTGCATGACTAAGCTGTATGCAATTAAATTCAAAACAAATCCTTCCTTGATGCGACATTAAGGATCAGATTGCAGCAGTTAGTTATTGTCCCAGGTTGGGGCTGTTGTGGAGCTGTGTCACGGGGGAGGGAATGTGCCTTAGGGAGGCAGAGTGCCTCTTGGAACTCCTCAACTTGCTAGGGAAACATGCCCACTATAGCACTATTTAGGAGAGTTCTGTGTCCACTGTTCATGACACTGGTAAATATGAGGGAAGGGGGAAAGGAGGAAGAAATGACCTGTGGGTTTCCTGCCCACCCTTTGAGGGGAGAAACAACAACTTGTGCTTCAGATGGTGCTAGTTAAGAGTAATCCCTGTACTCAGGACAGCACTAGGGATTGCAATTAGGTTGCCCCTGTGCAAGAAAGGCTGCTTGATAACTCTGAGTATCCATTCAAGTCAGTAGATACTGAACTTTGTCATGTAATAGGGGTATTTACCTGTTCTTTAACCCTGACTGATGCCTATGACTACATCAGGACAAAATGCCCAATTTCCTACTGTGTGTCACAAGATCATTACAAAATGTATTATGAACTTAAAAAAAACCCACTAAAAACAAGCTAAGGAAAAATACATCTACCAGGAAACACACATTTTTTCCACTTGGGTAACTCAAACACAGAAGTTGCCATATCGGACCATATAATCTAACATCCTGTGTCTGACAGTGACCTGTACCAGCTATTTCACAGGAAGGTGCAAGAAATCTTGCAGTAAGCAGTTTCGTCCTAGCCCCTTCAGTTAGAGATGAGTTTTTGTTCTGCAGTCTGGCTGAAAAGATTGCCCTCTGTTTTGCTAAAACAAGTAATCTTTTCTCTAGACCAAATGTGGAAAGTCTGAGTCCAAAAGGAGACAAATAGAAAGTTATGAGCAAGTAAAATAGAGGATTAAAATGGAAATTAATTGCAACTTCAACTCCAGCCACACCAGCTACCGTGCCCTTTGCTTCCCCCAACGCTTCTGTAGATCTTTCCCTGTCTGTGACATCCATTTCCCTGTGCACAGAGCTGATCACCAAATTACAATCGGTTTTGAAAGGGACGGGGAACACACGTTGTCTCTAGGGCTTCCAAAGCCTCGTGTCGAAGTACAAACTGTCTAGAGGGCTGACACAACTCATTTCCCAACCCAGGGCTTACTGTGCTCCCTTGTCAGTGCTGCTTGATTTGGTGGGAAAGGGAGGGAAGGGCATTCTCATCTCTGGATTAGGAGTTTGAAGTGGTGTTATTCACTAAGTGGTACCACAGGCTTTTTGCTGCCTTTCTGAACAGGGATGGATTTTATGCTCATTGAGAGCCATCCCACAACAGAAAATGTTTGGGATTTCCAACGGTTTTGTGAATTTTGGCCTGAATGGTTATTAGGCTGAAAAATTGCTAGTTCACTCTTTGGCATTTGTGTTTCTTTGACTGAAAGAGAAAAGGGGTATTCAGGGAATCTCTGTGTGCTACCCAGTACCCGCTCCACAGCTCCCATTGGCTGGGAACTGTGGCCAATGGAAGCTGTGGGGGCAGTGCCTGCGGGCGTGGGCAGCGTGCACTGCACAAAGCGGCCTGGCCCCACCACCTAGGGGCTGGACATGCCAGCCACCTTGGGGAGCAGAGTAGTGTGGAGCCACTGCGGGTGGAGATCCTCCCTTAGCCCCACTGCACCACCGACAAGAAGCCACCCAAGGTAAGTGCCTCCCGGCTGGAGCCTGCACCCCTCCTCCTGCACCCAAACTCCCACCCAGAACCCCAAACTCCTGCTGCACCCCAACCTCCTGTTCCATCCCTGACCCCACCCTCTCAGCTGGAGCTGCACCCCCTCCTGCACCTCAATACCCTGCCAAGTCCTGAGCCCACTCCCGCACTCCAAACCCCCAGGGCCCCTACAACATCTAGTAGCCCAAGGCCCACAGGAGAGTTAATATGGCCCTGCTAGTGTGGGTACAAATATACCATATAAAGGTGATGTATACCAAGGTAGAAATTCCCCTCCTGTATGGGAATAGCTATATAGGTACAAATCATCTTTATACTGCTATAACTGTATCTGTACTAGAAGAGTTTTATCACTTTGACTATACTGATATAGTCAAAAATACAACTTTCTAGTGTGACTTAAGTGGTGATCAGGGACTCTCCTTCACTGGGATGAATTCTGCCTACAATGAATTTTTTGACCCTGGGCTAATCACAACAAACAGAACTCTGCATTTAATTGCAATATAATTGCAAAGTAGAGTCCTTAATCTAGTATTGTGATCGGGTAAGCAGACACAGCAGTGATTTCAATGGGGCTCTGAGCAGGAGTAACAGTCTATCTGTATGGATCCCAATCTAGCCTTGGGGCGTAGGACTTCCACTATTCAAGAAGCTCTAATCCTTACCCACCCTTGCAAAACCTTGAAAAATACAGGTTTATAATGAAAGCGCTGATGCAGCTGTAAGCTATAGTGGAAAGAATTGTCAGCTGGTGCCACAGTTTTGTGTAGATGAATAATACATAATGCTCCTCCCATAGGGTATACATATATTTATTGTGAGGAAGACTGGAAGTAACTATCACTGTATATGCCTAGAAGCCAGGGCCCTTTTGTGATAGCCACAATTATGAACATATAATAAAGACACAGTTCCTGACCAAGATAGAGGAATACAATACAAGATGATTTATTTCCAGAAATGGTTCTGATCCAGTAGTGAAGTACCTAGAATAAATGTGTGTAAATTCTGCCCCCACTCCCACCATCACAACCAGCCAGTTCAACACACATATTTTGCTGCATGATTATAAGAACTCTAAGGCCTAAAAACATCTTTAGAAAACATTTGGACTGTGAAAGAGTTAAATGCTGTGTACATTAGATTCCAGTGATGAAGCCTCTGATTAATATAATTAAAAGCCTGGTTTAATTGCATTACCCTCCATTAGCTTTCGCTGTATTTTTTTTAAGGCCCTCTTTACCTAATCCCCAATGGGGCTTTCATCCCACGTTGATTCAAGTGAGATTGCTCCTTTTAAAACTGCACCTTTCATCAATCTCCTATTAATTAGCTAAATGCTGCATCATATTAAACATTCATGCATTCTGTTGAGGCTGTGCCATAATGAGAGCAGAGCTCATGATCTGCTCGGGCTCCTGTTTGAGACTGGTCATTGGTATTCCAGGATAAATCAGTTTACTGTAATTTGAAATTGGTCTGCCATCTCATTAGGAATCTGCCTGATCAATACCAAGTGAATTAGAGTTTCAGTGATCTGATTAACTCCCCATTATTTTCTACCGGGCCTGATTTAGAATGCATGATGAGACAATATTCCAGTTTCTTTGCTTTATCCCAGTTTAAACGAAATATAGACATCTGAGGAAGCAGTGGCTGTGCATCTGACTTGGCTTTGCTGTAATAAAGTCAAACACTAAGTGTCTGCCTCATCATGACAGCCATAAGTGACTAAGGGCTGCCTCACCGCACAGAGTGAGAGACAGCATGTGAAGAAAAAAGGAAAGGAAAGGGCAGGGCTTTTCTGATGTTAACTAACTGCACCAATGCTACATTTTAACACATTGATTCACTTATTTCTCTTTGAAATCTGGATGGCCAGCAGCATCTGGGATTGTTTGCCCATGCGTTCTCTGACCGCGACGAGGGAGGGGGAAACAGATGCTGTGCTGTTAGTGTCTGGCTAGCAGGGATCTTTCCCGATATCAGCCAGGCGCTGGGGGGGCGGAGTGCAACTCTCATCACAGAGATCTTTTTTTAAAAAAATACCACTCTCCTTTTTTTAAATCTGACAGCTGAAACTGTTTCCAGCCTCCCTCTCTCATCCACGTCCCACAGGCTCGTGCAGAAAAGACGGTGAAAAAAACGCACATGGGATGAGATGTTCATGGAGCTCATGCAGTCCTCCCGGACTGAAAGAGCAGAGCTTAGGGCTTGGAGATAGTCAATGCTGGACTGCCAGAAAGTGGTAACTGAGCGTGAGGAAAGAGACGACGAGCGGGATCAGAGAAGAGATGAAAGAGAACAACGAAGGGATGAGCACAAACAATGGAGGGACAAGAGAGAAGGCAGGAAGCACTACTCCGTCTTCTGGTGGATCAAACCAACATGCTCCAGCGTCTGGTGGAGCTGCAGGAAAGGCAGCTGGAGCAAAGACCGCCACTGCAGCCCCTCGGTAACCGCGCCCCCTCCTCCCCAAGCTCCCTAGCCTCATCGCCTGCACTCTGAAGGATGCGGGGGTGGGACAGAGTCCTGGTACCTTGCCACTCCACCCCAGAGGACCGCCCAAGCACCAGAAAAGTGGCACTCCCAAAGTTGTGACTTGTGTGTTCTTGTCCTCCCCGCACCCGCCACCCTGCCTGGTGCTTACCCCCTCCCCCATCTCTTCCAGGGCTACCTTTGTAGCATTCCCCCCATTCCTGTGACCAGTTAATAAAGAATGCAAGGTTATCAAACCACAGCCACTTTATTATGGCTCTGCAAGCAATGAGGGAATGTGGGAGGGCAGCTGGCTTAAAGTTCAGTGCATGGGAGCAAGAGAAAGAAAAAGGACACGTAGAAATAATAAAGACTTTTATACATTAGCCTGTGCAAGGGGGTGGGTTTTCTGGAAGCATAAACAAACAGAACAAGTGGAAACAAACTGAAGTCTCACACGGCAGGTTGCCCTGTCATGAAACTAGTTGTCAAGGCTTCTCTGATGCATGCCGTGTCAGGCGGTGCCCTTCTAACTGCCCTGGTGTCTAGTTGCGCATAGTCAGCAGCCAGGCGGTCTGCCTCAACCTCCCACCCTGCCATAAACTTCTCTCCGTTGCTCTCACAGAGATTGTGGAGCAGGCGGCAAACTGCACTAACAATGGGAATATTTCTGGCGCTGAGATCTGAACAGGTCAGTGGCCATTGAGATGCCCAAACGCACACTCTACCACCATTCTGCATTTGCTCAGCCTGTAGTTCAAGGGTCTCTGAACTACAGCCTGGGGGCTGGATCCAGCCTGCGGCTTCAATTTGTCCACCCCTCCGCCCCCCAGCTGAGCAGGCACGCTGAGCAGGCACGTGGAGAAGCCACCGCTGTCCCCCAGCGTGTGCTGCGGCCGGTGGCCTCATGTGCACAGGGGTGAGTGTCCCCGCGGCAGCAGCTGGAGGAGCAAAGGGTTGCATTTTAACTACAGCACTGAACCAAACAGTCTCAGCCAACAATGGGAACCTGGAGCTTCTCTTACCAAAGTGCAGTCAAACTTTTGAATATGTGTATTTGTATGATACAAATTTGTGAGTTTTTAAAAATAAATTAAAAAATGCAAAATGATTTTTAATGAATTGACAAATATTTTGTGTGATTTCACAGTACCTGCATTGATTATACAGCTACTTTTATGCCTGATTTAGAATTTAATGCCACACTGACACATAGAATAGTGTTGTTTTTTAATGATTTTGCTAAAATAATTTCTCCTTACTTAGACTGTAAATTCTTTAAGGCAGAGTCTGTCATTTTGTATTATGTCTGTTAGCATGTTGGGGTCCTGACCACTGATTGGCGCCTACAGGTGCTATCCCAATCCAAATTAATAATAATCTGAATCAGAAATTATACCCCATGCAGTTTAGGATTAGAGCTGGAATCAACACTATAAGGGAAGGAGGGTTCTAGTTTTGTTTTGTCTCTGCTGGTGATTAACAGTGAATGAACACTAGTGCATTAATTAGCCTTGTTCTTTGTCTTTGATTATTTTCATTTTTGTTCATATTTTCAAGAAAAAAATACTTTGCACTATTATAGTAGCTTTCAGTCAAGTTCGCCAAAGCACTTTAAAATCATTCATCCTTTCAACATCTGCATTATGTAAGTATTATCACCCACATCATGTTCCAACTGGGGAAAGCGAGGCTCAGAGAAGTTATAACTTACTGCTGAGCCAGTGGGACTTTCAGCAAAGCCAGGAATGGCAGAATAATTTTATATCCTTTAATAAACGTTCACAGCATGACCCTATTCCAAAACATTGGTCAGTATAGAGCAGGAAACAATCCTGCACTCATTGAGATTGCAGGTCATTTCCATTTCTGCTGTCTTATGATCATGATAATATGCTTCAGGGAATACGTAGGGGTGTGAAAAGTGAGTCCATGACTATGATAACATGCTACCCAAGCCCTTTGCCTATGTGTAGCATATGGCCTGAACACACTCAGAAAGGAAGGATTATATTCCCCGACAGAAATCCCCTGCACAACACCCATTTACCCAACACTGCAGTATTTGGCCCTAGGTAAAATATGGTTGGTTTGTGGGGATGGTTTCCCCCTTCCTTTGAAGCATCAGATATTAGCTGTTGCTAGATATATCATAGAATGTGAGGCCAGATTTTTAGAGGTATTTAGGCACACAGTAGGATTTTCAAGTAGGTGTCTAGGCACTTCTGAAAATCCCCCTAGGCAACTAGCTGAATCTTTAGGATCCTAAATACCCTTTTAAAATCTGGCTGTAGGTGGATTGAAATGTTTTAAAAAGCAGAAAAATAGAGGAAAACTACACTGGGAAAATTTAGATTCATCTTTTGTATTATAAAAACAAAAACATTTTTTGTATTCCCCTGCCATTTATCCTGGAGCCCTAACCCATCTTTAATGTATTTCAGGGCATAAAATAATGTGCAGTGCTGCACATTTTGTGTACTAATAGGCAAAAAATGTGTTGTAATCTCCTTGAACATGTGCAATAAGTATATTAATATTAATTTATAGCTTTTGGAAATTACTATAGATTTGCTGACTTGTACAAGTGCAAATACATACATAAAAGCTTAATGCATGCATATTCCTGTAGCAGCCAGGAGTGTCTGTTGACACATTTTTAGTGTTTCCTTATTGCTAATTTCTAGCCCTTTAAAAAAATAAAAATAAAAACAATAAGGTGTTAAAATGGATGGGAGATAGATACACAAACGTAACAATGCTCTGGGTTGGGTCATCTGTGGGAATTGAACCTGGAATCATTAATTTGAAAAGCATAAGCCGCTTCTTCTTGTCTTAAAAGAGAGGCACATAAACCTCCTTGCATGGCTCACTAGAGCAGCATTCTCCAAAGATTTACTGCTGTGGCCCCTTTCCGCGGTCCGCTGTCCACTCGTGGCCCCCCAGGGTATGTCCACAGAAATGCCTTCGAACACAAAGATTCCAGTGGGACAAAAATAGACCGCTGCCGAGTTTGGCGGTCTCCCGGGTGGGATCAGCAGCGGCACCGGGGTCTCGTACATCCCCGGTGCGTGCACCCAACTTTGAAGACCACTGCACTAGAGGGTGACAAAGACCAATGCTGGGTTAATGTGCATTACTCACTGCCCTGGCTGGAGACGCTTGTCTTGAGTGTCAGAGGTCTATGGCAGTGCAAATCCTCAGACTGGCCAGCACTTAATAACAAATCTGCTGGTCAGGTCATTGGTGGGGGTTGAAATATCTGGATGTAAAAGCATGAACCTCAATCATCTGAGATAAAGGGTTGGGTTTGGGTCCATTAGCACAAAGGTAATAGCAGACTCATAAACCTTTTCATGAGGTCAAGACATTAGACAGGGACAAAGATACATGCAGAACTATACACCTTAGGGTGACCAGATAGCAAGTGTGAAAAATCAGGACAGGGGGTGGGAAGTAATAGGAGCCTATATAAGAAAAAAATCGTGACTGTCCCTATAAAATCGGGACATCTGGTCACCCTCATACACCTGCCCACAAGGATGGTAAAACACAACACAGTACAGAGTAATCCATTTAGGAAATATCTACCAGAAATATGCATTAGGTGCCAAATCTTGCTGTTGGATAAGCGGTTTCATGGGAGTGATGGAAAGGATGTTCAAAGCTCTGAATCCAGTGGACTAGCAGTGTTGGCCTGATCCAAAATAATTGAATGCAGTGGAAAGGCAACCCATTGACTTCATTGGGTTTTAAGTCTAGACTATAACATGGGTGAGCAGACAGCATTCTGCCATGGCACACAAGTTGGTGTGTCTAATGTGATAGGCACTGCTCCGTGTCCAATAGAGCATGACTGCCTCACAGTCCAACAAGTGAATAAGTGCAACAAGCAGTAACTGGCAGCAATTATGACATGCTCAATGCTCCTGCAGAGAGATGCAGTTTAACAACATGATGTTTGCCTCCTGCTAGGCTGTTATTCTCCCCCTGGAAAATGTGTCTTGCTTTAGAAACATATCCATCTAGGCACTGCTACCTTCCCCATGTGGATTTGGTTGTAAAACTTTGTTTAAACTTTTCTCTCTAGCAATCTCTCTGATATACAGACATACGAATGCCAGGTACAAAATCTGCAAATTTGCTATTCCAGATTATCAAGAACCCTCATTCCATCATAGAGGCTTGGCTCAATGCTGGGTTTCCGCCAGTATATATCAGAGCACAAGATCAGCAGTGACAGTCAGTCTCCCTGAATGAGATCGCAGGGATGTGATTCCCTCAACCTCTGTTCTGTTGGAGGGGCCTGAGGTGGGAAGCAATGCACCAATGTGTGGCACTACCTAGAAATGTGGCATGGTTTAGGCAGCTGAGGCGTGTGCTGAATCAGGGCTTAATCTGACTCATACTGAAGTAAATGATAATGTTCCAATTGACTTAATGTCAGTTGTATCGGGTGATGTCCCCAGACAGTTTCCAGGAGTAGGAATCCTATGAAGCCCAGCTGCAGTTTAAAGCTGCCCTCACTGCATAGAAGTTAGTGGTGCAAATGCCTCAAACTGAACATTTGCAGATATTCAGGGCGATTTGTTTGTTTATTTTGATGGGCTTTGTTTCAGATATGCAATGTTGTTGCTATGCTCAGAGAAACTGAATATAAAGAATTTGCATCAGATATTTTGAAAATTCTGTGATATGTATAATGTTTGTTTATTTAAAAATCCAGTTTATTTTCTCAGATTATGGAATATTTAGTATAGTGCCCAGATTCTAAATAAAAAAATACTATGAGAACACATTGCCTTTTCTGACATATTTTTCCCTTCTCATGTTATTTTTGTTACCCACACACTCCAAAAGTATTATGTAAAATTTTTAAAGCTATACTACACCAATTAAAAAGTAAAATATGCATACAATCCTGAAGCTTTTTCTTCTAGGTCCTTGCAATTAAACATGCTTAAGTTAATCCTTATTCAGCAAAAAACTTAAACATGTGTAAGTCCCATTGACTGCTGAATTGGAGTCTTCCTTTAGAGCAGTGGTTCTCAAACGTTTTATATTGGTGACCCCTTTCGGACACCAGGCCTCTGAGTGCGATGTTCCTTAGGGGTTGGGGGCAGGCTCGGGGGGCTGCCAGCAGCCCGCGGTGGCAGAGGCCAGGGTTGGGGAGGTGCTGGCAGCCCGCCGCAGCAGGGGCTGGGGTTGGGGCCGGCTGCTGGTAGCAGGGACCTCTGGGACCTGATTCAAAGCTCAGTCAAGTCAATAGAAAGACTCTTATTTACTTCACTGGGCTTTGGATCAAGCTTTTTATCAGCACTAAAATTAATTAATTAATTAATTAATATGGTGATGATGAAAGAAACTATGTACAGAAAGGGATTTGCTAAAATCCTTTGAAAACAGATTTCTTAATGTTGTGAGATAATATGGAAGTGAGCCTTGATTTAAATTTACACACAGTTCTTAACAATGCAATTCCTAAATATTTCTAAAAGGGCCAGAGTAAAAAAATTATAAATGGAGCCATCAAAAAGAAGAGAGAGAAAGACAAAACATCAAACTTCACTGACACCACACTAAAGGTCTCTCCAAAGTGGCTGTCATCCTGTAATATACAGACAAGTCAGGGAAGCCCAGATGCATTATGGGATGATAAAACTCACCTTGGAGGGACTTAATGCTTAATTAAAAGGACGAGCACTGCAATAAATGCACTAATGAGATAAAATCCCACTAATTCCTAAATCTTATGGTGCTAAAGTGTCAGGCTGAGTTTTAGTTAATAGAGTTCAGTATGGGTTTCTCAGGAATAATAATAAAATATAAAAGAAATAAATCATGTCTTGGAGCAGAAAATCCATCACATATTTACTTCAAATCCTACAGCATTTGTATGGTTAATGTTATTTGGGATTTTGTAATTGCACATTTCTAAAGAAAATGCCTATCCTTTTAAAGAGGTTTTTGTTTTGTTTTCTGTGTTTTTGTTTTCATGCCATGTGACACTTTTGAAATATCTATTTATCTTTCTATTTCATAATCAGGCATTTTTGGATGGTCAATTACTGAAATTTTATATTAAAAATAAACAGTATTACTTACTCCTCTTTCCTCAGCACCAGAAATGGTCCTCCAAAGCATTGGTTCTCAAAGTGGGGGTCGTGAGCCCCTGTTACCAGCAAAAGTATTTGTCATCCTGGCTGCTTCTCTTGCTACTGATTGACAACAGTGAGGTCCATGCAGGGGTGAAAGTAAAATGGAGCTCTTACTAGTACGGAGATGCTTTGCTCTCCATCCCATCACCCTCTGAAGGGGCGGGGCCTTGGGCAGAAGGGGCGGGGTTGGGAGGGTAGCATCCACGAGTCAGTCCATCTGAGTTCCCTGGCCCTTGCCTCCCAGAGCTCCAGCAGCAATTTAAAGGGCCCAGGGCCCTTTTAAATCATGGCCCCAGGACAGCTACTTCTTTTGCCGCTCCCCATCCCCGTCGGCGGCTGCGGGGGACAAAATGGGCAGCAACATAATGTCACTGCCTCTTTTGTGCTCCCCATTGGCGGCTCTGCTGGGTTGTCACTGTCCCTTTTGCACCCCCATCCCATTGGTGGTATGGGCCAGTGCTGGCGTCTATGTTTTACCGGTATGCCGTACCAGCCTGAACCACTTTACTTTCACCTCTGGGTCCATGCTGAAAGCTAAACTTTGCCTAGCACCATATTTCCCCTCTCTATCTCCAGGCCTCCCATTAGCCATGGGTGCCACACTTTTGCCAGCTCCAGCAGAGGAAACCTTGCTAAGCCATAAGCTTCTCAGAATCTTCCCGGCTATCATCAGAGAAGCATACATAATTCTAGGCCCAAATCCTAAAACCAGCCCATTAGGCAGGCTATGAAGATGTATGGGTGGGTGGAGGACAGGAATCCTTTCTCCCTCCCTAAGGCTGCAGAGCAACCATAGAGGGAGAGGGGCGTGTGTGGGGGGATGCGTGTGTGTGTTGGGATGAGGGTACTGACCCTATGGCTATAAGAGACTCTGAAGGTCTTTGTGTGATCCCCTCTTCCCCTGAATGGGAAGGAACAAGGGCTCTCTGCAGCAGCAGATTCACTATAAAATTCTGTTCTTGGATGTGTGTGTGCTGCTCCTGTTGAAGTTAATGTAAACCATGTGCACTTCCAGATGCTAACTGCATCCCTAGAATTTATTACATTGCCTTACAAACAGGACATTATTTGCTGATTTGACTTCAAAACCCTTTAGTTATGACCCTCTTGCCCTATTCCAACATATATAACACTGGTCTACAATTTTTTAGAAGTCGTCTGCTTCAGAGATAAAACGTGATATTTATTATGTATTTTGATGTTCTGAATTCAAATATGACAATTAAAACAACTGATTGGCTACTGTTTCTAAGATACTTAAGTTTTTACATTTTATGTCTATGTATATTGTGTAGATAGTAGAGTTTTAATCATAAATTGTAAACCTAGGTCTTTTCATGTGTTTATGGTTGCTTTACATGATAATATTTCACCTGTCCTGTTTATGTAACACTTTAAAAATCAGCAAAAGGGTTATATAAATAAAATGTATTATGAAACAAAAGGCAAAAAACTATTATGTACATAGTTTAGTTATATTCAGTGTCTACTCGGCGCTTCTTGGCTTGTCTCTTGTATTCATTAAATGGAGCATCTCTTGTCACTGTCCAGCAATAGTCTGCAAGCATTAATGGGCTCCATTTGCCCTGATAGCGTTTCTCCATTGTTGCAATGTCCTGGTGAAATTGCTCGCTGTGCTCGTCGCTCACTGCTCCGCAGTTCGGTGGGAAAAAATCTAGATGAGAGTGCAAAAAATGTATCTTTAGTGACAAGTTGCAACCAAGGCTTTTGTATACCTTGAGGAGGTTTTCCACCAACAACCTGTAGTTGTCTGCCTTGTTGTTTCCGAGAAAATGTATTGCCACTGACTGGAAGGCTTTCCATGCCATCTTTTCCTTGCCACGCAGTGCATGGTCAAATGCATCATCTCGAAGAAGTTCATGAATCTGAGAACCAACAAAGACACCTTCCTTTCTCTTAGCTTCACTTAACCTTGGAAATTTTCCATGGAGGTACTTGAAAGCTGCTTGTGTTTTGTCAATGGCCTTGACAAAGTTCTTCATCAGACCCAGCTTGATGTGTAAGGGTGGTAACAAAATCTTCCTTGATTCAACAAGTGGTGGATGCTGAACACTTTTCCTCACAGGCTCCAATGACTGTCGGAGTGGCCAATCTTTCTTGATGTAGTGGGAATCTCTTGCACGACTATCCCATTCGCAGAGAAAACAGCACTACTTTGTGTATCCGGTCTGCACACCAAGCAAGAGAGCAACAACCTTCAAATCGCCCCAAAGCTGCCACTGATGTTGGTCATAGTTTATGCACCTCAAAAGTTGTTTCATGTTGTCATAGGTTTCCTTCATATGGACTGCATGACCAACTGGAATTGATGGCAAAACATTGCCATTATGCAGCAAAACAGCTTTAAGACTCGTCTTCGATGAATCAATGAAGAGTCTCCACTCATCTGGATCGTGAACGATGTTGAGGGCTGCCATCACACCATCGATGTTGTTGCAGGCTACAAGATCACCTTCCATGAAGAAGAATGGGACAAGATCCTTTTGACGGTCACGGAACATGGAAACCCTAACATCACCTGCCAGGAGATTCCACTGCTGTAGTCTGGAGCCCAACAGCTCTGCCTTACTCTTGGGTAGTTCCAAATCCCTGACAAGGTCATTCAGTTCAGCTTGTGTTATGAGGTGTGGTTCAGAGGAGGAGGATGGGAGAAAATGTGGGTCCTGTGACATTGATGGTTCAGGACCAGAAGTTTCATCCTCTTCCTCGTCTGACTCAAGTGAGAATGATTCTGGTGCATCAGGAACCGGCAGTCCTTCTCCGTGGGGTATTGGGCGTATAGCTGATGGAATGTTTGGATAATGCACAGTCCACTTTTTCTTCTTTGACATACCTTTCCCAACTGGAGGCACCATGCATAAGTAACAATTGCTGGTATGATCTGTTGGCTCTCTCCAAATCATTGGCACTGCAAAAGGCATAGATTTCCTTTTCCTGTTCAACCACTGGTGAAGATTTGTTGCACAAGTGTTGCAGCATATGTGTGGGGCCCACCTCTTGTCCTGATCTCCAATTTTTCAGCCAAAATAAAGGGGATAGGCTTTCTTAACCATAGTGGTTATACTGCGCTTTTGGGATGCAAAAGTCACTTCACCACAAACATAGCAGAAGTTATCTGCACTGTTCACACAAGTACGAGGCATCTCTGCTCACTTTGGCTAAACAGAAATGTGTCCCTTTGCAAAATCAAACACTGACAAATAAGAGAGCACGACAGTGTATGATTTCTAGAGCTGATATAGGGCAATTTGTTCAGCAGAGTGATGTAAGCTTCGTTATGATTGCATCATCCATGACTTCTAGAAATAACATGATGCAATTCATATCATGTATGACACGATACCAGCTTCAGATTGCATCATTCATTGTTTTGCCTAAAAAGCAAGTACTGTCCAACCCCAGTCATAGATTTATTCATAGATCCAGTCAAAGATGTATTTTAGTCCATTTCTGGTTTAAATTGAGATCCCTTCCCTTTATAACTCACTTATCCTCCGCCATTCCCATGTCAAGGGTTGTATATACTGACCCAATAGCATATCTTGAAAACTAGAGCCAATCAACAATTTTAAGCATCATTTTCATTCTCAGTGACCCAGAATTAGTAAAGTTTGACTACATTTATTTCAGAAGCATTTTGGCTGTAGAGCAGTGTAATCTGTGCTTCAACCAAAAAAGTGCAAGGGCTCTTCAGGTCATGTATTTGAAGACAGCAGTCCTGGAATCAAGGAGGCCTGATCAGAGATTATCTAGTGAATCACACAATGGCATTATTTTGGTATTTTTCTTAATATTAAGGCTGGTGTTTTCAAAGGGGTCTGTGGGAGTTAGGTCAGCTGTGTTATCAGATTTGCCAGTTACTTTCGGGTATGCTCATTTATTTGGGTTACTCTTCTTGAGGGGGAGGTTTCTGTAATTCTGTCAGTATACTGCTTGTGTTTCATAAGGAGCTCTACTTCTCCCTTCTGGAAGTCCCCTCCCAAAGGAGCTATACTGCAGGACCAAAGTTCCTCAGGGCTGGGCTCCTCCAGCCCCAGAATCAGATGAACACTCGCACATAGACACCCACACCCACACACACACACGACAGAGCAAGTCAGAGCAGACCAGGTCTATCGTCACTCCTAAGCTGTCACCCTTATATGTCCCTGGATTCAGCAGGCTGGGTCAAGCAGCACTTCCAAGCTGCCTCCCTCCTATGCCACAGGTTCAGCACATTCCTATCCCCACGTCCGTTTACAATTTTTCTGGTAGTAACCCTCATGGTGAGCAAAACCCACTGCATTTTTGAGCGCCACAGGGATCTTTAGCTTAGGTGAGAGAAGCGTTGCTGCAGAGCAAATGTGGAAGCCAAAAACACAAAAGAGAGAGAGAGAGAGAGAGAGAGAGAGAGAGGGAGGGATGCAACAAGCTTAACCATAAAAGTTATTTATTGCCAGGTAATAACCATACAAGGAGAGACGAACAAACAAAATAGTTACAATATTAAACCTAGCTTAAATTTGATTACAAAAGTCAGGTTTAAAAAACTATATCTAATCACACAAGTCAGGGTTAGAAAGCTATACTCAGAGTAGAAATAAAACAGAGAGAGAGAGAGAGAGAGAGAGAGAGAGAGCGCGAGCTGGGTTCTCACCACTTGGTGAAGCTTGAACCGGTTGGGGTTCCCAGGTCACTGTTCCCTCTAAGCTGTGCGTGTGTGTGTGCGCACACAGATCCTAAACACAGCACATATGGCAAAACACTGTGCACAAAAATTTGCACAGAAGAATTTTTTTGCGCACACGGCCTGTCAAAAATTAGAGGGAACATTGGTGGTGGTGGTGGTAGCTGGGGGTCAGAGCCCCCAGCACGATTAGTCCAGAGAAGATGAAGTCCCAATGGAACCGAAGCAGATTTTGGATCCAGGCATCAGAACCCGTACTTGAGTGTGGGTAGGGGTTTTTTTGTAGGGAAACAACAGTGGTTCAAGGGAGAACACTGGATTTGTTCATGGATAAACTGATGGCTCAAGGGAATATACCAGAGTTGTTTTGTTCAGGCTAGACAATAGGAATTGATCATTCCTGGTTACGGGCAGCATTCCATAGAGGGAGCACATAATGCAGTTAGGCAACATCAATATTTTGGATGCCAATAAAAGATTTATTACTAGAATTGGTCTGATAACGACTGAGCTGGGTGTGTGCGGGCGTGGGTTCATTAACATCTGGAGCAGAGATCCCACATCGTGCAGTGCTTCCCTGCTTTTCTGGTCCCAGAGTTCAGTGCGGTTCTTGCCTTGGAATCTCTGTTCTCCATGCTGTGTACTAACGCAGATGCCTCCCTGTCCTATCTCCAATGCACAGGAGGCTAAGGGAGTTACATTAATCCTATCACCCTTGTCAGGAGGGATTCAAGTGTGTCTCCCACAGCCTTTTCATTCCTTTTTGTAAGTCCTTCTTCTGATTGGTTTTGGTTCAAGCAGAGACTGTGGGGAGGGGTCCTTCGTGAGTCAGACAGGCTGGATACTGTGCCCTGGTTCTCCAAGAACACAGAGCTGACAGGTAACAGCTCCTATTGAGTTTCAATGGGATTGGAGTACCTAATTCCCGTAGGCTTTTTTAAAAATCAGACTGATTTGTTATCACATTTTAAAATACTGTTTCAGCTGTTCACAGTGTCCAAACTCCATGTTGCTTTGTCTTTTATCTTTATCCAGACTTTCACTTATAGGCAAAGAGAAAATCAATCCAGGTTGAGTGCCATTGTTGCCTGCCATGTTCCTTGTTACATCCTATTGATAGAGACAAAGTGCAGCTCTTGCGCCTGTTTCTCCTCTCTCTTACGCTGGTGTAAATCAGAAGGAACTCCACTGAACTCAGTGGAGCTAGGATAGGGTAAAGGAGAGGAGAATCAGAGCTACAATATCTCCGTTGATGCAGCAATACAGCATGCATGACACATCTCTCATTTAGTACTGCAAAATAAGTTTCCCCAAACTTTAGATTTTTTCCTGAGTAGACAATCTTAGCACTGTCCTCTGTGAGAATGATGGGATTATTCAGCTAGAGACAGTGCAATTGCAATATGTCTGTGGTAGAGGTCCAGGTGTGCAGATTCACCCTTTTCTGTTTAAAGAGATTATCAACTCTGAATATAATCTAAGGAAAAGTTCCTTTGCCCTGCATTCAGTAATGAAAAGTCACCTATTTCCCCGACAAATTAAAAGAAAAGCCTTTCTACTGTATGAGAAATATAGCCTAGCATTCCAGCAATGGGGCAAGGCAATCACCTTTTGATCCCAAATCTGGGTGCTCAAGTTTGTAAATTTAATAAAAAAGATAAAAATGTGGCAGTGTTTATATCAGAAGCAATAAACTCTGATTAGATCTCACTGGTTTAGTACTGAAGTCTCTTTGGGTAACATGAAGGTGAGAGCTTTGTGCAAGATAATAGTGTCAGACAAATGTGAAAGTGTATGAAGTTTTAAGAGCCTTTCCGATCTCAAAGCGTTTAGGAAATTAAAATAATTGGTATGACTTTTGTCATAGTTTCATTGTATGTAACTGTCCATGCATCCTTTCACTGTGAGATAATCTGTTCCTCTTCTTATGTGTGGACTTGGTGCCTGAATGGAATGACTATCTCATCTGCTCATTTTTATTAGCTTTTAAAATGGAGATGAGCAAGAATCGAACTTTCTGTAGTCTTATGGTACCATCAAACTATGAAAGGCCTGCTTCCCCATTGAATGGCCTTTTATGTTGTCATTAACAAATGTGCAAAGAGAATGTGAAAAGCGATGAAAACAAAATTCACCACTCATTTATGCTGGTTATTTGCTCTCACTTTGAATTGGTGCAATTATTACACAAGATACATGGCTGTGGAGAATCAAGTTTTAAGATATCAATCCATTAGCCCTACCTACCTGGCATTCATAAGGGTTCAGCAATGGGGCTCTATTGTTTAACTAACTTGCCTCTGTAGCTTGAGGAATTTTGTTGATGTTAAGATGAGAGCTGGCTGGGTATAGGTTACAATGCATTGTTATAATTGTGCAAGACTGCCTGGAGTTGAACCAAGAACTGGATCAGCAACGTTTTGCTCCACTTCCACAAGGTAAAAGACAATGTTTAATTGTTCTCATTGGGTTTAAGGAGTGAGATGCTACTCAGCATCAGTGAGTTGAAAAGGATAGGGCCTTACATTTTTTAAAAGGATGAAATCTCCTTTATTGCAGGTATAGCTATACTTCCACTTTCAATTGTAAAAAAAATGCAGAAGCTCATATAGCTGTTTGTTAATTGAACTTTCTTGGACCTCAGTAAAGATTTAGGTGCAGTTTACTTCGTGTATCATTCATCTTTACAACAGCGACAGAGAGTCCTGTGGCACCTTATAGACTAACAGACATATTGGAGCATAAGCATTCGTGTGCAAATTTAGTATTTGCATGAACAAATGGGCACCTACACACACAATCACAGTAACTGCATGTGCACATTGGACCCTAATTCAGCCAAACACTTGCTTAGGGATAGACTTAAGCACATGCTTTACATTTCCATTAAAATTCAGTGGAACTTGGTGATGTGCCAGAAGTTAAGCATGTGCTTTATGTGCTGTGATGGCTAGGCATGGGTTGCTAAATCCGGACTGAGGTGCACAATGCACACGCTTTTTTGCATGTGATGCTGAGATCCTGCTTTTTTTACGATAAACCTCTGAGCAACTTTTGCAATACATCAATGATGAGTACAGATCCCATAAGCCTGGAATCTAGTCCTCTGCTCCAACCATTAGACATACTGTGATAAAGCTATATTTAAGGTTCATTTTGGAACATAAATTCTTCTTCTTGTTTTGTTCCAATGTGCAGAAGACTCCTTTGAACCAATATACCCCAGATTTTCACTTTTCTCTCTTAGTGCAAGTTTTCACAATCTGAGGTCATAAGACACTCTGCAAGGAAAATATCTGGGACCCTGCTTCGACTCCTAAATGCTGCTTTGTCAGCATGTAGAGGATATAGAAGTGTTATAACAGCCCAAGGGGGAAGTCACCTGGAAAGGAACTGTGTAGAGCTATTGTACACAGTTTAGGCTGCAAGTCATCCTCTCTCTGCAGTCCCTGGATTAGGAAAGGTGCCGCAGAGGATGGGCATGTTGGGGGCAGGGAGGACAGATGGGCATAGTGCTGAGCACGTTGGACATTTTGGGCTTGAAATAGCCCATTTGTGGCTGCAGAGAGGCTGCCTTAAGGTAGTGTTTCAATTTGTGTTGCGTAGTAAACTGAACATTGAATTCTCTCAGCTAATATTGCAGAATACTTTTTTAAATGCAGAAATCATCACAAGACAAAAAGTGCCAAAGGGGGTGGGCAGGGAATATCCAGACTAGCCATATTACATTTTAAGCTGATCACATAATATGAAGTGAGCGTTGAAGTCATTAAGGATAGGATATTAAAAGCACTAAGAGGGAGAGGTGTGCTGGGGTGGGGGAGGAAACCCATTAATCTGTTTGTTATTTTGAAGACTTGTGCCAGATGGATCATCAGCAATTTGGGCACCTTCCATACTCCACAATCAAAAGGCAGCTTTTGCGCTTCCCTGCCCATAGAGCTCCAGTGTCCATAGAAAGTGGTGGTGGTGACTGACCACTCAATGTAAATTGTTTGGTAGAAAAGGGGCTTCTAAACACATGATGATCTGATGGATCACCCCCTTCAGAGAAAAACACACACACGGTACAAAAAAGAAAAACAAAGCAAAACAGGTGAGTTTCTGCTATATTCCAGACTATCCCATCATGAGGGCAGGATTTGAGCCATTATATGGCAATGAGTTTAGCTTGCCTAGCAAACAGATAGGTGGATCTTGGAATACCCAGAGAGGCCTCCTCCCTGATTTTTGAGGGGACATGGTCAGTGACAGCATGACTTCTACAGGAGTCATGCACAGAGCAACCATCCCCTGGAAGATCTGTGAGGAACTTTTTGTACTGATTCTTTGGAATCATAGGGTTGGAAGACTTCATGACCCAGCAAACTGTATTCTTCCAACAACCCCACCACACAACATGAGGCAACTCTTGCCAAGTTTTCTGATCCCCTCCCCCAGATTTCTTTGATCAAGGTCCTATTGAGCCAGGTGCTGAATATATACGTATAAATTACATTCCTTGCCCTGAAGATCTTACACTCTACAGATATGCCTACTGAAGTCAAATGTGTGATTGAAGCTCAAGTAGCCATACCTGCACTAGTTTTAATCTAGCTAGCGTGGCTAAAAATATCAGTAAAGAGCAGTAGCTGGGATTTAGTATGGGCTGTACGAGCCCATTTGAAACTCTGGATATGTACTTGCTTTGCTAGTCTTTGCTAACGTCTGTGTTACTATGTCTTTGCTGCTATTTTTAGGAGACTAGTTAGATTAGCTAATGTGGGTGTGGTCTCAGAAGGTGCAGTCACATATCCAGGTGCAATGTAGGCATATCCTATGTAGACAACACAGGGTAGGATAAAAAAATTATCCCCATTTTACAGATTGGGAAACTGAGGCACATAATAATGAAGTGACTTGCCCAAAGTCACACAGGAAGTCTATGGCAGAACCATGAAGAAAACCTATATGCCCTGAGTCCCAATCCAGTGCTTTATCCACAAGATCATCCTTCCTCTGTGGATTTATTCAGTAAAGCGATTTGTGCAAACTCAAGTACACTGTACCAGCATATATTCTATTTGGACTAAGTCTTACAGTCTTATTTAGTTTTTATGTAGGCAAAATTTTCTGTGCCTTGAATAGGAGTTTTGCTTATGTGAAGACAGCAGTATTTGTCTCTAGAACTGTTTATTATTTTTTCTACACTATAATTCTCCCCAAATCAGGGGGAAAGAAATATTTAGATAAATGATGTTATTGCAAACAATTTAAAATAGTTAATCCTTCAGCAGCCAGTGGAGAAATCTATGCCCTTACTGGTACTAATAATAAATAGTTCTGAAAGTAAAAATACCCTTGCTCCCATTTAGGGTAAACATTTTTCAATCCAGGTAATCTAATACATTCCTTTATATACATATTTCCAAAGCTATATAAAATTGAATCTTCCTGAATTAAAGCTTTAGGCTTTAAATTGCCAAAATTCATTGCAAATATTGAATATTTTCTCATTAATTTGAGGAATATTTGGTCAGATCCTCAGCTGGTGTAAATTGATATAGCTCTACTGAAGTCAGTGAAGAATCATTGACTTGTATTAATTGGCACACTGTAGTTTGACTGTAACCACATCAAGTATTTCATAGATTTCATTGTGGTGTAGAAAGCTGTGGTGTAGGCCAGCTTTCTAGTGAGAATCAGTCTGGTGAAGGGCACATAATGAAATTTCTACTTATCTGTAAGGACTGTGATCTGAAGTCCTTTCAATTACTGTTCTCTACAGGCCAGGAGTGGTGCAGACCCGTGGCCAGATTCACTCTTGCTTGCTGTCACAAAGTTGGTAGCTGCCTTGCAAGGGATATATACTCCTTGGGAGGATGGGTGGTAGTAGTACTTCCAGCAAAAGACAGCTTCAGAATCTGCACAGAGATCCATAGAAACCAACATGGGATTGCATCTGCTGGTTGGCCCGGCTTTGGTCTCCTTGGACACACAACCCAGGTTTGAGACTTCACCTCTGACTGAAATTTGCAATTGCAGCTCAGGAAGTGAATTGAAGCCCATATGTGACCAGTAGAAATAAGAGGGACAATTACCGAGATTATAATCTGCATTGTAAATTAAATTAAGATTCAGATTGGATTCACTATGGCAAAATCATGTGTCTTCTGTAATAACCATCAGAAACAGTATGCAGATTATGATTAGGACTGGACTTGAACCAAAACCCCCAACTTTGGGAAAGTTTGTATCTAGAGTTGCATCTGAATTTTGCAGTAGGCCCTTACTTCTGTAAAGGACTGAGTAATGTTTAGGGAGCACTCAGATTTGTCAGGAGAGATGCAGAACACTTCTAACTGTACAAACATTCAACTCAGTCTAAATCTGCTCAAGCATCTATCTCACACTGGGCATGCCCAGAGATTTAAAACAGGTGTCATCACATTCTGCTGTTATACTATCTCATTAGCATGACTGTTCTCATATTTGTATCCAGAACTGATCAAAACTAGGAATTTCTGTTATGCAAGAAATTTCAACATTTGTTTTTGTTTTGAATGAAATTTAAAAAATCAAAATTTCCCATGAAAATTGTTTTAGGTCAATTGAAATATTCTCTTTCAAATTTGACTGTGATTATATTTTTTAATTTTGATTTATACTTTTTTATTTTATAAAGTATATTTTAAAATGAAGTCCTTTGAAAATGAAGATTTGAAACATTCCATTTTGATTTTATTGAAATGCTTTGTTTTGATTTTTTGTTAAATAAAGTTTTTTCATAATTGACATGTTCCCATGAAACATTTTTTATTTTGACAAATCAACATTTTTCAATGAAATACATTCCATTGCAAAATTTTTGATCAGCACTAATTGTATCTATTTTTTCTGAAAACTTGGCTTCAAAATCCCAAACATAGGGAAAATTCAGACCCAAATTTGAATCCGAATTTTGCAGTTGAGTTCATCTCTACTCATTTGATTCTCATTTACAAATTACTTTCAATATTTGAAACGACTTACGTTGGTAGGGTAAACCTGGATCCTTTGAGCACTAGGATCTGCAATCGAAGCTGAGAGGGGACTCCACTCCAGGAAGCAATGAGATTGCATCATAGATAATTGCTGTTGGCCACCTGGTGTTGATTTAGCAGAGGGATGTTGCTGAGGGAAGGGAAGTGGGGAGTGTTCAGGATCATACCTGACACCTGCTTCATTGTCTAGAGCACAAGGCAGGAGCCTTTGGAAGAAGGAAGGGAGAGCTGCACTTCACCTCTGAAGGACCAGCAGATATTTTAGTTGTATCCAGAGAGAATGAGTCTGGTTGAAGATTATTGATTCAGATGCTTGATGGAAGGCTGTGCCGCAGAGAGAGCGAGTCTGGGTGAACGCTTGGACTTCAGCTCAGCCTTTTTTTACCCTGGAGTTTTGTAACCATGGAGATGGTGAAGTTTGGGTTGTGTTTGAGAACTGAACTATCAAGGGAAATGAGGCAGTGGCCACATTATTATGGAGATAAGGTCGGACCCCCAACTTTACTCTTCAGTAGTTGAGGCATAAGCTGTGATCGTCACACTGCAGCACCGATGCACTGTGAGGGTACATCCACACGGGGATAAAAGCCCTTTGGCATGGTTATGGCTGGCCCAGGTCAGCTGACTTGGGCTCATGGGGCTCAAGCCGTGGGGCTAAAAATTGCTGTGTTGACGTTCAGATTCAGTCTGGACCCAAGCTCTGGGACTCTCCATCCCAAATGTCTACACAACCCCAGAGCTTGAACCCTGTGAGCCTGAGCAGCAGATCTGGGCTAACTGTGGGGTTTTTTAAATCCCTTTGTAGACATACCCAGAGGCATTATGCCTAGTTTACCTCAGGCCCTGCTGCCTCCTACAGTGAGCAGAGAATTGTGGACTCTCTCCTCTCTCTTCATACTGGAGATGGGATCTGGGTCAATAGAGATTTAATGGCTGTGGCTAGGACGAAAACATCCTGGAGCTACAGAATGAGAGGAAGCAAATAGGAAAGAAAGGCTAGGTTGAAAGGGAACATTGGGGAGGAGAAAGAGCCCGGGATGATCAGAAAAAAAGAGGGAACATGGAGGAAGTTTAAAGAGTGAATAAGAAGTTGATGATGAGAGAGGAAAAATCAGAGAGGACCCATGTCTGGAAGAAAGAGAAGAGATGAAAGGGGACTAACTTTAGAGAAAAATAAACTGAACAATTTTAAAAGTAAAGAATGAACAGTGAATTAGACTTAGGGAAATTGAAATTGAAAAGAAAGGAGGATTACCAAGAAGAAAGCAGAGAGGGAGAGAGGTGTGACATCTTATATATATAGAGAGAGATGATAGAGAAGATTGGACATAGAGGTACAGTATTGATATATATATAGATTTAGTTACAGATAAGTGTACGTACATAGAGATACGCTGTGTGAACCAAGTTCATCCCAGGTCTAAAGGCCTCATAGCAAGAACTGATTTGACTGGACCTCTATAAATTCTTCATAATACTTCAGAGAGGGTGAAATACACACTGCAGAGTGGGACTGATAATAGATTTTGCTGCTTTTTACCTCTAGGTGACTTGTTTGAATTTGACCCAAGTGGCAGGTAGTGTCCAAAAGTTACTATTTTAGGAGTGTTTGGTGGGCAAGGCAAAATACATTGGTGGTTTCTTAATCTTGTGCTATAGTAGACAGCCCTCTTCACCATAAAACCATCATTACAGATAGTATTTGTTATCCACTTTGTCAGTACGCTCATGAGAGCAGGAAAGGATTGGACAAGCACATAGACTGAACTACCTTCTAACCCTTGGAGGTGGTTTAGATCCTGTAGAACAAGTGCAACAATTGAGTTGAGTGTGGAAACGTGCATCTAATCTATCTACTTTTTTCCAAGATGACCTAGATGCCATCATGATATCTACATGCCACTGCCCAGGCTGTGCCTCTTCTTTGAATATGTAGAGAACAGAGATTTCATAGCCTACTGATATGTCACCTTCACCTTTCTTTAGCACTAAACTCGCTTCTGTAAGAAAAATATTTTTTTTAGAAGGACACATCTGGTGTTTTTAAAAAAACCCTCATTTTGATGCCAAATTTAGTGGGTAAACTTTTTTTGTGGGGGGAGGGCTGGGAACTCAAATAGTTAAGGAGGTTTCTCAATAAATACACCTGCCCCCTTTCCCTTCTTGGGCTTCTGTATCTTTTTATCTGATGCTGCTTTCATTATATTAATCCATACCTTAAAATACAATAACTCTTGACACCAAATTATCACCCATTTGATCAGATTTTGCCCATCCCTTCATGTTACCTTGGGAAGACTAGGTGTCAGCCGAGCCACACCACTCTTAGTAAGCTAAACAAATACAGCTGCAAATTGTTATATACTATCCTCCCCCACTCCAATCATTTCCTCCCCTCCAGTCATGGACCATATAAAAAGATGACACTTTAGAGACAAAGTTTATAAATAATTTAATGACAGATATTAAAAGCATCTTTTTTTTTAAACAGGCTTTTTTGGGTAAATCTGTCTACATGAAAAATATTCCTAGCAAAGTTTGCACACTGAGAAGGCTCGAAGTTATTATTAGGCATATAAATTGATTGCTTTCTCATTTATATGCAGGCAAATTTCTTTAATTTATTAATCTGATTTGCATATAAAATTATGGCACTCATTGGCACTGAGAATTCTCAATTAAGGAAGGTTTTCCAAACACTATTATAATTAAGCAGGTATTAAAGAGAAAATAAGTGAGGGGTTATTTGTGGTATTGTTTTGTTTTTTAAATATCTATTGCTCTAACTCAGGAAGAAAGTTTAAATAAAGTTTTATTCCCAGTGCAATAGTCTGGAAGCACCTTTTGGAATTATCTCATGAGCACACACTTGGTATTTATTATTAACTGGTAATAGACAAAAAATGTTTGAAGTTAAGTTCACAGGGGTGGGAAATAGCTTAAAGGAACTGCCTTTTTGTAATGTAGGAAGACACTATATTAACTCAAGTTTCATTGAAAACTATAGTGTAAATCTTTTCAAAATGAATCAAAGTCTATGCTGAATTATGGCTTGCCCAAGTTTTACAGTCAGTAAGATCTTAAATCAGTAAGGCCTGTCTTGGTCTGAGAGCCGTGTTAGTGTTTCTACATTCTCTGCAAACTCATCCATTCTTGGATGAGAAAGTCTCTGTCCTGGGACCATTTGCTATAGCAACAGCTGGCTTTTTGAGGCAATGCATTAGCTGGCTACAATGAAAAACCATTCCAGCTAATCTGAGCCTGAGCAGATGAGGAACATCATTGACAGTGAGTTTTCTTCCCTCCTCTGTTTGTTTTTTAAAGTTTTTATTTTGTTTTAATCACTCTTCAGAGACACTGTTGATGGAGCTGTCATTTTGTCATGGTGTCCAGCTGAGAAACTGCTCTCAGAACCTTCTGAAGCAAAATCAGGGAGCACGCTGCAGATGTGCAAGGGTGGTAGCTTGGGGAAGCAATGACAATTAAAGAACATATGGTCAACAATAAATCTGTACGGTAGTGCCAGTCCATATTAATCACAAGATTAAGAATAATAGCACATTCACACAAGTAGTGTGGTAAATCTCCTATTACAGTTACTAGGCTTAATGTCCATGTATGTTTATAAGGGCATCTTACAATATATAGTATATGAAGTGAGGGAGGATTTATGGTACAGTTTGTGTAAATGTACCCTTATAAAACAGCAGAAAAGAGCATGATAAAACATTAACATCTGGAAACACATATGTCACTATAACACAGAACAAATCGGTCTGTGACTATGTGACAGGGAGTGGTAGAATAAGATTCTTATCCTAACAGAACTGTAATGTGCCAAGTTCCTTACAAGTCTTGGAGAAATCATAATCCAAGGTTTTTTCATCTCATGTTTTAAATTTAGGAGGTCTAATGCCATGCTGTAGTTAACTACTTATTCTGCCTTGAATTATTTCTCTGTTTTATAGATGTATTCCCCATTGTGTTTCACAGGAAATATAGACTCTTTTGCAACACTTAATAGCAATGGCACTTGTGCTTTTGAAAATTTCCCCCACAATAGCTATTATTCCCTTCTACGTCCCATGATCTTATTCACAATGTAAATCTTCACATAGAAAGGAATGTATCTGATGTGAATTGGTTCATATGATATGGTTAAATACGATCTATTTTTAATATTTATATGACTCCTATCACTGGGATATCTGAGCAACTCACAGTCCTCAAAGTATTTATCCTCTTAACTCTTCTGTGAGATGGGGAATTGCTGTTATCCCCATTTAACACAAGAGGAATTGAGGCACAGAGAGAATAAGTGAGACTAACATTTATTTTGGCATAAGCTTTTGTGGGTAAAAACCCCACTTCTTCAGATCTGGATCTGAGATAAAACACTGAATGCCCATGTTTAACTACTGTAATTGGTGAAGAATGACCAGATGATCTGGGGTGCATTGGTGAAAGACCTGAGACAGTGGATGCAAAGGTGATTTTTGGCCACATACGCATCTTCCAAATCCTGGTATTAACCTGGACGGGCCTTCATCTTCAGTGATTCTTAAGGGGCGCTTGTGGCAGCCAGGGATTGCGGGGGAGTAGGACAACTTGACACACACACTTTTCATGGACACTGTTCCTGCTGAGGGAAAGGGATGAGTCCCTATGACAGCTCTGCACTGCTCCATGATTCCCCAAGAGAGTCAGTCAACTTTATCTCCTTCTTGGGCTGCCAGAGCAGCTCAAAGCAGCCCAGAGCAAGGTTGAGGATACTAATGTTTAGGAAAGTATTGTGCTCTAGCAAGGGGAAGAAATAGATGAGCTAACAGATTTTCTTTTACATGTCAAATGTCTATGATTTATTAACAGCTTAACTCCTTGTATAGCACCAACAAACACCTTGGCAGAAGAGTCCCTTGGTTAAAAATAAATAAATAGTATTCTTCCCTAGGCCATGATCTGCTATCCTTCCCTCATTTTGGATACAACCTTACACTGCAAATAGTTCCAGTAAAATACCTGGAACCATTTCCGTAGTCAGATACTTCTCATTGACCCAGATTTAGAAAAGTTCTTTGCCCCTAATTCAGTAAGGTATTTAAGCATAGGTCTAACTTTAAGTATTTAAGTAGCAGTATCGCCAGCCCCAAATGTTCAAAATTCATGAGTCAGGCTCTAAAACATCACAAAGTTGACTTAAAAATCAGAATTTTTTTAAAATAATAAATTCAGGGTTCTTTGTATTTACCTTCTGGATTTTGAGCCTTCAAAGGGTCCATTTGGGTCACATTAACAACCTTTTTAATGTGTTTTAACCATGAAGGCTAGAAATGCCCTTTTAAAAATTATTTATTTATTTTAAAATGAAAGCTTAGATTCCCATGGCACCAAGAACCAGGGTTTTAAGGAAAATATCCAATATTGAAAGACTCAGATACAATTTTAAGAGTTGGCAATGGCTGGAGCAGCCCCATTAGAGTCAACAGGATTACTCATGAGCCTACATGCAGGTAGAGGCTTCAGAACCCTGCTGAACTATAACCATATGTGTACACCCTTTCCTCTTCACCAGAGTACTTAAGCATATGTTTAAGTGCTTTGTTGAATCGGGACCATTGTGAGACAGACAAGCATCAGAAAAATAGTTATAACTATTGTTATAATTAAAACTATTTTTATCATATTATTAATTCCTTCTCCAATGTATGTGACTGTATGATTAGTTATATACTGGCTATGTAATTATATTCACTAAAAGGAATTACAGTTATATAGAGAGAGATTGCATCATGCACCATGGACTGATTTAAGAAATTCCTAATATTCCTATTCTTCAGGCCAAGGACATATTTTCCAGTGTGTTTGCACAGTCCTTAGCACAATAGGATCCTGATCCTGACTGGGTCAGCTGCATGATGCTTCTTCAATATGATCATATGTTAATAATTATTACAACAGTAATTCAGCTCTTTCTAATCTAGTCTTCTTTTCACCTTTATCATTCTTCTGACATGGTTACTGAGTATGCCAGGGTTTATTTATCATTTGTAGAAATAATTTTATCTGAAAAGAAATATAATGCAAATGCAAAATATTATCAGACTTGAAAGGTGTCCTTGTGCTTGTCACAGACATTACTAATACACCATATATAAATTGGTACCAGTGTGGTACTTGTGGGATCTGGTTCACATTGGTGCTGATACTTGCTGTGCAGAAGGCACACAAGATGGTGGCAAGGGTACCAATAAAAGACACACTTCATTCGACAAAATAGATCATATGATTGTTTTCATTAGATCAGCTCCTGAGTTTTAGGACCTTTAGGACCTGAAATCTTCATGAATTTGAAATTGTATACCGATCCAGAATTTTAGAATGAGCTCAAGGATCTATACTGCAACAAATGTCTTGATTCTGCTTAGCCTGATTTTGCTACCATTGCAGCCAGTCCCTGCACTTCATCTGAGAAGTGAGTGCATCATTTATTTATCTGTAACAATATTACCACCTTAGACCAAGAGATGAAATTTAACCCATGCAGAGAGTCAGCACAAGGACTATGCAATTTGATGGTTCACTTTTGATGGTTCCTGTGCTGGCTTTCTGCATGGAATGAATCTCACCTTTCATGAACACATTTTTGTTTAAACGTGTAGAACTGTGATGCTTAGATCGCATGCAAGCAACATTCCAACAAACAACCACAAGACCCATTTTTAATTTGCCTGAATGCCAGTATGAAAATTCCTCTTTAGAGATCTTATAATTGCGTACAGTGAATGAGCAGTAAACTCAAGACCATTGCACTGAATGTAAACACAGTAGGCTAACTAGTTCCTGCAATATTGAATTCCTCTTACAAGAAGGGAAGGAATGATTATAATGCTGTAGCTTTTTTAGGTGGACAGTAACCTTCTGCTGGTCAGCATCTCATTTTTCATCCAGAGTCTTCTGTTCCTTTCTGGCTTCCTGCCATCCGCACTATATGCCTACAGCAGCCCTCCTAGATTTACTGTCTTGCCATCTGAACAAGGAAGCAGCTGCTGTTGTGATGATGCATGCAATCTAAGGTTGCCAGATTTTTATGTCTATCTATTGGGGATTCTTTTGCTTCTACTGGGAACTTTACTGGACAGGTCCAGGGCTTTAGAACAGTTTGGAGTCATGGTTAAAATACAGTTACTAAGGCCTGTCTACACTGCAAGACTCAACAATGTGTTAACTGTGTTGTAAATAGATCTCCCGACGTGGTGGTATTTATAATATAGACAAACTCTAAAATGGGGTTTTGTGGTTTATTAATCACCCATATTTGCATACAGGGTTTATTGTGACGTTTTAAAAATAATTTATCAACAGTTTTTTTCAGGAATACAATACAGCTATATATGTGCTGCAGAGGAAAATCACTGCTTTTCAGAATTCTTCTAGGTTTCATAAATTCAGTGGCAAGCTAAACTGAAACTGTTCCAAATTAAGAGAATAATATTTTTTGAATGAAGATAAACTCCAGGACTCCTGGGTTCAGTTCCCAGAACTTGCTCTCTCACTTTCTCCTCCATCCCCCGTTATATTATGCCCATCACAGGAGTATTGTATCACCTCAGCTCAGCTTTGCTATTGCACCAGTGTGTGACCTTAGATAAATCTCTAAGGGCCACAGTTAGCTACCCTTATTCACACTGGGTAGTATTTTATTCTGTAAGTAATTTTGTTAATTACAAGTACTGTGCCTAGAGCAACATGAACAAGGGTGCCAGAAAGTGGCCCTTAATTAAGATTTGTAAAATAGCATGAATTCCAACAGCCTAGAGCAGTAATAATTAATAACAGTGAAAATGTGTTTAAAGTACAGGCATGTTGCATCTTAGGCGCATTTAACATACGCGATTTCTGCTTTACGCGATCGGTGAAAAAAAAAAGAAAGGGGGGAAAAAATTTTAAAACTTTCTGTAGGGCGGGCAATTTCACCTGCCATTGAACTCAATGGGTTTCGGCTATACACAGTTTCCGCTTTACGCGGTAACCGCGGAATGGAACTCTCGCGCAAGACGTGACATGCTTGTAGTTTCTCAGGGGATTGACAAACAGCAGTCTCTTAAGCGTGATGATCTTTTAATAAAGCTGGACGAAACTTGAAAAGGCTAAAAGAAATGACATAAAATAATTCAGTCATACTTATTTGCTTCCAAAAGTTATTTGCTTGCTTAAACTTCAATTACTAATAACTAAAATACTAATCCTTTTATTTTTTATAAAACAATTGAAATACAAATAGTATTAGGAACAGATGTTTAAATATAGAAAAGGTCACTTGTAGCCAGAGCATTGATCTGTCTGCCAATTTCCCTAGACATAGGTGAAATAACATCAATCAAATGTATTATATATAACTGCTGCCTAGTGTTCCAGTCTAAAAATCTTAAACAGTACATAGAACTATGTGACTGCAATTTGCTTTCTCCTGTACAGTCTCCCATGTGTGTGCACTGTAGGTGAAATCCAAAGAGCCAGCACATGGATTATAGTCCCACTTAAGACCTATTTTGAGGATTTAAGTGGTGTATACACCTGAGTTTCATCCTGTGTATCTTATGGGCACTGACGTCCAAAACATTTAAGCCACTCTCCTAGGAGATGGTGCAGCTGACCCTGGCATGACTTCTGGGTGATATCTGATCATTTAATTCAAGTAATTTAACATTCTGAAATTCTTTGGGGACACTTCTGAGGGGTGATTTAATAAATGTTATCTTCAACAAATGTTTTAACGTTGTATTGCCAAGATTCATCATGGCACTTAAGTGGATACCTTTTAGTCCCACTAAAGTTAAAGCTTAAATTTTAGTGTGCTCTTATATGCTTTGCTAAATCAGGGCCATATTGAACACTTTCCATCTATATTATGTAAGTGTATTCTAGTACATTGCTTAAGTGAACAAATGTTGTTTTTAATTACTGAAATCTCAGTCATCTAGGAATGGAACTGCTACACCTACACATACTTTTTTAAAAATCCCTTTCCTTAAGATATATCACTTGGTTGGAATTATTTCTGAAACCCATGAAATGCACTAAAGTTAATTGAATTTTATGGAACTGGCTAGTTTCCCTGTATAAGCACCACCAGACGATTGAATGTTTTCTGGTCTCTCCTGTACTTTCACTGTGTGTACTTTGTATGCCCGATATCAGGAAAAGTTTAGAGCTCTGCAAAGTTCAGGCAAGCCTCATCCTAGCTCAAAATGCAATATAACCCAACTAGCCTGCCTGATGTTGACAACCCTCTCATCTCCAGTGGGTGCGTGCAATTCCCAACTTTAGCTTTAGGACAGACTTAAGCAGGTCAGCAGGGAACCCATGACTAGGAGGATCAGAAGAACCTGGCCTGGATCTGGAGCAAATATGAGAGAAGTGGACTAGCAGTCCATGTGGGTTGGGCGAGGGGGATTGGCATGTGGAGGCAGTCAGGGTGGGTGGGATACTCTGTGGAGAAAGAGGTATTGACTAGGGTAAGAAAGGTAGAAGGAGCTTTTATGGGGGAGAGAGAATAAGATTTACAATGAAGATCTAAGTCTCTGTTGCGGATACCTTGTTTCCCTACATAAGTAATACCAGATGAGGGGGAAGGGAGGATGCAAACACGGGAATTGCCATACCAGATCAGAGCATCTAGTCCAGTTCCCCATCTCTGGCATTAAGGCAGGATAATTCCAACCAAGTTCCTCTTCCAGTACTGGACAGCTCAGAGTAAGATGCAAGACACAGTTTTAATTGACACAGAATAATTATGGATTAATCTGCCTAATGGTGGAGTTTCTTCCTGGCTCCAATTAGACAGTGGATGTCTTCCATCCTGAAGGGAAAGGGTTTATATCTCTTCTTAAAAGAGTGTCTGTTTTTTTCCTATCTAATAACTATGGGGGCTCTCACTGCCCATCTGAATATTTAATCCTTTTTTTGGATCCTATCAAGCTTTCAGCTTGGACATTTTGTGGCAATGAGGGCTGCAGGTGAATCATGCATTATGTTCACACAGTTTCTTTTTACCAGTTTTAAAATTTGCTGTCTTGCAGTTACATTGGCTGTGCCCTTGTTTGTGAAGACTTGTTCTTAATTCTCTAAGAAGAAAGAATCACTGAATGTTTCAGGGCTAGTGTAAGAGGGTGGAGGAACCCTAAACATTGCATGTTTCCGGAATCAGTCGTCCAATGAGAAGACATTTTTCCTCATATGTATCATGAAGAGGCCTTATAAAGGTTGCAGGAAACTGCCTTTGAACACTGAATATTTTATAGTTACCCTATGGTGTAGAATTTTACCGTATGTTCAAAAGCCCATTCCAGACCTGATATTTTTTAAACATTTGGAAGCCAATCTTAAATGGTAAGCTTGAATTTTGTATGAAAATGTTGTAGGATCTCAAATGTGCATGGAACTGTATGTCATTTCCCCGAAGCTGAACACTTTCACAATCATATGCCATTCTGTGTTGGGAAGATAATTAGATGTATAATAAGGATGTGGTGATTTTTCTCAAGGCTTCAAAATCTAGTGATGATTTGTGTCCCAAAACAGCATGGTACTGAAGTGCATGCCTGAAGCACTGTTGACTTCAGTAGGACTACTTACATACTTAATATTAGGCACCTTGCTGAACTGCATTCTGGGTGAATTACAGTGGTGAGAGGAAGCAAAGACTTCTCCTTCTGCTTATTGTGTGATGTTGTGTATTCCAAACAGGAATTACAGATCATTTCCAAAGATCAGTCTCTACACATGGTCAGTTCCCTGAGGTGGTGAAAGGCAGACATTAGTAGACTTTGGTCCTTTCCATCATCATTTTCTTCTTTTGTGTTCAGCACCTAGTTCCTAGTTAGGCAGACACACTTCACAAACTAAGGCTGTCCATACTTCCTGTGTTAAGTTAATTCCTTTGGGAAAGGTCCAATAGAATTTAATAGGGAATTAAGTAGGGTTCTACAGAAATTTAATAGGGTTCCATAGAAATTAACCTAAAAATCCATAGACTATATTAGAAAACACACTTCCTATATATTTTTGAGTTCCTTTATAAGAATCTTATTGCAAGGATCTAATTCTTTATTAAAATCTATTAGATTATTTTTAAAAAGCTGTAGAAAGGTTTTATTTTCTATTTTATTCCATAGAATTTTTCCATAAGGGTCCCCATACTTAAAACTCTGCACAAATCTACTCCTACCTCCATCTCCATTCTCATTTCTTTCTATTCCTTGTCTTAGTACACATTAAGGCTATGCTTTGTATTTTGCTCTGACTATGAACGTCATGCCAATTTTCTTTCCACCACTCCTTTTAAGCTTGTAGAAGTTAACTTTAATTGCTTTGTCTTGGGTCCCAAATACTAGTCAAATCCAGAAGTGCAGTGGAAAGGGGATTTTGGCCTGAAATATTACACAACACCTAAATTTAAACAAGCAACCAAAACCATTACAAGGAGAAACCTATCCATACATAAGGGGGCAACCTGCCACCCCCAAATCCTACTTAGCATCTATTCCCAAGGTACCCTGAAGTATTAAAGTAGCCTGAGGTGATGTCTAAAGGCCTGATCCAATTGCAAGAATGGAGAGAGCAGAAAAACGCCTCATTGTAGGTTTTATTCTCTTAGTGGGTCAGGGAGTACTCTGCAGCTGCAATGCAGGCACTAAGAGCTTGTTCAGTTCTTTGGATATTTGGAGGACAAGAGGGAAAAATTTCCTTCCAAGCCCAATTTATGTCTCTAACAGACCTTTGGACTGCTGTCTGAAAGAGGCTGGGTACTGGAGTGGCTGTCCATACTTAATATACATACAGAGAGCTGTTGTGAGGGTTTGTGTGGCATTTAAGGGGTTCATAGACCTTTCACTGGCTTTCTGCACAGGAGTGAATTTAACCCAGAGAGTAATGAAGAAAAACTATGAGGCAGATCCTCGGCTGCTGTAATTTGGCATGGGTTCACTGAAGTCAATAGAGCTGTGCCAGGATCTAGCTTCATCTGTCCTACCTGAACTGCTGAATTTGTAGTCAGTTGCAGACAGACTGTCACTCAGAAATCCACAGATGGAGAACTAGACCGGAAAGTTACAACTGCATAGAAGTGTAAACAAAATATATTTATTTAAGTGTTCATTTGCCACAATGTGTGTTAGTGGTTAAAAGTTCTGGTTAATTTTTGAAGTGTGAGTTAGTGTATCTACTTTACTATACCACTGTGGCATGAGCCCAGGCAAGGATGCTCATTACATATTCTAGACCACCCGAGAATGTTAACACATCATTAATATGCGTAGGTGCAGATATCTGTCTGTCTATTTTATAATGTTATTCTGTTTATATAGTGCTAGTAGTTGAAGGATATAAAAGACTCCATGCTCAGCTAGAGAGATTCCTAAATAAAACCAACAAGTTATTGCAGAAGTAATCAGACAGCTCATAAGAGTTCAGGTTCAGATGTCTCTCTCTATATTAGTCCAGCTCTTGAGTTCCAACTCAAACATCTCTCCATGTGTCCCAGTATATCCTCTCTCCATACCTGACAGTTCACTATTATATGCTTCCACTAGCCCTGTTTCAAGGGAATCCCTTAAGACAGTGGGGCAGGAATTTAGATGGTAAGCAAGCTGACTTCCTCTTCTCTCCCCCAGCTTTTTGTCTAGAATTTTATTTTGCCACCAGTGTTTGTTTTAAAATGCACCTGTTCGCAATGCAAAGAAATCTTACACTTAGTATAGTGCTTATGCTCATGAGAGAGGGAAACATTTCTTTAGCTAATAGGGCTGGTTGAAGTGAAATACTTGGTATGGGTGTGTGTGTGTGAGAGAGAGAGAGAGAGAGTTTCTGAGGGAATTTAGTGCTGGTGAGAGGTGTCAGATTAAAAACCCTGGGGACCAAGGACCCTAGTTTAATTCACAGAACACGTAGAGCATGGGCAACAGCCGTGCAGGATTCTTCACTATTGGCCTGTTTCACAGCCTGTTGAAGTCAATGGGAAGACACCAGTTGATTTCAATGGACCTGGATCTGGCTCTTAAGATGCCTGAACCTTGCTATGGAAAAGCCTACCCCAGGCACGAAGGGTGCATCAGTCAGTCTCCCTGTGTACTTTCATACTTGTGCTTCTGCTAAAGACAGCAGCAATTCCTGCTGGTGGGTTTTGTGACACATGTACCATTGAGGCTGGATTAATTCCACTGTCTCCTCTTCCATAAATCCCTGAATGGTTGCCTTATGATAATAATTTTCAGTCACTAAGCCTCAAATCAGGAAAGCACCCAAGCAAACGTGTTTAAGTCCACCCCCTGAGTGTGGGTTAACTATAAGCATGGTCTTATTTTAAAAAGTCTGAGGAGTGCTCTCTTCAAATTAAGAAATTCATAATTTGCAGGAAAACATTTTGGCTGGAATATTTAAATGAACCTAAGGAAATTAGGCACCCAGCTCTCATTGAATTTCATGAGGCTCTTTTAAAAATCCCAGTTTTTAAGCTGTATAGCATTAATGTTATAATAATTGTGTGTTTGGGCATGTAGAACCTTGCATAGGCATTTATTTTATTATCATTATTTAAATTGAAATAAATACGTAAAATAAGCAATACAATAAAAGTTGTCAAAAGTTATTTGAAAATAACTAGTTTTTCAACTATTTATGGCAAAAAAAATCCCTTCAGAAATATTTACTTCTTCCAGGGAATTGTATGAAAAGCCGTCTGTGTCTTTGATGTGATGCTAATTGACTATTTTTTAAAGATAAACATAACTTAATTTAGTGAATTTTGTAATATCAGTTGCCAAGTGGCACTGCAAATGCCTACCGATTCACATAAAGTTTACTGCATGGTCTTGGAAAATAAGGACATGGAATTTAATTCTTTGTATTCTCCAAAGGCTTGTTAAGAGTTAGCATTGCTTTATAATTGCCTTTAGAAGATACTTCTTAACAGTGACCTATATGTTGCCCTCCTTATGGAGGTGACTATGCTGAAAACTCCCCTGGCTTTTGTGTATTGAGAATGGGCTGTATTAGGGCAGGGAAATGTCAAGGGGCATGACAGATCAAATGTGTGGGTCAGAAATCTGTGGAAACTCCATCCTAAATAATGCTGTTCTAAGCCTAATGCATAAAGTGAACACTCCACACAGATTCAAACCCTCATGCAGCAGCATGGCCTTCTGCACTGCTGTGATACCAATGGTCCTCCTCTTGTAACAGAGCGATAGTGTATGGAAGAAAGTAACATTGAATGAACTATCATGGATTTCTGTACGGTAATACACTGGTGTTTTATTCCCCAATTCCTCTATCTTCCTTTATAGGGCCCTCCTGAGGGCATTCTGTGCCAAAAAATTAAAAATTCTCTGCACAATATTTTAAAATTGTGCAAATTTTATTTGTCAAATAAATGTGGAGGCTCCAGCATGGCATTGGGGAGCACGGGCCGCTGGCTGCACAGAGGTGGGAGATCACTGTGCAGCTCCCTCCTCCCCTCCAGGACATGGACTCAGTGGTGAGGCTGCACCCAACCCTGACATAGTGGAAGGACCCGGCCTGCCCCAGAAACACCTCAGGGTCCTGTCCCCCTGTGTGGACAGGTAGGCTCAGCAAGGCAGGGTCTAAGTGTAGAGGGACTTAATGTGGGGGGGATCCAGGGGAGGGTTGAGAGGATTCTGTGTGGGGCCATCTGGGTGTAGGTGGCTCAGTGGGGGATCTGGGTAGAAGGATCTGGATGCACAGGGGCTTGCTGGGGGTTCTGGGTGCAACAATAATGGGACTCTGCAGGGGAGTACAGATGAAACTGGTTGGGGCTCAGAGGAGGGGTCTGGTTATAGGGTATAGAGCTTGGCAGGAGAGTCTGGGTATGGGGGGCTCTATGGGGAGTACAGATGCTGGTAGAGTGGGGCTCAGTGGGGTGGGGATCCAGGTGCAAATGGTTGGGGCTTGATGGGGTGGGGATCCAGGTGCAGGTGGCTCATTGGGGTTGTCCAGTTAGGGGAGTGGAGCTCATTATGGGGTGTACGTTCTGAGTACGGGCGAGTGAGGCTCAGCAGGAGGATCTGGGTGTGAGGGGGTCTGGATGCACGAGGGTTAGATGGATGAGGGAGCAGCTCCCTGTACAGGAATCCCACCCCCTGCAGTTGAGGATTGATGAGCGCAGGAAGCGTGGGGGAGAAGGGGAACGGAGGTGGGGGAATTTGCAGAATTTCCTGCAGTCAAGGGAGAAATCTGGATGTGGGTCGGACCCAGTTCCATGGAGGGGAAGAGGAAGTCCCATCCTCCCCAGCCCAGCTCTGACTAGCAGCTGATCCCGGTGTAAGGTAGGAGCCACTGGATGGGTCTTCCCCAGTCCAGCCTTTTGCCCCACAGTGATTTACTTCTGTGCCAGCTATCCTGGGAACCCAAAACATACTGCTGGGGAGGGTCACATGACTGCTCTTGTGGCTTTCCTTTGCTTCCCCATCAGAAAGTCATTTTTAGGCAGGGAAGCAAAGAAATGTGCAGAGGACATAAATTCTCCACATGTGCAGTGGTGCAAAATTCCCCAGGAGTAGAACATTCAGTCAGCAAATAGTTCCTCTTTAACTGTGTGCTGTCTGTGCTTACCTAACTGTGCTTTATTGGTGACTGCTTGTTGGGAGAGTATGCCCCAGATATACCTTTCCACTCCCACTGTTCCTCCAACCAGGGTACTGTGCTTTTACCCTCCTTTCTGCTGTGCAACTGCACTAGCATACAATAATGTCTAAAGAGATCTTTGAGACTATGGAAAAGTTTCCCAAGGGGAATGAAATAGACATTGGAGACATTTAAAACTGGACTGACCAAATTACAGGAGAATATGCTGTAGGGAACAATTGGCAGGTGGATGAACTTGTTGACATAATGGGTCTTTTCTGTCTGTAACTTCTGATTCTACTATCTGTAATTGCTTGTTTTCATTTTCTGCTTGGGCTCATCAAGATTTATTTTATGTTATCATTTGGAAATCCAATATTTGTAGTGCATGGTTTATAAAAAGAAATACAACAACCTGAGTACTCTCCAAAGGATTGCCAAATGTGATAAATATTATATCTTTTAAACACTCCAAATACTGTTCTTCTGTCACTGTGCTGAATGTGTACCCTATGAAAATGTGCTTTTGAAAAACTGTAACTTGAGCATCAGGCACATTTGCCTTGGAGAAAAGCTACTTGAAAGAAGAACAAAAACAAGAAATATTTAAACAGAATTTACATTTGTATTTGTGCCAGGGCACATCAATGGTTGGAGAGGATAAAACATGTTTAAAAAGCAAACTTCAGTGGACTATATATAATTGTGCACTTTGTTTTGATCAGCTACTCAGAACTCATCTGATTTATTAGCACATATTATGTCAGTTTGTCTGCTTTCCCAGCCCTCGATGGGTTGTTTTCAGATGAAGCCTTCCTTTGCAGGGACCAGTACCGATATCCATTCGTTATTATTTTCTAGCACCCACAAGTGTGGTAGGCATTTCAGACATATATTCAGCAAAACAATTAAACATATGCTTAACTTTAGGCACGTGCTTAAATCCCATTGAAGTCAATGGGAGCTAAGCACAAGTTTAAATCCTTTAATGAATCAGGGCCTTACACTCCAAGGGCCTGACCCAACACCTAATTAAATTAGTGAGAGTCTTTCCATTGACTTCACTGGGCTTTGGATAGATGTAGTTTTTCTAAAAAAAATAAATATAGTTGATTTGTCATAATATTTATATATTATTTATAGATCATTTTAAGAAGTTATAATATTGCTTTTCTCTCCTATGTCACATTTCAGCCAAAGATATCAAAATGATGTTTATGAAGGTTAATTTTCACAATATTTATGGGAGGCAAGTAAATGCTGTCCCACCTATTTTACAGGCAGATTAGCTGGGGCACAGAGCATTCAGTGACTTGACAAAGTTTACCTTGTTAGTCAGGAGCAGAGCTGGGAATTGAGTCCAGAGAGCCTACTGTTCTGGTCTTTACTTTAACCATTAGATCACACAGGATGGACTAATCAGAAAATTAAATTAACATGGCTGTGTGTGCTTTGTATATCTGCTGTGCAATATGGTTTGTACAATGTAGACATCTAGATCATAGATGCAGATGTTCCTCTATTTTCTAAAATTAATGACAATTATCTCTGCCTTTGATGGCAAACAATGTGGTGAGCCTTGCATTTCCACAATCTGTCATGCCACAGAAGATTTGCTCACTTATACTTTGTGATGGGCCAGTGCGAAAAACATTCAAACTCATAGGCCAATGTTGCAAATCAATTCTGCAGCAAAGTGGAAATAACTCTTATACCAATAAGCAGCAAAACCTATGAAAAATACCATTTTTTTTTCTTCTAAATTTTCAACTTGCAGATAGAAAGAGAAGCCATCAATCATGCTGGAAAGCCTCCATTCAGGGGATGTTGTTCTTAAAGACAAGCCAGATGAAATCAGACAAGACCAGAATATGCAAAGACTTTTTTGTAGGTGTGAGAGGAGGGAAACTTATTTTTTTCTTTTTCTTTTTAAAGGCAAACTTGTAGCCTGGCAAAGTTGGCTAAGTTTACTGACAAAATGACTAATTAATCGCTTCACAAATGGCTATTAATCATACATTAATGAGATAGTCTCTTTTCTTTGGCAAATACAGGTTCTGTGGCAATTCTTTCTCCTTGGTACCCCAAGCAAGCTAAAAGCATGTAGGACTCAATTAATCTTAGAGCAGCATGGGGTGTTCGAAACTGCTCACAAGCTGAAAAGAAGCAAATAGCTGAGACATTTAAACTGTCCATATTTCACTGTGTAAATTCAGAGGCACTTAATCATCCCTCCAAACATTCTTTGTTCCTTTTCTCTCTCTGCTTTGTTATATGTATGTTTCAAGCCCACCCTGGACAAAAAAAGGGGGGATACGGTTCTAATAAATCTGCTGCCAAACACATTCAGATAACCATGCAAATGGATAGATACAGATGTGCAAAAATGCCCAGATGATTTTGTTTAAAGCAAATACAAACTACAGCAGGGCAGTCCATACTCAGCGCATCTCTTGAAATCTACCTGTCTTTAGCAAAGGGAAGGGGCTTGTTTTACCACACTATGACTCCAGTTTCACTTCTGAGGAGTTACACTGACCTGGAGTTCATACGGTGGCAAATTAGATACAAAATTTGCAATGCTAATTGGCTGAAAGGTGCATTAGGCTAGATTCTCAGCTGGTGTAAATTGGAGCAGCTTCCTTGAAGTCAGTAGAGCTGTGTGGTGATTTACACCAGCTGAGGATTTCACCTAGTAGACCCTACAGTATGCTATTACTATGTATTGTTATAAACACACATGTAGTGTCTGTCTGAAGACTCCATTGGAAAAAATAGATCATGTAAGGTTAAATCCCATGGTTCTTCTTGAACAAGGACTATGGGATTTGGCCTGTTGTTTTTATAGCTATCCTAAGAGGCATTTGAGAGCAATACAGCAGTTAACAATGTACGAGCTGAAAGGAGCACTGTATTTGGGGCAGGAGTATGATTGGGTTTGTGAGATATTTTGGGGGTTAACCCAACCTCTTACTATTGGGAGTTTAAGAGGAAATTTTCCCTAAAATATGATACTCCATTACTGCTTTCTGCAGGGTTCCTTGCACCTTCTCCTGATGCATCTGATATTGGCCACTGTCAGTGACAGGATGCTGGATTAAGTAGACCACTGGTCTGATCCAACACGTCAGTCCCTGTTCCTGTGTACCTCTTGGTCACCAGTTCAAATCCATCCCAGACTAACAGCAATAGAAAGTTATTCCTGTCTGTTGAGTGTTCAATACTCTATGTGAGGTGAGTTTGGCAGTCTAAGTATAGTGTCCTCATTGCAAAAATCACCCCAGTGATTGACCTTCAATAACATCCTTGCCTGATATCTCAGCACATGGGTCAGGGATTGAATATTATGCCCTCTGAGTTGTATAGATGAGATAGGTCTAGTCAGGGTTGAGAAGCATTGCCAGGATGCTATGGGGAAGCTCACACTGCTGCTTCCTCGGCAGCAAGTCGTCACAGGGGGGTCAGGGGTCCAGAACTCTCAATCATAGATGTTGCAGGGCATTAGTCTCATCATTTTAAAAGCAGCCCTGTTAACTATTATTATTATTATTAACAAGAATACAATGATTGCAGGCATTAAAAAATAGACTTCACCTTCTCTCCAGATCTCTGTCCTGTGTCAATCTTTGCTGCCCATTTCTACTCTCTAGGAGCTTTCTTCCCACGTCTCCTTTTCCACGTGGCCACCCATTACCAACAGGGTATTGAAGTAGCCAAGGTAATAATGGACCAAAGCTTTTCCTTGAAGTGGCTTTGTGCCTTGTCCTACAAAGAAGGTGTGTTATTTGTGTGGATGGATGAACTGAGTCAAAAAAAATAAGAATCCATGACAAACTTCCCATTAAACTCAAATGGATCCTTTTCGAACATTTTTAAAAAAATTCTTATGTGTTTACACTGCCTAGCTTTCAAAGGGTCTGAAAGCTGTTTGTGCAAATTGTACAACAAATAGTATGAATAATAAGTTCACTTATGGAAGCCAAGATCAGTTAAGGAACATTGTGAAAACCAAAAAAAAGGGTCTATATTTGTAATTTAATATTACTTGTAACAAATATTTTGACCTTCTCTGCTAGCTGGCCACATGTAAATAACTCAAAACATATTAATAAATAGTCTAATAGTTACATGTGTCGTGCAATTCATTATCCAATCAATGAAATTTTAATTTACCCTCCCCTTGTCCCTTCCAAATGGCTAAATCTTATTTTTTCCACACCTATATTTTTAAATATTCATCTTCTATGGGAAATGCATTTTGTTTTCTAAAGGGTACTGTAGAGTGCTCTCCTTTGCCTACCGGCTGATGAAAACAATAAATTATTCAGCCTAAGAATATCTACAATGCTGACTCATAACTTGTTCTGATTTTTTTAGGCCTTGTTTTCATTAACTTCTCCATTAATAGTCCAAATCTGTAGTCGGATTGAAATGTCCTATGAAATTGCCCTGTTCTGCTCAAACCTGGAAGCCCTCAACCTCTAGCAAGTGTTCTGAGATATTGTTTCTGATTCTGTGAAATAAAATATGGTCTAGATTTGACAAGAAAAGATTAAGCTGTAACAATTTGTTGGCTACCCCTCCCCATAAGACAGAATGTGTTGCCTCTACAACTGTAACCGGGGTAGGAGTTGTTATTAGAGAATGCATCAAAATGACCTTTTCTTAACTGTTGAGCTCTGTCTCTGCCTTGCCTCTTTCATAATGAAAACAAAGAAATAAGTTCAGGGGACACCAGAGCAAAGTAGAGTCTTGGATAATTTTTGCATTTTCATTCCCAGAATATATTTAGCAATCAATCAATAAATAAACCCAGGTCATGTAAACCCAAAATATTTTTCCTTATATCAAATTTACATTGGAAAACATTCATTCATTCTTTGTACTTTGAAATACAATATACTGGCATGTTCATCAGCCAAAATAAACTGTAAATCTATACAAAATCTGTATTACAGTAATATGGAGCCAGATCCTACAGTCCTTACTCACAGGAGTAATCCCTACTCATGTGAGTAATTCCACTTCAATGAGATTACTTACATGAGGAGAAAGGGTTGCAGGAGGTGGACGGTTGCACTGGAATAAGATCCTTGGATTTAGAACTATCCATCCTTTTGTGCTGAGTGATACACATACACAGATCACAAAGGACAAATGGGTTAAAAATTAATTCCATAAGATTCCAAATTTTACAGTTTATAAAATAATTTGATTTTGTGTGTCTCAGTTATGGCTTCTCCCATGTAAGGAGCAGCCTGTAGCTGCGCTGCCCCAGGAGTAGCCTGGGACGCAGATTGTGACTGAATCACAACCCTCCTGGTTTCCCCCCATTCAAGGAAGGATGTACCCAATGCCAGCCCCATACCTGCCAAGGAGCGGCATTGCCCTGGCATGATAGCCCAGTTGTGCTGCCAGTGCACAGGGCTCTCTGCAGTGTACATCTCTCACCATACATCGTGATAGTGTGGCATTTTCACTGTATTTTGGGCTTTATGGACCTACACTGTAGTAGTGCCTTTGGGCCCCAATCACAGATCTTGTTTAGTGTGATAACTACTGTGATAATTAACAAATGCTGCTAGATCCTACCCCTCTTGTTGTTTCGTCTCCCCATCCTACTTACATGTCTATTTTATTCACCTGTTGCATGTTATCTAAATCCTAGATAGTCACTACTGTGCCTAGAACAATGAGACCTTGATTTCTAGAATTCCTAGGAACAGCCACAGTAGAAATAATAAAATGATGTTAAAGGGATCTCATGCAGTAGGCACTGTACAAATACATAGGCAGTTCTCACCCCAGAGTGCTCACAATTTAAGCTTATGAGAAGATGCAACAAGTGGAAGAAATGGATTGGCTGCCAGGCTAGAAAGACAACAGTAGAATGAGCATTTTTGTCATAACAATCTGTAGTCTCACACCTGTCTATGAGGACAGAATTTTGGCCCTAAAATACTTAGAAACTGGGGAGGAACATCTTACATTTATAGGAAGCATTTAAAATAAAATCAAATGTACTGCTCTGTTGCTGAGAATCTTTTTAAAAATCACCAGTGTTTCTGTAGGGCCTAGACAAAAACAGTATTTTATGCTATTGTGCTCTCTGCAGCTTGATAAACAGCAAATGTTTTCCACAGTCAGCATTCTTTGCTCTACTACCACCACTTCAGCACAAACAAGGAAGTGAACATTAGAAGCCTTTGTCCAACTTTGCCTCCCAATAATTTTTTATTTGTGCGGGCAGGTTTGATAAGGAGCAGGGAGTCCCAGGGGCAGTCAGGGGACAGGGAGTAGGGGGATTGAATGGGGGTGGAGTCCTGGGGGGAGCAGTTAGGTGAAGGGGGGTCCCAGGAGGGGGCAGTCAGGGAACAAGGAGAAGAGGGGAGTTGGATGGGTCGGAGGTTCTGAGGGGGGCAGTCAGGGGACGGGTAGTGGGAGGGAGTGTATAGGGAGCGGGGGCCAGGCTGCTTGAGGAGGCCCAGTCTTCTTTACCAAGGTGTAGTGTATTAAATTGCTCCCAGTAGGAATGTGTTACTTATGGTGCACTACTTACTGCTGCCAGTCCTGGTGCTCCGTAAGTACCATATTGCTACTGGGAGCAATTTAATACACTACACCTGGTGATTCTAGCAGCCACGCTGCCTAGCAGCAGCTCACAGCCCTGTCACCCAGAGCCCTGGCAGCACAGTGAGCTGAGGCTGCGAGGGAGGGACCAGGGGTAACCTCCCCATCCCGGAGCTCAAGGGCTGGGCAAGCCGGTCCTGCAGGCTGGATGTGTCCCGCAGGCCGTAGTTTGCCCACCTCTGATTTAGGCCATGATACAGCAAAGCACTAAGTCCCATCCCTATTTACTAAAGCACTTAAGGATGTGCTTAAGTCCCACTCAGGTATTGTGTTGGATAATAGAATTCTGGAAGCGAAGTAGGAATGCTTATTTGCATGCCACTAACAAGAATGAACTTTTAACACAGAGCTACTTCACAATAGTGCTGGGAACAAACGGAAAGACCTAGATATCCTCGAGTGTATGGGATTCTTTTCCATGCACTGTCCAAACAAAAACCATGGAAGACTTTTCCCACTTTCATCTTCAAAATCTCCTTTGGGTATGAAATAAACCCAAATAACATAAATTCCGTCCCCCTCCTCATTCTATCAAAGAGGTAGTTTTTCCTATTTTTACTGCAAATGTCATTGTTTCCTAGGATTCTTGTCAGACACCATCTATCTTTTCATCTATACTATTGTACTTCCCATAGCCCCTCTCCAACAACTGCATTCTTTTCTAAACATGGAAACATTTCCGTATATTTAGACGGTCCTGGGAATTTTCCTTTCGTATTTGTGAAAACAGCAAACTAACAAGTTTCTTCTTGGCATGACACAGCATGTGTCAATCTATGTCATTTCCAGGCTACTTTGTTCATAGTTAATTTGTTAAATTCTTTGTGGGAACAGACATGTTCCCCACTGAGCACTCAGCACAGCTGCAAGGAGAGCCAGTGGCCAAACAGAACCCACTGTGTGATGTGCATTGAGAGCTTTGATACTATGGTCAGATTTGAGGACCGTAAAGTTCAAAGAAAACACACCTGCTTTGGGGTTTCTCTCCATAACTAGAATGATAAGTAAGCCCATGAAACTACAGGCTTGTGTTTCATCAGCAAACATATAAAAGGAGAAGAAAGAAAGAAAGAAAGAAAGAAAGAAAGAAAGAAAGAAAGAAAGAAAGAAAGGAAAAGAGAAAGAAAGAAAGATTTCCCTTGTCTTTATACGCTCTTGTGTCATCATCAGGTGATAATTCTATAGTTTCAAGCATTTCAGCACAGTTGCTGTTCACTTTAATCATTGTGTGGTGCTGTTTTGGTAACTTACTAATAGGCTACACCTGACACACAGAGTCAGAAAAAGTAACTTTGTGAACCCTTGTGGGTGCAGAGACTACATGGTGGTGATATGAAAACAAAAGCAAATACTACTACTACAATCCAATCAGCAGAGATCAAGAAAAGGCTGTGATGTCACCATGGACTATGCTTTCATATTCTAACTTCAGTTAAGATATCATCATAACTTCAAAAGAACCCCACAGCCTTACTTTGCCCTAAGAATGGATGCTCTTTGGTATTCTGCTGCTTGTATTGCATAGATATCACACTGGCCAGTTGTGCATGACCTACTGTTTCTTCTCATTATAGCCATTTTTAATTTTTTTTAATTTTAGATGACTAGTGTGTGGTGGTGAACTTTTCTTTGCTTGTTGCATAACCAGCTTCCATCTGGTCAGTTTTGCACATGCTCTCATGGGCATCAGTTGGATCCAGCTGTTATTCATGCTAACTTTTCCAAAGTGACCAGTGATTAACATGCCTCAATTATTTGCTGCCAGTTTCAGACCTTCAAAAGACCTGGTTTTCAAAAGATGCCGAGTAACCCAATGCTCTGAAAACCAGGCCTCTTTAGAGTGTCTCAAAATGGGCACCGAAAAATGGAGGCACCCAAAACCACTAGTAATTTTTGAAAATGGAATCCTTCATCACTGGGGGAGAAAGGGGAGATTAAGTCACTGTGTTTACCATTGTTCATCACTACAGACCCTGCAAAATATATCAACGTAATAATTCAATTTCATTTCACAAAGAGCCGTAGAATTCTAATGAGATTTTTTCAGATTTTGCTTTTAATTTGGAAGATGAGGAAGTTGGTTTAGCATATTCCCACCTGAATCTGGGATTGTGCTCCAACCTATTTTGTTCTGTTTTCTGTGACTTCTTTACTAATCTAGTACAATGTCAAATGGTGCCTATACACATGCTAAGAAATTCCAACTGGTCCCCTTGTATTCTGCATTACAACTGGTGATGTGGAAAGTGTCTGAAGAAGATTCCTTGTTTCCTGGTTGTTTTCAGCTCCAAAGGATTTTCCTTCCCGTGACTAGTGCACCCTTACTGTACCTTTCCATTGATCAAATCACTTTAAAGTGTAATTTAGTTGTGTGGAGTAAGTGACTGGTCTTTTTCTTCACCTCCCCTTTGGTACCATTTGTAAGACCACAGGAAATCTTGTCATGGCTCTAGGAGAGTTAAACCGACTGTGTGTAGTTTCAATGTCACAGCCAATATCAACTGGCAGAATTGGAGGCCAGGCTTCCTGGCCAGATGCAAGCATTTTAAATGGGATATTGAGGTTTTTCATTATGCTAGATTTAAATCTGACATTTATGCCACTCTTCAGCTTAGATGATTTCTGTAACTATGTTGTGCTTGTGGAAGAATGTGGTAAACTCTGAGGTGACATGGGGTATGTTTTTGCTTTGTATAAATGTTAGGGCAAAGTTGGATGAGCTTATTGTCTGCAGGTTTATGAAACTGGTTTCTTCAGACAGAGGAAGGTTAGAGCAATGGCTGAATGCCTTCCTTTGTTTGCCCTCTTTCTGATTTCTGAACATTCATCGTTCAGACAAGTTAATGCCGGCCTATATTGTTCCCCACGGGATTCAGACTTGGTGGGGTCTTCCACACACAGGGATCTTGCAGGGTCTCTGCCACAACCCTGCAGCCTGAGCCCCCTGATTCAGTTGGCATGGGCCTGTCACGGGTGTTTATTTGCAGTATAGATATATCCTTAATGCTCTGCTGGATGCACTCAGGTTTATTGCAGTGTTGTAGCAACTCCAGACTCCTTGAGATTCCTCAGCTGTCTATGAATCCCCCATCTACTACCTCCATCTCTGCCTTCAGGACAGTGGATGTGTGTGTGCGGGGGGGAGGGTGAAGCCTGAGGAAGACTATCCAAATAAATACATATTCTTTGGGCATGGGCCTGCTCTCACTAAAGTTTGCGGGATCTGTACCATCTACTTTGCCAGGAGCAGGACTGAGTACTTATGGCCAGGTTTCCAAAAGAACTCAACTCCCAGCTAGGCACCTAAATGAAGTGGTGTGATCATCAAAAGTGCCCTGCATTCCCACAGAGAACAATAGAAATTGCTGGGAACTGAGCTGTTTTGAAAAGCTGGCCAATACTGGCTAGAGGTAGTGAAGCCATTATTATCATCAGCATATGTGTCATTCAGGATAGCCTCTGAACTAAAGAGAAAGATTGCTAAATATACATGGATTCTCTAATTTGTAACCCACTGACATACTGTATGGGCAGCTAGGTTTTTATTTCCCGGTCAGATCCAAAGCTGGTATTAAATGCTAATAGCTCCAGGGACTACTGCATTCCCTGTCCTTGGAGGAGGATAAGCCTGCTTCTTCACTGAACCACTGAGTCCTATACTGCCCCAAAGGAGTTTGGGAGAAGGGAGAGTCATGGTACCTCTGAATTTAAAAAATAGTACAGAATGCCTGCTGAGCCTGCCCCCCTCCCCCCACTGGGGAGTGCAAAGAGGGTTTGTGCTTATTTAATGGACAAGCGCTCCTGGAGGTCCCCTGGAGGTGCAGTTTCTCGCACACCCTCCCCACCCCCCTACTCCAAGGCCTGTGTCTATCTAGCCCTTCAAGTATTTCTGAATAGAATTTGCTGTCTATCTGTGATATGGTCTATTTTCAAGGAGTCATTGAGCCGAATTGGGAACTACTAGCAAGGAACCAACTCACTGAACCACACAATGCATTTAAAGCATTTTGATACCCCCGGTGCCCACCCAGTTATGATTGTTGCTCTTACATATGTGTGTCACTTGGCCTAAACACTCCTTGTAAGGTTTCTGCCGTTTTTCTGAGGTAGAAGGGGAAGCCAGTCACCTCTGAAGGAAATCTTGTTAGGTTAACTTCCAGCAGACCTTCTGACTTCATCTGCATTCCTGAAAAAAAACAAGAGAGAGAGGAGACATAAGTGTATACTCATTTGAAAATAGCAACAATGATGCACTGAGATTGCCTTGGCGCTTTTTTTTTTATCTCCCTCCGGTTGGGGGGAGTTTGTTATAAAAAGGTCAGACACATAACTTTGCAGCTTTCAGCCGTCTCTATTCTTTTCTTTTGCAATTCTTCTCTCTGATTAAACTTCCAGATAAGTCTAGGCACTGTTGCCCAGGCCTTCACATTTAATGATTTTATGCATCACTTGCGCTTGGCACTGCTCAGAGCCCTGCCATCTCCACTGCAGCCTGCGATCTTTGCCTTTCAGTGTTTGACATCCACCAGCATTTCTCTCAGATTTCAAGATGCCTTTTTCGTTTTTCCAGGGAGGATGGAGAGGGAAAGTGATAATAGGTACCCCAGAGGGGAATTGCATAATACCTCAGGTTCTTTCCATCCTCAACTCTTTTAATCACTGTTAATCTCCTTCCTTTTCTCTTTAATTATTGGGGGGAAAAACAGCACCAAGGTTAAGTAATCAGAGAAATGTGCTTGTTGAATTCCTAACTGAATGCAGGGCTGAGACTAAATTGGGGGGAGTGTCAAAAGACGACCTTCCCCACACCATACACTCACAATGGACGATACTTATTCACAACCAGAAGGACAGTATGTGTGTCTGTGTGTGCAGACAATAGGAGATGATGCAGTTTTCCATGTAAAGTTTCATTTTTGCCACGGAAATGTTGAAAATGACAAAATATTGAATAGCTGAGAGAGTACAAACTGTGAGAGGTTCAAAGAGCAGCTGAGACAAGCTTAGCACCATTCCTATTGGCTAAGATGAGGTAGAGAGAAGGGTATGCAAAAGAGGTTCCTTTTCAGATCACCTGGAAGAGTATCTAATGACCACAGTGGTCCTGATTTGAGTTTTAGATGCATAATGTACCAGGGTGTTGGGGATCTTGCAAATTTATGCACTTTACTCTGTTATCTGGTTATCAGCTGGGCAGACCCAATGTAAACCATGGTAATGACTGACTCACAAACATAATTGGCATAAATGTCAATGTAGTAAGGACTGTTACATTGGGATGACAGCCTAATACAATATCACCCCAAAACCTGCAGCCATGTTCACCTCTCAGACCCATCTAGTATTTTGTTCCTGTGTTACATACTTGTGAATAGTATCAAAAGAAACTGAAAACACATATTCGCAAACCATGTAAAGGTTTTGATCATGGTGGGCCTAGATTTACTTTCTTATTCATAAAGAGTCAGTTCTGCTACTTTTGTCTGCTCTACTAAGGTCACGTCACCTTTTGTACTGCTTGATGTCTTTCCATAGTATATATTGCGGAAAAAATGCTGCATAAAGAGCATGCTCTATAAGGCATAGTCTATACAGAGCCAAATCCTGTTATGATATGCACCCTGTAAATCCCCTTTGAAGACAATGGAGTTATATGAGAACTAAGTCAATGCAGAATTTGGCTCATTGGATGTCAATTATTTGTGAGTGTGTGCATGTGATCATTTGAAACCCTACAAAACTGGCCAATTTTGATGAGATTTAGTGTATATGGTACAATGCTATATATTCTATACTTGAATTTAATTCTGTTAAATGTTAATTCTGTCAGCTTCATAGCTGGGGAGACTGACCATCCCCTCTACTCTGTTTGGTCATTTCTTAAGTGATTATCACTGTAAAGTGTACAGAACAGGACTTGCCAATATGCCTGACTGGGAAGCATCACCTCTAGAAGTGAAAGAATAGTTCTGATTCCATACTGATTTATTCAGTCTTTAGCCTCTCTGTTTAACAAGATTGCCAATTAATTCCAGTTGTGTTGGTAGGTTATTTGATTCAGACACCTGCTCAGTAACAAATAGAATGAGACCAACACCCAACACCGATTGAAATTTTTCAAGTGAATTTTTTTCTGATGAAAAATAAGATTTTGTCAAAACTAAAATATTTATAGGAAAATGTCTTGACAAATTTTTTATATTTTTTCAATGGGAAATTTCTCAATTAAGTGAAATTGTGGATTTTTATTTTTTTTCCTTTTTCTCTCCCTTTTTCCCTGGTTGCCATTGAATAAAAGAGAATGAATGATGCTAAGTTTTTTTTTCATATTTCCATTTTTCTGATTTTCATTTTCTCTTGAAAAGTTACAGATTGAGAAAAGTTGAAAAAGAAAGAAGAAAGTATGGGGAGGGAAAACCCCAGACATTATTCATTCCACTGCATTGTGTGGCAAAGAAAAAAATATGGAGAAAAAAGGAGAGCAGAAAATAAAAAAATTCAAAATTTTGAAAGCCAAAATAAAATTGAAATTTCAATGTCAAATAAGTTAAAACAAAAAAATTGGATTCATACTCACATGAATTTTTTTTATTTAATTTAAAATTATTTTCATGAAAAATCAGAACATTTCAAATGAAGCATTTCTAATGAACTATTTTCATTCTATGTTTGTCACAGGAAAAAATGGGATTTTCAACCAATTTTACTCATGTCATATGAGTAGTTGAATAAGCATGAGACAATAATCACTTTTGACCTGATCAGATTCTACACTCCATATTCTTATTTCTTTTCTTCTGAGCTATCCAGCATCCAGTCATTCCATTAATTTTATTTAAAACATATATTTGATCCCCATTTTAATGGTACTTATGTTTATGAAGAAATGTAACTGATACGATATGTCAAGTATCCAAACCAGAACTTTAGAAGTAGTAGTGTGCTGTACATAGAAACGAAGGGTGTGGACATAGCAGGTGGACAAGTGCTTCCCAGTGCCTACAGACACAGACGTGATATCTCTGCTTGAGCTGACAGGTTGATATTAGTAATGTGGCCTCAGTGGCTCAGGCTAGCCGCCCAAGTATATACTTAGGGAATCAGGTGAGTTTGTACTTGGGCAGTTAATGTGATCATGGTCATATGATGGCCACACCGCTACCTTAGCACACCAGATCAAGCAGAGCTAGTGAGTGTCTGTCTACCTGTGCAGTCTATCTCTACCTGTGCTGGGAATCGCCTTCTCTGCTCCTGTGTAGACAAAATTAAAGACACAGCACAGACAACTGCACATGATTACACAGCACAGTACAGTTTGCAGCGCAGTTAGTTTTGTGATATTTAAAATATACAGGACTAGATTGTGCCTATTGGGCACAGATCCATGTTAAGATGTTCTGTGGAGCTACACAGGCCCTGCAGAAACCCTATTGTCTTCTGGAGTTCTTGGGGAGCTTAGCCACTATATCACCTCTGAGGTATAATGCCATTAATGAATTAGTGCACAAAAAAACCCTTGGTGTATAGAAAAAGTTTACATGAAGTAGGATTTTCCATTCAGTGTGTCAAAATTACATGGACTCAACTGTATTTGAAAATCAGGGTATCCTTCCTTATTTAACTATCAATATATGAGTTCAGGGTTCCAGTTTTCTCCTATGAAGATTGATGATGTCAAGAGCAGCCAAAGCTGCAGTCCTTCCACTATACTGGATGGTTGTGATGTCCTTAACTTTAGCAGGGGATCATGAGACCTTAGCTCTTGGCAGGTAAGTGCAGAGGAAACTTCTTCAGATATTTTGCTCAAAAATAGAAATGTATTTGAAATGTGTAAGCATATGTTATGGAGCACAAGCAATGACTCCATAGTTAGATTCTTCTGAAACAATTGCTAGGATACCTTGATTGCTATTGAAATGTTGCCATTTTCTATTTTAAAATAATGAATACTAGCAGAAATATTAGAAATTAAGAGTACGACTTTCTGAGAGTACCAGATCATCACCATTATATACTCTGTTGGCTTCTCCATAATGTTTGTAATATCTGTCTTCCCAGCAATTGCTACAGTAGTTCATGGCCTTTATAATATAATCTGTCTGTTTCTCTATGGAGATTGTAATAGCTGTAAAATTCAGAAATAGCCCATTCATAAATGCTATAAACTCTGCTGGCTCCTTTGTGGAGTTTATAATAACTAGGAGTATGGAACAGCTTGTTCATGACCATTACAAACTGTCATCTTGTCAGAGTTGTTTGTATTAGCTGTGATGTCTGAAACACAGTATTCATAGGGATTACGAATCCACACCTTATAAGGAGAGCTCCAGGGGTCTGAATCCCTAACACTTTACTTGCATGACTAGTCTTGCTAAAGCCAATGGGGCAATTTGTATGACTACTACTTCTTTGTATGGCTGATTAAGATATAGAGCAACAACTATAATTTTACCTTTAGGTGGTTAAGCCAGATAATTGTGTCAGGAGTAGAGGGCTGTACTGCTGTGATACCACCTTCATATTTGTGAATCAAGCATTGAGTCATTATGTGTTCCACGGTCTGTTCTAGGTGACCATGATTGCACGGTGGAGAGTCTTTAATTTTACATTTGTGTATCAAGTACTCATATCTGCCTTGGTTTGTGTGGATGTGGGTTAGGGTTGCTTATAAGTGTCATGGAAGATCAAAGCCAGGGATCTTCAGCATTGGGTCTTTCACAAGGTGTTTTGTTTGTGAACTCCATTCGGCTTTCCAAGCTTTATCAGAGTTGAAGTCACATTGTCAAAGGTTAAGTGCGCAGGTCCAAAAGTGCTTGTGTGACTTCATTCGGTGGGGAGGGATATCGCTAAGGTCCTGGCGTATGGGGAGACGTTCGTTTTCCTCCATTCACTGGAGTTTCTGGAGAGTTATGGCATTGCGGCAAATGGGTGGGGGAGCCATGAGCAATAACACAGGCAGTCAGGGTGTTGAGGTCGACTTGAGGGTTCCAGTGAATGACTAAGGACTACAAACTTGAGTAAAGTTTCCAGGATCAGGCCAAGATATTGATGAAAAACATGAGTCATAAACACTTGTTAACTGAGACTGTCATTGGAGCTTTTGTTACTGTTTTATTTACTGTGTGCCAGACAGAGAACACCTACCCCACATTAGTGAGCACTTAATCAATGCACTGTAGTCAGAGGGATTAATCGCGTGAGTAACCGATCACCAGTGTGAATAAAAGATTCACAAATTGGCCCATGAATTTACGTTCATTTGGTGGGGGCACTCCCCTCTCCTATATAGGAGAGTCAATCCCAACTTCATCCCATTGCTTTTCATCCAGGATAAGTAAGTCTAACATGTAAGGTTCCTTAGTGGCTTGATCTTTTGAAGCATTGTGTAGCAATCAGTATGTGGCACACTCCACATGGATGATATTTTGACATGTGCTAGTTCAGAAGGGAGATCCTGAGTAAAGATTTGCCTAATAAAGTGTTTTCTGTTGCATTTAGCACATAAAAGATATGTCTGCCTTGGAGAATCCTATAGAAATATCTGTCAGAAATTATATTTAGTTTTCTAGTCTTGCTATAAGTTTGTTTAGGAATACATTTATAATTTCTGCCTAGTTTTTTCAGATTTAATTTTTTAAAATGAAGGTCATTTTATCTTGGAAAAAATCCCATCACCCAACTGAAGATATATTTAGACAGTTGACTTTGATGGGCAATGGCTCAGCCCTTTAGTTGTTTCCTGCTGTACTAAGATAGTTGTCCATATAACTGGAATTGTAGAAACTTATCTGGGTGTTTTGGAATTATTATTATGTATCAGATTATCAAGATCCAGAGGTTTACAATTATTTTCTTTGGTATTTTGCCAGATAAGTGTATTTGCTGGACTTTCCTGAGAGCATAACCTATTACAGGAGAATACTGCCTAACTTTTAAATTTCCAGTTTGGGAAATGAATCCCTCCAGTTTCATTTTCCATTACATTTTCATGAATCTGATCTGTCCTTTTGTCCTTTACAGTCAAACTCTATGTACATTTTTCTTTATTGCATCAGTTGGGATCAGCGTGGGTAAAATTTGAAAGAAATATAGTGTGCATGTGAAATGTATTTTGACTAACCTATCTTAGGTTAGTAGGTTGTGCTATCTCTTGAAAACTTCCTATCTATCTGTAGTATTGCTAGGTTGCCAACGTACTATTTAATTGTCAAGTATAGAACTCTATTCTGCCACTCATACTCAAGTGGAGTATTACCTTACCCCAGGAATAACTTTGTTGAAATAAATGGGGCTATCCATACAGTAAAGAGAGTAAAGGTGGCAGAATCTAATGAATAGTTATTAAGATTTTCATAGAGTTTTTCATAGTAGATTCAAGAATGTTTGCAGACATGGTATGAAATAGAATGAAATCAATTAATCATGTTTTGGGACAGTACCAATTCCAGATACTGAAAACATCAGTCATTATTTCTAAAACTGCAGGTGCTTCAGGGCAGGGATCTTCTCTGTTCTATAGCTGTGTAGTGCCTCGCACAAGAGTGCCCCAATCTTTAGATGCTACTGCAATGGAAATAATAATAAGGTAATAGTAATTAAGAGTGGTTTTCATTCACTGGCACTGGTTCTGATTTATTTATGTTGATATAGAAGCCTGAGATAATACCATGTTCTTGAAGAAGTGCATCTAGTGCTTTAAGCAAGTCTTTAGCATTACTTAACTGGTGAACAGTATTGTCTGCAAAAAGGAGTTTATCTTGTTCTCTTTTTCATTGAACTTAATTTCAATTATAACTAGTTGTTTGCAGATAGCAATTGCTAGTGGTCCTACTAAGACGGCAAACAACAAAGGGCACCCTTGCTTCAGTCCACATCACAGAGAAAAGTTTCTGTTGATTTCCTTTTGAAGTTTAATGAAGCTTATGGTAAAGTGTAGCAAACTCACATTGCAGACCAAATTTTGACCAACATGAAGGGTCAGATTATGCCTGGCCTTAGCGCAGGTTCACTAAGAAAGGAAAGAATGCAATTTGAGACTTGATATTCAGAATAGGACTGTCAAACAATTAAAAAAAATAATCACAATTAAATGCGTGATTAATAAAATTAATTGTGATTAATCATGAGATTATTTGCACTATTAAACTAATAGAATACCATTTATTTAAATATTTTGGATGTTTTCAAATATATGAATTTCAAGCACAGAATATAGAGTGTACAGTGCTCACTTGATATTTATTTTTACTACAAATATTTGCACTGTAAAAAATAAAATAAATATTTTTCAATTCACCTAATACAAGTACTGTAGTGCAATCTCTTTATCATGAAAGTTGAATTTAAAAATGTAGAATTATGTATTAAAAAAACCCTGCATTCAAAAATAAAACAATGTAAAAGTTGAGTCTACAAGTCCAATCAGTCCTACTTCTTGTTCAGCCAATCGCTCAGACAAACAAGTTTGTTTACACTGGCAGAAGATAATGCTGCATGCTTCTTGTTTACAATGTCACCTGAAAGTGAGAATAGACATTTGCATGGTAGCTGGTGTTGCAAGATATTGACATGCCAGATGTGCTAAAGATTAATATGTCCCTTGATGCTTCAACCACCATTCCAGAGGACACGCGTCCATGATGATAACGGATTCTGCTGGATTTTGCCTCCAACACTATCCAAAGTAGTGCAAACGGATGCATGTTTATTTTCATCATCAGAGTCAGATGCCACCAGCAGAAGGTTGAGTTTCTTTTTTGGTGATTTGGGTATATATGTGATGCAGAGCAATGGAGAATCAGTCCATATATGTTTCCAGAAGTTTGAGCAGAATCAGACTGAGTTGAATGCTAGTTAGTAAGACCTTTTCTCCTGTGTGACGGAGTCAGACCAGAAGGATATAGGAGAGTGCTGGAAGGCACGTACATTAGTCTCAGGGTGTGCAGGTCCCTGTTCCCTGGATAGCCAAACAAAGGCTACTCCAGGCCAATCAAGACACCTGGGGCCAATTAAGAACCTTCTAGAAAGGAGTAGAAACAGCTAGCCTAATTGGGACACCTGAAGCCAATCAGGGACTGGCTGAATCCAGATAAAAACTTCCCAGTTAGTCAGGTGGGCTGTGGGTGTCAGGAGCTGTGGAAGGAAATTATGCTGTTGGTGAGACTGAGTGGTGGACAACATATTGAACAGAAGGAAGGAGGCCCTGGGGTAGGGGTGAAGTGGAGTTTGAAGAAGTGGGGACTGCTGTGGGGAAGTAGCCCAGGGAATTGTATTGTGTTTTGTGGATAAAAGGTCAGCCAACTTAGCTGATACTATTAGGGTCCCTGGGCTGGAGCCCAGAGTAGAAGGCGGGCCTGGGCTCCCCCCTTTCTGCCTCCCCTAATTAGTCTCTGAGATTGGGAGACAATAGAGACTGTGCCAGGAAGGATAGCTTCTCCTCACTGGTTTGTGATGAAAATGGCTCAATAGGCTGTGACCTTGTCTCCAGAGAGAGAAGGGCTCCGTGGAGGGTCACAATGAGCCGCTGAGGCTAGTAAAAATCCGCCAGGAAACGCAGGATCCACGAAGATAAGGACAGAGCTTTGTCACACCTGAAAATCATAATTCCTGAGTGCTTACTACACAATGCAGTAAAACAGCATGTGGCCCATGAATAAAAGACACATCTGGCCTAATTCTCCTCTCATTTTATACCAGTTCTGCACCAGGGCAATTCACTGGCTTCAATGGAGATACTCCTGATTTTCATTGGTGTGAGCAGAGAATCAGATTCAATATATGTTTTATTTTTCAAATATAGCAAACTAAGTCCTGATAATGTTACATTTTAAATAAAATGTTTATTAACTTTATCCATTAATGAGATAATAAATTAATCAGCTTTTAAAGCAAAGCAATTGCCAACTGATGCAAAATATTTCACAAATTTAAGAAGTAGTTAAAGAACAGTTCAGCCACATAAAGATGTATTACTTATAAGCAATGTTATAAGGATTAGGGGGCTAATTTGGTTCCTCATATGCAAAGCTCTAATTTGAAGCAAGGAAACCAGATTAGTCTTAATTAAAGTCATGTTGGACATGACCATTTAAACATGTGCTCCTTTCTAACAGGGCTGATTTTGCATATGTGGTGTCACATATTTACTAGATTAATATGTTCTCTTTCCATATTTACTTTTACATGTGAGATATTTTGGATCAGATTTTATTTCCTCTCTTTTAAATAAAATCTTTAACTAGAAAGGATTGGCAAATCATATTTGCGGAAGGAGAGTGACTAGTTTAAATGACAAACAGGAATCTTTATAGGTTTAATAAAGTGTCTTTGTGGCAACTACTATAGTTTCTTTTGAGATAGGACAGTTTAAGAATAATTCCTTAAGCATAAATGAATAGCATCTCGAGATGTCTGAACAGCAAACCTTCTTTCCATTAAAAATAAATCTTTCCACAAACATTGTCTAGATTTCCTCTATGCAGTGAATTTTCTTATTTCACCTGTTTGATGCTGTGATGTACAAATGTCTTGTATTGGCTACTGTGCTAATTTGCATCCCAGCTTGCACAGAGAAATCTCAGAAGGAAACCACAGAAAATGTCTCTTCTCTTTCTCTCTCTCTCTGTCTCTCAATGTCTTTTTGTCCCCAATTGAATAAAGTCCTATAACAAGAAATAAGGATCTTTTTCATAGGTTGTAACATTGAAAAATCACCAAAGTACTCTCCAATATAGCTGAAATTAGACAGAAAGCAGAGGCTTTTGTCTCCAGTAGATCATGTGAAAATATTTACTAGAGAAGATAATGTTACCCAGGGGAAGCTGACAACAGCTTAAACATGAAATGCAACCATCAGGAGATTGCAGACTGTCACATCAAGCTGGTGACATGAAAGCCTCGGTCATGCTGTTTAAGAGAACAAGACTTTGTATTTGAACTGGGTCATCAGAAGTTTCTCTTTGACCTCAGCTGTTTCTAACTGGGAAGGGCTGCCTGCTAACATTTGTAGTTTAATTGTCAATGGCTAATAAGCATGACTCTGCAAGCATCTATTTATTCTTTCTTTCTTTCTTTCTTTCTTTCTTTCTTTCTTTCTTTCTTTC
>ML677331.1:3199123-3252909 GCA_007922305.1 Dermatemys mawii | reverse complement strand
GAAGTGGGTAGTGTCTTCCCGTTGTCTCTGTAGAAGTACACTCAGCTTTAGTTGTACAATTAATACAAATGCACAAGGACGGCCCATTTCATATATAACTGATAAACAAACTGCACTAGTTCTTCCATAAATTCAGCAAAATGGCAGAAGAAACAACCCCAGCAAGCTGGAATTAGATGAACCAAATAAAGGATTGTGTGACCCCTCCCTACCTGGAGGAGAATGGATTGGACAGTCCCAGCCCACTCCCTTCTCTCTCTCTCTGTGTAGTCAGAACCAACTATCCAAGTAGAAACATTTAAAGTTAAACAGCATTTATTTAATATGTTACTCACTGCTGGCCAATATTGTTATAATGAAGTTGAAACTAGATCACAGAAGAAGCAAATGCCAGATTTGTTTTGTCTTGAAGGAAAAGACAAAGTAAGCTGTCTTGTAGGAAAAAAACAACAGAAGAGCAAGCTTGAGTGTTTTCCAAGACTCTAATCTATTTTTAAATAGGTGTCTTTCTGAAATGTAGCAGCAACAACAATCTCTGCTATCGTTAATGGGCTGTCAGTGCTTTCATTATTTGAATGACTGCTTTCTGAATCAGAAGTTAAAGACATCATGTCACTGTCACCGAGTCAATGGCAGTAAATCTAACAGGATCTTGACGTCATTGGGAGCAACAGTCTCTGGCAATTTCAAACAAGATAGCAAGGTCAGCAAAGACTCAAAGATGGCTAACAGTGTCATGGCCTCACCAACTTAGCCAAGCAGGGAGAGCTTGCGAGGCAAGCCTATAATATAAGAACAGACTTGCTTTATGGTTGGCTTTTGGCGATAATAAGCATATCTTATTTCTTATATACTAGAAGCATCTCCAAAATAGATTTTTTGTACAGTATTGTTTTAAAAATTAAATGGAAAATCAATGAGCCAGAACCTTCCAACACGTTCGAGGAGTGCACCAGTAGTTCACCTAGGCATAGGGTGACCAGATGTCCTGATTTTATAGAGACAATACCAATTTTTGGGTCTTTTTCTTATATAGGCTCCTATTACTTCCCACCCCTTGTCCCAGTTTTTTACACTTGCTGTCTGGTCACCCTACGTAGGTGAAATAGCAGTTCTATTGCTATGTTACAAACCCAACAGAATGTTAGACTGAAGTCCTGACACAAGAGTGATTTCTGTCCTGCAGCCCAGTCTCACAAGCCTTTAATATATAGAGCTCCTGGTAACTTCAGTGGGAGTACCACACACTGAGGTCCTGCAGAACTTGGACCTAGCCCTTTAAATGTTTGGAGAAGACCAGTGCTGTAAGCAGAACACCAACTCCTTGACAATATGCAATTCAAGTTTTAACGCCTAAAGAGACAATTTTTTTCTTTAGATATTATTTTCATGGTACATAATTGCTATACTGACCTTCAGTAGAGGCATTGCCTAGTATATGATGACTGATTAGCTTAAGGGCCTTAGTCTTCATCTTGGTTCCTAGACTTTTCCAGCCAGTCATTAATTACCAGAAAAATCTCTAAAGTGGAGGTCATTACTGTTTGAAGACAGAGTGCCTGGTCTGCAGAGGCCAGTTGATACTGCATAAGCACAACCAGAAAAAAAGTGGCCAGAGATGGCTAGCAGAGAAATCCTTGCTGTGCAGGGGAACTTTAAACCGGCACAAATCTGGAAAAGGTGGCTCTGCCACCTTCTGTGCCAGTTGCTTCCTCCCTAATCTCTGGTGTATGGAAAATGAGGGGACATACTGGAGAAATTGCAGGAGCCAGGCATGGTCAGGATAGGTAGGGGAAGGAGCATAGCAGAGTAGAGCTCCACTGCTGTTATTTAATATTTGTCTTCCTACAGGGCCCAGTCAGAGATCAGGACCACACTGTGGTAGGCGCTGCTGAAACACAGAACAAAAAGACAGCAGTTGCCCCTGTTTACAATCTAGGTATGTGCTATGCTCTATTCTCAACATGGGTAAATGAATACTGCCCCTGTGCAGCCCCAAATGGTACTGCAGTTGGGTGATCCTGAATAAAGGAGACACAACTAGCACATCTGCAATCACCACGATCCATGACATCCAAGCAGAGAATCATGATTAGAGTATCTTCAGCGCATACACTACAAAGGCTTTATAGTCATCTTTCCCTTATAAAAAGTTGTCTTAAATTATTTTTTGATACTTGCTCAAGCAGCCATCTCTTGGTACTGAGCAGAGGGTTGGACTAGATACTTCCTGAGGTCCCTTCCAACCCTGATATTCTATGATTCTATGATACGTTTTCAGTCTGCCTTTTTTAAGGGGAATGTCTCTGATAAGATTGTGGCAATGCACTTATGGCAAAACCTGAAGTCCTCAGACTAACTTGACTGCTCTTCCCCTGCTTGATTTTAGGCCTGGATATGCTCTCATCTCATTGATCAGTGTCCTCCCACTGGCAATGGACAAAGGTTAAATGGCCACACCAGTTTTATTAGATCTGTCAGCTGCCTTAATCCTGTTATCTATTGTATTGTTGGCAAACTTATGGATCTTAGCAGGGGTAGATGGAGCTACTTTCAAGTGGCTCCACTCATTATACTCTGAGAGAAGCTAGAGTATTGGATACTTGCATCCTAACATCAACTGTTCTGTCATGGGCTTGACGGAGGTCTGTTCTGTCACTCTTCTTGTTGAATGTGAATGAATGATTATTAAGGGAGATACTCGAACAGTACGGGCTGTTATGTATGCATACGTGTCTATATCACCCAGAGAACATGGCTGGTCAGCTAGTGTCTAGGAGGAGTTTGAATGAGGGATAGCTACTTGAAGAGCAACTAGATTGAGTACTTTGATGTTAGTAAGAGGAAGCAACTGAAAGAACTAGTGGTGATGATATCTGCAACCTAGATTGAGGATGTTTGCCTGCCTTTTGATGTGCTTCTAGATTTGCAGATAGTATCAGAGGGTGAGAATTCTTCTTTCAGTTTGCACTTATCCAGGAAGTTATGACCTTTCCTCTTAGATATGGACTTGCCAGAGTTTTCCATACCTTTGCTACCTCCAGATTGCAATACTGCAGGGCACCCTGCAAAAGAGGAAGGTCTTGGTGAGAGGAAGGTCTTGATTTTGATCGAAAAAGCTCTAAATTATTTAAATCCTGGCTACCTGAAGTATCTTCTCTCTCCTCATGTGATAGCAAAGCAACTGAGGGCAACTGAATCATTCAAGCCAACAACTCCAGGTTTAGATGGGAGGATAACATGGTATCATAACCAGGAGTTCTTGACTCTTGGAATTCACTCTGCTCCTTTGTCCGGCATGGTCTGAATGTGTTGACTTTTCAGGTCCCATTGTGAAGCAGATCTCTTTTTCCAGGCTGCCAATGGTGATGTTTGTTACGTGAGTAAGATGAGGAGAGTCTTGATTTTTTTTTCTGGGTGGAGTTCAGCTGTAGTCACTGGGCTGTTTTAAATTTTGTATGCATTTTATAAACAGTTTGATACATGAACCTAGAGTTACTGACAGGTGCATTTGAAATAAATAGAAATAAAACATATATCAGTGCATGATAAATTATTATACAGTATCACTTAATGTTAGCTAGTTAGAAGATGTGATGGTGGTTTATGGGGAACTTTATAATAGCGCATCTTCTGTTTTTACTTGTTTTAAGAGAAATATTACCACAAAAATGGAAACTAAATGAATCCCATTGAGCCTCTGTAATACTACATATAATCTCCCACCTTTGGATGATTTTAGCACCATATGGGTTGCAGTGTCTGGACCCATAGTCGTAAGCTGAAGCTGAACTTCCATCCTGCACTTGGACTTCCTTTCCTTTGGCAGGTTGTAATCAGACTTTTAACGTTATTTCAACATAGGGTTTTTTGTATTCAGTTTCCTCGTATGGTTTAAAACTCATTTCCAGGCTGTGATCTAATAGCAGTAATTACCTCAGAAGTGTATACAGGACAGGGTATGTTTATTTTAGTTTCAGCCAAGGCAAATGATTACAGGCCTTGGCTTCACTTCAGGGATCATTTGTGTTGGGAGAGCCAAAAACAGCTACCTTTGCAATCTGGCAAACAAGTCCAAAATACCTTACAAGAATGTTTGATTTAATGATCCAAAGGGCAGTGAGAGCAACAGAGCCAAGCCCTTCGAGTCCTGTTGTTGTAGTGGGTGGCTGGAGTGCAAATCCCTGTGTAGAGCTACATTGTGGTGTGAACCAGCCTTGTCATATAATGACTGTTCCCTAATTTCAAATGGCAATTCACTCTCTAGGTTCTATGAGTTTCTGAGGTGCATTGCAAGCAGATTACAGCTAATGCTGGCAACAGGAGTGAAGTGAGGAAGAATTGAATGATTTGATACTGCACAGGATATATAGATATAGATGAAACTGTTTACAAATATACTATGTTTATATGATTGCACGCTCACAAATCAGGTTGCATGTGCAAGCATAGCTTTGCCTCCTGTGTGTATTTGTTGTTGGCACTGTTTGGGCAGGGAATGTGTGTGTGCAGGCTGACTTAGATATACATGGGTTTCAGCAGACAGCTGATGTCAATGTAAGGCAACACAGCAGGCACAGCAAGATAGAAGATGAGTACAAGTTTAGGATGGATTTTCTTTATATTTGACTTCATAGATTTCTCTGACCCTTAAAAAATCAAGCTGAGGGCCAGACTGTGTGCAGCCTTTGTAAGGTCAGGCAGGGACGGAGGGGCAAGCAAGAAATGTCTCCTCCTCACTCCCTCCTCGTACTGCAGCACAAAAACCATACACAATAGCAATCTCAGTGCTATATAGAGGGCAGATCATGGCATACCCACGGAGAAGGTAGACAAAAACATAAAGACTCTTCCAGTAAGGTTGCAATGTGACACTACTTTATTTCTTAGAATTCAGTATAACACACGAGAACAAAACAGAGAGACAAAACAGGCTGCTCCCTAAAACAGAGGCACAGCTCATTCCACTAGGCTCTCTGTCTGCAAGGTGACTCTTTATCACATGCTTTCCTACAGAGTTGCCTAGTTTGCAGTCAGAGCCAGGAAAGCCCTTACAAATTAAAGTGACAATCAACTGTTCTAACACAGTTTTCAAATACAACATACTGCCTATTTGTGCCTCCCTCACCTGGGAGCACGGTGCCAAAGGAGGGGCAAAGGGGATGCAGGACTATGACACCACCCTCTTTCTACACAGGCCCAGAGTAGGACTGGTAAAGAAGGAGAGCAATTTGCTCTGTGTCTATTGGATGGAGCAGACTGTTAACCTTCCCCCTGATTTTACAGGGATTATTGTAGTGTTAAGTTGGACACTGAGACTAAAATTTTCCAATTTTGGGTGCCTAAAGTTAGGCTCCTAAGTCCATATTTAGGCACTTAAATTAATGGCCTGATTTTCAAAAGTGCTGAGCAGATTCCAAGTGCCATTGACTTCAGTGGAAACCAAGGCTGCTTAGCACTCATTGAAATCGGGTCATTTACATAGGTGCCAAAATATGGATTAAGGTGTCTCCCTGCAGATATCTGTGGCCTGATTTTCAGAGATATTGAACACTGACAATCCTCCTGAAATCAGTGGGAGCTGTCAGTGCTCAGCACCATTGAAAATAGGGCCATCTTGATTGAGAACTTTTTTTGACTAAGTCTGGTTTCTAGCAGAATGAGACTTGATGCTATCACATTCCAGTCTTAGTTATTCCCTATTTTCACCTCGTAACTCCAGTGGCTTCAATAGAGTTACTCTGGATTTACACTGGAATAGCTGAGATCAAACTCTGGACCCTTGGGAAAAAAATACGACTTTAATATTTCCTGGCTTTCTCACTTGACTTCACAATCGGAATTTCTCTTCTGCCACAAAGCCTCTCAGTCAGATCTACATTTAAAATTTAAAAGCAATATATATTTAAATATAAAACAATCTGTGAAAGTTAAATATAAAACAATATGTGCATACATCTCTCTCTCTCACACACACACACACACATGCCATAGTGAAAATGGGATAATTGTTACATTTTCAAGAGTTTGGGATTCTGTCTTGAATTGTGAAGCCTACAGAACCTACCTCAGACTCATAGACTTTAAAGTCAGAAGGGACATTATGATCATCTAGTCTGACCTCCTGCACAGTGCAGGCCACAGAATCTTCCCCACCCGCTCCTGTAGTAAACCCCTAACTTATATCTGAGCTATTGAAGTCCTCAAATAACGGTTTATAGACTTCAAGGTGCAGAGAATCCTCCAGCACACACAACAACTGACAATTAAAAAGGCTAGCATTCTCTTTTGAAATAGGATCTGTATAATTCCATATTAGAGATCACCTCACTTTCATTTAATCTAAACTGCTCATCATTTCAGGTGGGGGTTGTTGCTTCTAATAGCATCTGAATTTATTTCCACAGTCAACAATATCATTAAACTGCTTATTCTCTCATTTGGAGAAGACTGAATGGATTGAAGTGTATCACTTACATTTTATTAACCTCCAGTAGCTCTACCAAAAGTGCAAGATTGAACTTCACTGAGATTGGTCTTCAGCCCTGCCCTGGAAAAGCCCCCTGTAAGGATAGTTTAGATTTCATACCTCGTCAATCCTTGGCCCTCCTCTTGAGATTATCCACCGATCTGTGTAGATATTTATATGAGCCCCATCACTATAGTAACGAAGAATTTAAAAGTAGAAATAACAATCTCTCTCCCCACACCCCCTCTCAGCCTGTAGGGGAAATAGCTTGATTAGTGTGTGTGTGTGTGTGTGTGTGTGTGTGTGTGTGTGTGTAGAACTTAATGTGGTTTTTTTACATTTATGTTTAGAGTTAGGGGGGTGATTCCCCTTCTTGTGTGTATACACTTGCTATAGCTCTCATAGAGTGAGTATAAATAATGGGGTTGCCACAAGCAGCAGCCACTGTGCTTACTACAAAACCACCTGAAACTGGTGGGTATGTACTTGGCACAGCAAAGCCATGCCACTGCTACTGTGACTACACTGCTACTTATACTCAAGCTAGTGAGACTATGCAAATAGGGGAATCACACCTCTGGCTTGTAGTGTAGACAAAGCCTGAAAGTGGTCAGGTCTGTGGTCATTCTTGTCTCTTGCAGGAGTGATATCTGTAGTGTAAGGCTGTCAGGCCTCACAGGTCTGAAACCCAGGTCTGTGGCAGTCATCAACACTAATCCCCCACCCAACAGCTTGCAGACAGCTGCTGTGGCCGAAGTCCATGACGTCTATCTAGGGCAGAAGCCATGCCCCTCTGTTCTGCTTGAGAGAGATCTAAAGCTCCTGGTTGGGCTGCAGCCCCTATTTTTTCCAGAGAAGGAAACTGGAAATTGTCCATACAAGTGGGGTTCACTCTGCCATGGATTGCTGGTCTGATGTTTTCCTGTTCCTGCCTTCCGATCCTGAACTACTAGTATCCTGACTCGGCCTGTCTCTTAGTAACTGAATCTTAATCCCTGCTCACCAGGTTGTCTCATGAATCTGATCATCTGGTGTTCTAGCCCAGCCTGATTCCTGGTAACTGGCAGCTGGACTCTCATTCCATGCCTGATGCTAACCCTTAAGCAGGCTGCCCATGCCCTGACAGGGGGCCAGTTTCTAAGAGAGCTCTGTCTCCCACACTCATGAGGTCAATAGTGTAATGGTTCCAGTAGAACGTAACTGTTGAGGAGAAGCCATGGCCACACAGCGAGAGGCTATCTCTAAGGTAGCAGGTCCAATTTCATGAAGGCCAATAAATATCTGGACTCAGTTGGGAGCCAGTGCGAAGAGCAGAGCTCCAGGCTGATGTATTCACAGGGATGTAAATTGCTAAGCAGACAGGTTGCTGTAATTTTAACAATTGGACTTTTCAGGTCTGTGGCTTGATTCCTAGATATACTTAACTTGAAATAGTGTCCGTTTATGATGTGGGCACTTGTCCAGTAGGAACTGGATTGACTCCACTAACTAATTTCAAATAGACCATTAGGTGGTAACAGCTTTTGTCATTGCCAACCTGATGTACATTTGAACTGGTGACACAGAGGTAAAAAACTCCCTATCTGTCTCATTTGTAATCTCCTGAGGATTAAAAAAAATAATCGGGGTGTAGTGATCGATCTATCGGGGATCGATTTATTGTGTCTAGTGTAGATGCGATAAAACAATCCCCAAGTACTCTCCCTGTCAACTCTGGTACTCCACCTCCATGAGAGGCAGAAATGGAGTTGACGGGAGAGCAGCAGGAGTCGACTTGCCACCATGTGGATGCCCATGTAAGTCAACCTGATACATCAACTTCAGCTATGCAAATAGACATGAGTAGTACACCTGCTGGAAAGGACATGAGTAATACATCTCAAAGAACAACAGTTACAAAAAGTAGGTAGTCATCTTTTCAATACGCTTAGCTACTCTCTTAAATAAGTGGGAGAAACTTTTCTAAAAATAGACCTTCCCCAGCTAAATTTTTATGAATCAAAAGAATTCTTGCTACAAAAACTAAATTTTCCTCTGTGTTGTAGCTGAGAGTTTAAATATTACCAAATGCTAAAAATATTGGGACACTTTCAGGTAAAATTCCAATAAAATGTTTTTTCTGTCCCCACATCTGCCACATATGTATCAGAGATTCTCTCATCCTGCTGCCCAGCGAATCTTTACTCTACCAATGCCTCCTCCCCATCCCTCCATCTCCAGTGTACCCTCCCAGTACAGGCCAATAACCACAACTACCTCTATCCAATTCACCGTCTGCAGTCCACATTTGTAATAGCATCTGGAACAAAGGCGAAGGGGATAGTGTAGTATGAGCCAGATTTTCAAAAGAGCTCCAGGCCAATTTTTCAAAAGCTCAACACCTACAACTGGGGCCAAATTTTCAAAAAAGCTTAGCACCCCCAACAGCTTCTACTGAGACATTTATGGCAGTGAATTCTGAGATCTCGTGAAAACCTGGCCCTATATCTTTGTCTAGAACAATTTTGTGTTATTTTTTAACTTACATCCACTAGTAGCTGAGCCCAACTCATTTCAAGCAAGAAAGACTTATAATATCAAAGACGTACTTAATTTTCATTGCCACACATAAAGCATCTGACAATAGTTGCCGAGAAAACCAAAATGTCTTGCTTTGTTTGAACAAGCAAAAGGAAAAGTACAGTGTATCCTTCTGCAAATGAACATCAAAGCGCCTCCACAGAATGCAGGGATGGTGACATATATTTGGAGAAACAGTATGAGAGCCGTCTGTTGCCGTCATGGGGGGTCCCTTCGCTTACCAAGAATAGTCCTGATTGGAGCTGCACCTTTTCTTTTTTCTGTTTATTATTGCTTCATGGTTAACATCTGTTGATGAGTAGGATTAATAGCACATTTTCGGTGACATTTAGCTCTTTTAACAAGCTCTCTCCAGTCAAAGGTGGCTGGCCTGAAAAAAGGAGAAAAGTCATTAAGCAAACAAATCTTTGCCAATATTTGATGCTAAACATGCCATCGCCCTGTGTGAGTTATTCACTATATATGAAATTTATTCCACAAGGCTGTGACCTTGATGTTGATTAACCAGAAATCCCTTCTTTTCTTGTCATTATTAACAGCTTTAGTTGCCTGAAATGGCCTCTCTTTTTTTTAAAAAAAAATCCATTAAAGAGGATTTTCTTAATTTATCATTTATTTAGTAATGTGGCTCGTCAGCACAGCCTCACAAGACACAAGAGCTCAATTCCATGAAACTGCCAGAGATGGCAGCAGGGGATTCATGCAGTCAGTCTCCTCTCTATGCTTAGTACATCTACTGCCATACAAATAATTACTGACCTGTGGCAAACAGGGAACAGCCTTCATGAGTTATCTAGGTGTTCATTTATAGTGATGACACATTTGAAGAGTTTTATAGATTCCTCCCAATTTGGGTGATCGTGTGGGTAGAGTTTTATTGTTTCAGGCACCTTAGTTGATTATTCTGAGATTGGTAGGCAAATGGGGTTCTTTCCTGGTTGTGCTTTCCTATTCTGGATTTTATGGGTCACACTAAGGCCCTTTTATGCCAGTCTGGTGACTCCTCAAAGTGGGTGGAAAGTGCTTGTTGAGAATATGCTCAGCATAGAGAGCTTCTGTAGCCAGTGCAGAACTGGTGGAAAGGGTTCCAGCTGGTGTTGGTCTAATATTCTATGATTCTATTAGTCATGGTCCTTAGGAGGAGCCCTGTTGTGGGACATGGCTGGCATACACAGTACTATGGTTATTCTCATCTTCCAAGGACCTCTAGGAGGACATGGGAGTAGAGCATAAGTTAGAGTAGCCCTGAAGTTACTCTAATTTACATCGGTTGGCCTTGCTCAGCGCCAGAGAATGGGGAGAATGTAAATGGCTTAAATCCACCCTTGTCTGCTCCCTTCTATTTCTATCCCAAACATAGGACCAGAGTAACTGAGAATCAGGCCTTTGGTGTGCCTGCTGCTGGGTGTAAACTGAGGTAGTGAACAGAGAGGGAAAGATGGAGCTACCCATCCTGTAAAATGTTCACCTGCATCAGTGCCCTATGAAAGAGAGAAAGAAAAGGCATGTATGTATCCTAAGAGTCTGTTTAGAGTTACACAGTGATAAATTGCATAGACACTGAGTATTGTAAACCTAACTTGTTATAAGGCATGATTTGATTATACTACATTACAGAGAAGAGCTGGCACCTATTCCTATAAAGAGAGCCTTGCTGCCTTAGCCTTTATGGCAATTTGCATAGATTAACTCATAATGCTTTGTGATGTTACTGTTAAACTGTCACCTTTAGCAGCCTCTTGGAACTCTCTGTTATGGTGGGACATCAAACTTTATCACTGTGGTTTATGAGATTGTACTTGCATGCAAAGCCGCCATAATCAATTCTTGATCGTCAGAATTGATCAGTGTCTCTGTCAGTTGGGACTATATACACACTTCTGGTTCTTATTATTTTTCAAGTACTGTTGTTATTCATACTGCACATATGTATTACATACAAACAGCCTACAACAAGTACTGCACATTTGTATTACATACAAACAGCCTACAACAATAAAACATTATTGCAAAGAACAAGGTTACAAAGTCAAGCACTCCACAGTTCACATTAACAAATATTTCATTGCATTTGGGCATAATCTATATCAGTGAAAATTTCAGTCCACCTTTACATTCTGTATTGTCAAACTTCAAGCTGCATCGACTGGGTTTTATGCTGTGGTGGAAGTCATGTGGTGTTTGTGGTATTCCTGGTTGGCCAAGCCTCCTTCGTTTACTCAGGAAAGTGAGCCGAAGCCATTCTGGTTTTGATGGCCTGTTTTGAGCCGAGGGAAAAGAGACATCAGCAAAAGGCGCCAGAAAAGGAACAAAGTCTTCCATCCACCAAAGGTGCTAGACTTGGGTGGCAGGAAGACACCAGTATGACAATGCCAGATAGAAGGAATGAAGATTGTTAGCAGGAGGCTCTACAGCAGGATGTGTTGGGGCATGAACACTGGGTGAGGAGACAGGAAGCTGTGGGACCTAGGTGGTCCCATACATTTGATAAGCATTCAGACATTTGACTGCTTATTCAAACCCTTATTGGCTCTCACATTCTTACACTTATATGCTAGACAGAGCTTCTTCCAGTGCAGAGGCTGGTTTACTAAGTACTTTCTTTTATATACTATTGCTGTGAGGAGGCTAGTTCATGGCATGCTGTTTAATTTGATTCGATCTGGAGGGACTCATACATAGCTTTGCCATAGTAATACTGGGTTGTACATGTTTTTGTTTCTATACCCTTGTAGTCCTAGACACAGGACAAGAATTATTTAAAGAAAAGAATTATTTCAGGAGACACTTGAAAATATAAAACCTTCAATAGACCTTCAATTCAAAACCAAACTTACCTTGCCTTCTCCTGCCTATAATCCTTAGGTGGCTGTTACAGGGTACTCGGGGTCCCGTAGGAACGAGGCACACACACAGCTGCTGAATAGAAGTAGTGAGTTTATTGAAGGCAAAAGTGGCACACCCGCAACGGGGGCTCCCTTCGTTGCTGCCACTGAGACAGGGAAAGCCCGACGCACTGGAGCAATGCTCGGGGTGAAGCCCACTGCACATGGGAACGCAGGCAGAGAAATAACAGGAATATTTACATCTCATACATACCTCATAAATAACTAATACCTTATTTCTATCTTATTAGTATTACATAATGCAAGCAGGTATCTCATTAGTATTGCACAAGGCAAGCAGGCAATGAGAACCAGTTAACTCCGGCATGTGAAATATGCGATAACAGAGCAGCAACCAATAACAGCAGCATGACCTGTAATACCCTTTCTTTCCCTGGAGTTGCGGAGGAGAGTGCTCCTAGTTGCCCGTCGTTACAATTTCTTCCGGCCTCCTACAGTGGCTGAGCAACAGTCATCCTATTCCTTTATAAGTCAAATCATTTTTTCATGGCCGAGTCCTATTTTCCCTTTTTCATCTGATTATTTGAATTGCATATATTACATCCATGTGGCCTAATTGTTCACTGGCATATGTGAAAGCCAAAACAGGTGTAACAATGGAGCAAAAGTATCTCATGGACGTTTCCATTGGCGTTGTGAGAAATAAGTTGCTGGAACAGGAGAGTGATCTGTGACTGATCAAAGGACAGAATGACAAGGAAATACAACCTAATGGTGACCTGGGCTATCGAAAGTGAAAAAAAAAAACACTATAAGAACTACAATGCCCTCACACTACCTTTCATTTCTCCCCTGCAATAGGCAATGTCAGCTTCTCTTGCAGCCTGCAGATGTTTTTCCCTAAATGCCCAAAGGACAAATTTAAAGGCAACTGCTGTTTTTTCTGCAGCATCCCAGGCATAATATTTCACAGCTTGCTACTGTGTAAAGAAATCTACAAGGACCAACTGAATCTCTCACTAAATGTAGCTGGCTTCTCGAAATTTCCAAAGATGAACTTAACTTTCTCTTTTTTCACACATCCTTTTACTCTAGCTCTTGATAGACCAGTCTCACTGACTGTTGGTCTTATTCTATAACACAGGTCAACTTGCACTTTAAAATGTTTCAGTTGAAATTTGTCTTTCTCCTTCTGCCTGGGAAGATATGCCCTAGCAGTTGGCTATAATGACCTCTTTACAAGGGCATGGGGCATATGGATGGGAGCAACTAGCCCAGCAGTGGAAGGGATCTGTGGGTTTTACCCAACGCTTCCTCTTCTCTCTACACTCTCCCCTAAACTGGGCATCTTTACGCAGATGGAGGAAGGGGCACCAGATTTATGGAACAGGTCTTTCTACCTTTAGTGGATGGTTCTTTATGTACCATTAGGGAGTCTTATTATCTCTCATGACACCACAGGCTGATGACTCTACTCCTTTCATGCACAAAACATCTCAGTCTCTGTAGTGTTCAAGTTTCCTGTTCACTCTCTTTCTGAAGGACTTGAGGAATAAACTGTCATTGCCAGCTTTCTTGGCATCTTGGCCTGCATAACTGACCCATTCTGGTGAGAGCAGGACCATCCACATCTCCAAATGCCTTCGCTCTGAATTTGTGATATGACCTGCAGAGTACCCTCTCTTGGCTCTGATTCTTCCCCATGCCAGAGACGCCACCTCCCTTTAGATAGATCCTGCCAAAGAAGAGATGCTATCAAGTGGAGGATATGGATCACCAATGTGATTAGTCAGCGAAGCAACAAAAGGCTGACATAATATGGTGAACAAAGTCATATAAGCATATATATATAGGTGGATAGAGGGAAATATAGAAACTCTCTCATTGCAATGACCAAATTATGTACAGAGTAGTGGAGCCAGAAACAAACCCTGAGATACCAAAAGCCTAAGAATTTTCCTCCCTCCAAAAGAAGCGTGAGATTGAACAAACTTAGAGGGACAAAGATATTCTTGTATCCTTCTATAGGTCTTTTCTTTGTAAAAGTAATCACTAAGACTTGCACCAGGGCATTTCTACCCTTCATTTTCTCCCAGGCCTAGTGAATCCTTTATTAGTAGTTGTGTGTTTGGGGAGCATTTACAGTGAACTCACCAAGGGCTAGAGCCTAGGGATCATGCTTACCATGCTTAACTTTGAGCTTGGGGTTTACATAGCTTGCTATTGTACGAAATATCTGAAAGAGTTTGAGGTACGTTAACGCTGACAGAACTCCTGGATACAGTGACTGGTTACCATACCTTGTGCATTTGAGTCAGGAGTTCTTCAGCTGCATGAAACCAAACAGTTCCTCCATCCTTGCTTTGTAGTAGAGGTGAACCCTAAATTGATTCCAAATCTGTAGGCTGTGGAGACAAACACAAATAGCATCAGTCCTTATGGAAAATCCAAAATTGCAATTGACAGGGAATTTCAGATGCTTTTAAAACTAAACCAGAATGTTTTGAAAAATACAATTGTGCAGGCAGTTAATAAAAATCAGTAGACTAAACATTTTTGCTGTATTTTGAAAATTGAAAAGAAAAACTATATGACCTGGTTAATTGTCACAATTTTGGCTTTTAAAAATAGAATTATCAGCATGATAAATCTATGAATTAGCTTAATTCTCATTCAGTACATGCATCACACCATGAGAAGATATTATAACAAATAGTAACAAATACTGTATATGTCAATGCAATATTAAGACTGACGTCATGATTAAAATGCACAATACGCAGAACAACCTGAGCCAGTTTCTCTGAACTCAGTGGAGTTTTGACAGCAGAATGTAGCCCTCTAAAGTGAAAGCTCTCACATCAGCATTACTAGCTCCCTTCCCTTGTGTTTCTGTAACATTTTTATGACTGAATAGGTTGTTCAAAATGTTCCATGATTTGCATCCAATGTGACTGAGTTAAAATTGTGCTGAGTTTTAGACTTAAATTTTCAAACTTAAAACCCTGTGGACGGAGTTCTTGCATTTAATCTCCTTTTGTATTTTTAAAAAGAAAGAAAAAAGGAGGGAATGGTGAAAAGATGAAAAGACTGGTGCATTTGTTTAATTTTATTTGTATGTGAATGTGTGATTATAACTCTTGCAATATAGAAACTCACAAGTGAGTCAGCATCCTATCTGTAGTTATGACAAGCAAGAAAGTGACTCAGAGGTCTCTGCTTTCAAAATCATATAGATAAAAAGTATCAGACAGGTGGCCATGTTGGTCTGTATCCACAAAAACAACAAGGAGTCTGGTGGCAGTTTAAAGACTAACATTTATTTGGGCATAAGCTTTTGTGGGTAAAAACCACACTTCTTCAGATGCATGGAGTGAAAATTACAGATACAGGCAGAAATATATATATTGGCGCATCAAGAGAAGGGAGTAACTTTACAAGTGGCGAACCAATGTGTCTTAGGTAATTTGAGGCTAACAAAAGAATTATTGCTATAAGACAATGGTTAATTTTTGTTCACTTGTGTCACATAAAGCTGCACAAAGCAGCCTTAGAGCCAGTTTAAGTGCCCAGTGGAGGATTGCTTCTGTCTAGGAGAATCCTCTAGTAGTGTAGGGCTCGCATATAGCTACTTCCATGCTATTGTTCATCCTCCCTGCCCCCAGCACAGATGTATGGCCAGGAGAAAGGAAACGTGGAGTATTGCTAGAGCATCCCTGTGCCACTGCAACCTTAAGCTACCAGAGCACCCCTTTGGGGCTGTGGCCAGCCAGCTGTCAAGTTGAGCAGCCCTAAGATTGCTTCATTTAGATTGTGGACTGACGCCGTAGCCAACTGGCCTTAGTATTGGGGGCCCACAAAGGTGTCCTAAATCCACCTTTGCTCCCCTCTCTAGTTCTGCACCAAACCAGACCAGAGATGGTGGCCCACTGAATCTAACATCCTATGAGATGTAAACATGTCTTCTTATCTTACAGCTCAGCACTGAGGTCAAAGTGATTTCCATTACTTGGCTGGCTCAGCCACTCAAAATTGTCCTGATTTGGTTACCAACAAATCCTGTATCTCTAAGTAAGAAGAATGAGCAAGGCCTCTACTGGCATTGTTCACCAGTTAACGAGGACTCCCTCCCTTTTAGCACTATTCCAATTACTGAGGATTTCCATAGCGAAATATGTCAGAGGAGAGCATCACGGCATTGTTGTAGTTACAATTCTTGCCTTGACAGTGTCACAGAAATGAATTGTCTGCACTTGCCATGTAAGCTGCAAAATGATCTTGACATGATACTAAACTAAACATATTTGGGAGTGCAGCTACTGCATACAGTGAGTATTTGTTCACTTTCCAAATCCTTGTGCCTTTTATTTCTAATCAGGGTAACTCTTGAAAAAGGAACAGATCTGTTTCTGGTTATGGACTTCCCTGGGACTGGCTAAAGTGCTGAAAGTTTAACATGTGCTTAAGTGCTGTGCTGAATCAGGGCCCATAGAGCAGGGATGGGCAAACTTTTTGGCCTGAGGGCCACATCAGAGTTCCAGAATTGTACGGAGGTCTGGGTAGGGAAGGCTCTACCCCCTATCTGACTCCCACCCACTTCCTGCCCATGACTGCCCCCCTCAGAATACCCAACCCATCCTGCTCCTTGTCCCCTGAATGCCTCCTCCCGAAATCCACCCGCAACCACCACCCCAGGACGCCACTCCCTACCCAACCCCCCGGCTCCCTGTCCCCTGACTTCCCTTACCCCTATCCACCTCCCTGCCTCCTGACAGACCCCTGGGACTTCCCCACCCTGTCCAACCCCTCATTCCATGTCCCCTGACCGCCCCCGCAGAGCCTCTGCCTCATCCAACCCACCCCCTGCTCCCTGTCCCCTGACTGCCCCTGGGACTCCCTGCCTCTTATTTAGCACCCCCCCCAGCCCTGGCCCTTGACTGCCCCCCCCAGAACCTCTGCCCCATTCAACCTGCCCCCCTAACCCCTGACTGCCCTCAGAACTCCTTTGCCCCCTTACCATGCCACTTACCCCCGCCTCTCCCAGAGACTCAGTTTGCCATGTCCAGGATCAGCCCTGGACAACGCTGCAGCCTATGAAAAGCTTGTCTTTGCTAAGGGTATGGTTACACTTACAAGATTATAGCGCTATTGGTTATAGCGGTCCCCTTATACAGTCATATGAATAGCGCTATTGTATGTCCACACTGAGATGCTCCAGCGTTATAGCATGGCCACATTTGCGGCACTTAATACGGCATTAAGAGCAGCGCATTAGGGCATGTATCCCACAGTACACCTCTTCCTGATCTGGTGCAATGCCTTGTGGTGGGGGGGGGGCGTCACTTGCGGGGCATTCTGTATCCTGTTTCAACTACCCATGATGCTTTTTAGCATATCCCAGCAATCCCTGTGTTTCCTTCCACCTCCGGCGCCATCTTTCAAGGGTTTCAGCAAGGCGCGCTCCGTCTTCCATTGTCGTGTGCTGCAATGAATCCAGAACTGCTGAGGAACATGCTGACGACTGTCGCCAGCACATCTCTGTGTGCAGTGGAGTTAATCCTTGACATGCAGGATGACAGTGATGAGTCTGAAGACGAGATCGAAGCGGTGAATGTGTTTGACACGAAGCTTCTTGTCTCATTAACGGACATGCTCACGGCCGTTGAATGCCACTTCTGGGCACGGGAAACGAGCACTGAGTGGTGGGATCGCATCGTCATGCAAGTCTGGGATGACGAGCAGTGGCTGCAAAACTTTCGAATGAGAAAAGCCACTTTCATGGGACTGTGTGCTCAACTCGCCCCTGCCCTGCGGCGCAAGGACACCAGACTGAGAGCTGCCCTCCCAGTGGAGAAGCGGGTGGCTATCGCGATTTGGAAGCTGGCTACACCAGACAGCTACCGATCGGTGGCCAACCAGTTTGGGGTTGGAAAGTCGACCGTTGGAGTTGTGCTGATGCAAGTGTGCAGGGCCATTTATCGCATCCTGCTACGAAAAATCGTGACTCTGGATAACGTGCATGACATCGTGACTGGCTTTGAAGAAATGGGTTTCCCTAACTGCGGAGGGGCGATAGATGGGACCCATATACCTATTGTGGCGCCCGCCCACCTAGCAGACGAGTACGTTAACCGAAAGGGGTACTTCTCCATGGTTCTCCAGGTGCTTGTGGATCACCGTGGGCGTTTTACTGACATTAACGCTGGCTGGTCTGGAAAGGTGCATGACGCACGCATCTTCCGCAACACCGGCCTGTTCGTGAAGCTGCAAGCCGGGACTTTTTTCCCAGACCAGAGGATCCCCGTGGGGGAAGTGGAAATGCCCATAGTGATTCTTGGTGACCCTGCTTACCCTTTAATGCCCTGGCTCATGAAACCCTACACAGGGAGCCTGGACAGCAGTCAGGAAAGGTTCAACTACAGGCTTAGCTGGTGTCGAATGACTGTGGAGTGTGCTTTTGGGCATCTCAAGGCGCGCTGGCGCTGTCTTTATGGGAGGCTAGACTTGGCCGAGGGTAGTATCTCCGCGGTTATTTCCGCATGCTGTGCCCTACATAATCTTTGTGAGCGGAAGGGCGAAGGCTTCACTCAGGCATGGTCCTCGGAGGTTCAACGCCTGGAGGCCACATACGCCCAGCCAGAGAGCAGGGTTCTTGGAGGGGACCAGCGCAAGGCTGTTAGGATTAGGGAAGCCTTGAGGGAGCATTTTGAGGCTGAAAGCCAGTTCTAAAGTGAGGTGCAGATGGAGGGAGGGAGCATTCTTTTAATGGGAACAGGCATTTGCTTTTCTGTAGCCTGTAATAATGTATGTACACTTAATAAAGAAACCCATTTATTAAGAAGAGAATTCATTTATTGAACAGGTACTTCGGTTGCTGAAAGAAAATATTGTGATGCATGTGAGGGGGAAGCCGGGGGAGGTGCAATGGGGGTGGCATGGGGTCAGTCAGAGATCGGAATATGTCCGGGTCTCTGAGTCTCCAGTGCCCTCACAGTGGCCATGTCCCCCGAACCTCATTTGCGGAGGGCAGTAAGGCATGTTATGAGGGGTTGACTGCAGTGGATAATAGTCCGGGGTTTGGGGGTTGTTCGGTGAAGACAGAGGGGTTGGAGGCAGCTGTGGATGGTGATAACCATTTGGCTGATGATAGTGGCCTGGAGGGTACTGAGGCACAGAAGGGGAAGGGATTTGGGGCAAATGATAATTGGGGTGGTGGGTGCGGTGCTTCTCCTCCTGAAGGGTGACAATCCGCTGCATAGTCTGCAATTGAAGCTGCAGTAATGAGAGCAGCTTATCAGTGCTTTTCCGGCGGTGAATCGCATTCTCCTTCCGCGCCTTCTCCCTCAACTTGCTCTCATTCTCCCTCCACCTCTCTGCAACTCGATTCTCCATTACAGCCTGTTGCATTACTTGCTGTACAAGATCCTCTTTGCTCCTTCATGGCCGCTTCCTTAGTCGCCTCAGCCTCTCAGTTGTTGATAAGAGCGATGGCGCAGGGCTGAAGGACGACCCTTCTAAAATAAAAAGATACATTTAACAGTGGTTCCCTTGTAAAGAGCAGACATGCCTATGATTCCCCCGCATTCCCCGTTTGCCTGTCTCGCAGAGAGCACAGATACAGCAACGGAGCCCCTGCCATGGTGAGTGCTCTCCAGAGGCAAGGGGAAATGATTTTTTCTCTGCCCGAGAAAAGCTGTGCCGGGGGAGCGGGTGGGGAGTGCCGGTACGTTGCAGGAGCCCCAGTCTGAGCAGCAGGCAGGGGGAAGGATTTGTTCCCTGCCCTGAAAAGCTGTGGCGGGGGGGTGGGGGGGTGGAGTGCCGGTAAGTTGCAGGAGCCCCACTCTGAGCAGCAGGCAGGGGGAAGGATTTGTTCCCTGCCCTGAAAAGCTGTGGCGGGGCGGGGGGGTGTGGAGTGCTGGTAAGTTGCAGGAGCCCCACTCTGAGCAGCAGGCAGGGGGAAGGATTTCTTCCCTGCCCTGAAAAGCTGTGGTGGGGGGTGTGGAGTGCTGGGAAGTGGCAGAAGCCCTACTGTGAACACTGTCCCAACATTCTCCGTAGGTGTTTGTCCTGGAAGATATCTCGTTGCTTCAAGTCACTGAGGAACAAAGGGAAGGGATTTTAATGAGATGTGGCTTCCGCCCAGGGCCATATGCAGCTTGCCTATGTGCAGCAATGCTCCCCGCACCCATTGTAGCACAGTGGCAAGGACTAGTGACCGTGACCGGGACGGGGACCACGCTGGCTGTCCTGGGAAACCTGCGCAGGCGCATTGCAAGCACTCTTACTGAGCCCTTTGAAGAGATTACTGATGATGACTACCGTGAGGTGATAGACTACATCAATGCTCTATTCCACACGTAGGCAAGCATGCAAGCATCCCTTTCCACCCCAAGCTGCCTGCCTTCCCCATAGACAAGCAGCTTTACCTCCACAATCCGCTGCTGAGCTGGCCCCTGCAACCGCCGGACGCTGTGGCTGGCTGCCCTCCTGGGTTGAGAAGAGCTCCTGGCTGCATGCGTCCAGGGACTCCTCCGTGCCCTGGGTCGCTGCCGCCTCGTCCTCCTCCTCCTCCTCCTCTTCTTCATCCTCCTGGTCTTCATCGTCCTCCTCACCCACCCCCCCTTCACCGATGGGCTGGGAAGTGTCCATGGTGATCGATGGAGTGACCGTAGGATCACCACCAAGTATCGCGTGCAGCTCGTTATAAAATCTGCAAGTCACCGGGGCTGCCCCGGAGCAGCCATTTGCCTCGCGGGCTTTGCGATACGCATTCCTAAGCTCCTTTACCTTAACACGGCACTGCAGAGTGTCCCGCTCATGGCCTCTTTCTGCCAAGGCCCGTGATATCTGCCCATAGGTATCAAAATTCCTGCGGCTAGACTGCAGCTGAGACTGAACAGCCTCTTCCCCCCAACAGCTGATGAGGTCCAGCACCTCGCTATTGCTCCATGCTGGGGATCGCCTATTGCGAGGAGGCATGGCACATGGAGTCATGATGATCAATCAGAATGATCACCTGCAACGATTCCCTGAGACCACGCCACACAATCAGTCAGATCAATGAGAATGATCACCTGCAAGGATTCCCTGAGAGCACGCCACGCTTGGCTGGAGCAAACAGGAAGGGGATTTTCAAATTTCCCTGGAACTTTAAAGGGTGGGTCTGACGTGTGGTCACCTGAGGACAGGACAAAAGAGTTTGCAAGTGATGACCAGAGTGGCTCAAACGGGAATTATGGGACGGGCTGGAGGCCAATTAATGCGCAGTGGGTGTCCACATTCTTGCTGTAGCACTACAGCAGCTGTGCTACAGCCCTTATTCCCCATGCGGAGGTGGATTAACAACAGCGCTATAACTCAGCGGTTATAGCGCTCTACGTGCCTTGCCAGTGTGGACGGGGAGGAGGTTATAGTGCTCGTGGGGGCTTTATAGCGCTATAAAGTGCCAGTGTAACCAAGCCCTAAGATTCTGCATGTGTCAGGTATCACTTCATTTCTGAAGACACCAATAATGAAATTGTGCCTTGAAGATCCAGTAAGACCTCCTGCCTACTTCACAGTCTTTATAGCTACTGAATCAATTTTTGTTAAATCAGTGGAGTTGCACTGGTCTGCAGAGTTTAGCCCACATAGTTGGACACACATACAAATAGTTCTTTGCTCTTAGGTCTTGCAGTGGCAACAAATCTCTCTTTCTTCCCAAATTGAACACATATATCAGTTCTGTACCACATCATCACAGGCAAGTTCAGACATCTCACTTTACAACATGAATTTTAAATGGAAGAAATATAAGTAGCAATATTTTTTTTTCATTTTGATGGGGTGGTTGGTGGTCAAATAAAACAATTGCAAGTGTATAGGAATTTTAAACAGATATTTCCAAAGCATTTTTACAAACTTTAAGTGAGCCTCATGAGACCCTCTCAGTTTATTCTGATATCTGTTTTACAGCTTGACAAATGAGGCATAAAGATGTTACTTGATCTGTTGAAGGTTGCACAACAGGTCAGTGTTAGTGTCAGGACTAGAACATCAATATTCTTGACTTGCTGACCCTTACTCTATGTGCTAGTCTACATTTCTTTCCTGTGTGCTAAGTGTTTTAACTGACAACAAATAGTTAAAGAAAGCTCAGTGGTAGTAAGTCAAGGGCAGATTCTACTGCTAATCAAAAGCTGTTTAGGCTTTTGCTCTGACTGTTCTGAATACAATCAGGACTTCCTTCCATTCAGGTATTGCCCTCTGAGCACATACATTATTCTACCTTGATGACAGCATAACTGTCTCAGAGACTGCACAAGCTTCCTTTAAACTGGCAGCATAAACTGCCACATTCACTTCATCAAGCGTAAGTGTTAACTACTTCCCATTAACTCAAATGTTCCCAGGTTCAGGATCAGCAGGGCCTCTTTAGGCAAAGCATCTGCCTGAGATTCTTTCAAGTTAATGTTCCATACAGTGTTCTTCTGAAGGTTGGCAAGGGAAGAGGAGGAGGAAAAAGGAGAGAAGAACCCTTGTAAATATTCTCTCTGTTCCCTGAATTTGGGGCAAAGACTGCATGTGTTTGTGTTGCTTGCTTACATTCCTGTAGTTAAGGATTTTCACTGTAAACAGGGCCGGCTTCAGGCACCAGCATTCTGTAAGGGGCAGCATTCCGGCCTATCTTAGGGCGGTGCTCCTCCGGCCATGCCACCCTCTTTTTTTCTTTTTTTTCCTCCAGCCGCCCTTTTTTTTGCTTGGAGTGGCAAAAAAGTTAGAGCCAGCCCTGAAGGGGGGCCGGGGGAGAGAGAGAGAGAGAGAGAGAGAGAGAGAGATTGGTCCTGTGGTCTGATCATAGAGAAAGATGCCAGGAATTTCCAAACCCGAATATTTGATCCCCACAACATCTCAATTCACAAACTGCTGAGCAGACTTGGAAAACAAATAGTACAGTATTCATGACATGAATTTAACAACATGTCCAACAGCAAAAAATAAGGGTGGTCTCTTTCATTGGAGAGAGAGATCAATGGGGCCAGACTGAGATGGGTGGTATTTAACATAAAATTATCATAACAAGTATGAATGATCTGAAGTAGTGAACCTTAAAATACTCCCAGCAGGCCCAAATTTAATTTCAGGTCTAGTGTTGCATCTCCCATTGAAGTCAACTGAAGTAACCAAGGGCAGGATTAGTTTGTGCAAAGTGACAAAAGAGTACTCAGAGTATGGAGGAGCACACCAATGTTTATGAACCTATGGTATTTGTTTGATTATGTTTGGCTTCTCACCCAGAATAATGAATAATCTATCATATAAGAATAATCTACGTGAGGGGAATTTGCTATGGTGTGAAACCCTTGGTGTGTGTGCGTGTGTGTATGAATTTGCTATGGTGTGAAACCCTTCTGTGTGTATGTGTGTGTGTGTGTGTAGTTCAGATCTAGACTTTTGCAAACGTTGGATGTATTTTGATGTGGTATGTTCACTCAGACCATTTTTGACATAAGGCTATAAATTTCTACTCTGAATCCAAATTTTGCCAAAGTTCTGGATATTTGGATTTTAACAGATTACACTGATAGAGGTAAACATCAACAGAAAACTTGTATTGACAGTTCACATGTACACAGAACTACAACAATAGCTACAGACCAGAATTGGACCAGTTCTCTCTGCTAATCAAATACAGAACAGAATATTCAACTTCTGTGATATTTTGGTCAAAGCAACAAATGCTCCTTCCACTGAAAAAGCAGTAGGATCAACAGTTCAATCCAAATGCCAACATGATACACTTTGATATATTAATATTACCCCCAGGCTCCACAGTTCTAATCTCCTGACCAGCACAGCAGTCAATTCCTCACACACACATACACAAAACCAAAAATTATTCAGGATGCTAGACCAGTGTGTAAAATACCAATAAACAAGTCACTGAAGAAGAAATCAAAAAGAGCATCAAGCTACACTGATGCAGATTGCTACACTGAACTATCATACTAGCAGATTGCTTCACAGTGAAGTGTGCAAAATGAAGGACAATTCTCACCAAATTTGGCATCAGTGATCATACACAAAGCACTATTTGAATCCAGAGAAGACCAATGGTGCTGCCATTCTGACAGAGACAAGGCTGAAAGAGGCCCCTTCTACTCTCACATCTGCAAGACAAGGGAGTGTGAGAAAGATTTCTTCATATTATCAGGAATCATAAAAGACTTCTGGGCCAAAAGCAAGAGGGAAAAATTGGGAGAAGAGAAAGAGAAGGCAATGCTGGCATTGCTCTGCATAGCAACCTGATCCTCAATGTTTCAAGTTCAGGTGCTCCATGCTATGTATCCATCATGTGACTGGAAAAAGGAAAAAATCCTTAAACTCCAGTGCAATTGAATGTCCCTTTCCCATTTTGCTGTGCTGTCACATTGCTGCAGTTCCTTTCTAACGTCAGCTGGTGGCTGCTGAGGCTTGCAGGAGCTCAGAATGCTCCTTTTCCTCCTAGGAGCACTAAAAAGTTCACCAGAATTTTTTAAGCTCATTCTAAGGACCCCATTGTTCAAAAGATTTTTTTTCTTCTTCCTGACTTTTAGGAGCTGATGCTGCAATCTTTCTTTAGGCACAGCTCCCATTGCCATCAGTGCTTGGGTGAAGAGTGCAGGATCATCTGTGCCAATATTCGCTCTCATTTTTGACAGGCCATGTGCGCAAAAAATTTCTTCTGTGCAAATTTTTGTGTGCGTGGTGTTTCATCGTGTGTGCAGGGTTTAGGATCTGTGTGCACACACAGCTTAGAGGGAACAGTGATCAGGGCCAGAGAGTTTTATTCTGATCTAATGCATAGGACTCTTTGTCAATACTGGTTTTACATTTTGATTCCTCCTGATTTATACTTAAATGAGACCAGAATCAAGCCCTTAGTCATTAGGAAAATAGGCTTTTCTTTTACACACCTTCCTTCCACAATTCATTCCATTACCCAATTAACTGAGTCTACACCATTACTCCTCATTTTCCCCTTTCCTTCACCCACAAGGAGGGATAGATTAGAGCTCAATGCAGCCATGGTTGAACAAAAAAGCAAGACCCAAAATTCAGCAACTTACAAGCATTTCATAGAGTCTGAATGCAGTCTTAGAATTCTAATACCTATTGTAACAATACTAACACACAGGTGAGCCAGACTGGCTCCAGCTAGGTATTTGTCAGTGTTCAGTTGAGACCTAGGGCCATTGGCATGAGCTGGCATCTGGTCTGCCAGTGTCACACCAGGCATGAATTTACCCCAGTGCATCTAATACAGGGGTGGGCAAATGTTTTGGCCTGAGGGCCATATCAGGATACCATACCACTTACAGCTGCCAGTCCTGGTGCTCCTTAAGTAACACATTACTATGGGGAGCAATTTAATACATTACACCCGGCGACTTTCGCAGCTCCGCTGCCCAGAATGCAGGCGGCACAGTGAACTGAAGCTGCAAGGGAGGGATCGGGGCTAGGCTCCCCAGCCAGGAGCTCAAGGGCTGGGCAGGATGGTCCCATGGGCTAGATGTAGCCTGTGGGTCGTAGTTTGCCACCTCTGATCTTATATTTTATTGAGGCTGTAGCTGGTTAAATAATTCCTTCACCCTGTTTCTGGATCTTTGTCCTAATAATAGGTGCTTGAATACTTGTTGGTCTTAGTTTCAGTGAGAAAGGGTTACTGAGATTTGAGAGAGATCCTTCCTAAAGTTCCACCACTGACCTGAAAATAAAATCTCTCCGATTTGCCAAAAAAATTGCCCAGGAATGAAAAAATTCAGCCTGAAAGTGAAACTTATGGAAAACTACAAGCAACAGAGAACAAGCGGCCTTAAAGGAATCCCTTTGCCTGCTTTGAAATAATGATCACTAGCATGCTAGTTACAATGAAACAGTTTAAAGGGAACACTTTTTTATAACACACTCTGTACAAGTTATCTCTGGAACTCATTGCTATAGAAAACTCTCGAGGAAAACAGTTTAGTAACATTTAAAAACGGCAACTTGTGGCATAGATATTACTGACACGTGCCTGCTGGTCTAGCTCTTGGAGTCACGTGATTATGAATGAATCTCAGCTTTTTAAAAAGTTTCTAACCCTCATGTTTGCAAAGAAAACCTCAAACCATGATCCACATGTAACTGATGTGTCCGTCTCTGCCTGAGTCAGCAGAGAGCCTGAAACAATAGCTCTGAGGTGTAAACTCCCCTTTTCATCTTCATGGGTTGTTAACTCTGTTTGAGGGCCCCCAGTGACACTGCACAAGCGGAGGACTCTGTGGGTGAGAGCCCTTGCTGCTGCTGCTCCTTCAGGACTCCATTGGGACAGTTTCAGAAGGAAACTCACACACGGAATCCTTGCTCAAGTGGGTGGGGCCTGAGTCCTCCCCCCCGTGAGGTCTTTGAAGTCACACCCTAACATAATGCACAACGACAGCTACTCCACACACTCAGCACCTTCAGGCCATGGGAGTTCAGGACTCTCAGTACCCAGCAGCACCTTGCAACGTCATGATTGTTAAAGCAATTGTGCGTGACTAAGAGCTTGTCTATACTTATGTGGACACTACCTATGCCAAAGGGAGTGGCTCTCCTGTTGGTGTAGGCAATCCACCTCCCCAAGAGCCAGTAGCTAGGATTGACAGAAGAATTCTTCCATTGACCTAGAGCTGTCTACGTGGGGACTTAGGTCGGCTTAATAACACCACTCAGGGGAGTAAATTTTTCACACCCCTGACTGACGTAATTAAACCGACCTTTTTTTCTAGTGTAGATCAGGACTGAGTTTCAGGTTTCCCTTGGAAAAATTGTCCCTCAAGTTCCAGATGAATAGATGACATTGGATAGAAGATAAATAAACACAAAATTGCCTAGAATATCCGTAGAGGCCAAGGTCTGCCAACTCTCCAGGTTATTTTAGGCAGTATTTACAGTGTCTTTTTTCTGAAGACATTACTTGGATTGGGATTGTTGCCTTTGGTATGCATATCATTTGAAATATCTGCCTCCGAGTCTATTACCCAATTATTCTGGAAACTTAGGACCACACAACTTCTGCACCGGTGGGGGGTGAGAGAATCCAAATGTATTTAAAAAACAAAGACAAGAATAGCTTTTAAATGTGTTTTAAATGCCATGTGTTTTTCTCTCTTTAATGTTGGGTAGGAAAGACTAAAAAAAATCTCAAGTGTTGTTTTGCTTCATGGGGCAGTGGAGAGGGAAGTTTCACACATCTGGACTAAGTATTTCACTTATTTATGATACTTCTATCAGCTAATTTCCCCAATCTAGCAATTGAGTTCTGTATAGTAACAATACTGTACATTAATACAGTACATTCTATTATTTATATTATATTAGCATCCAAAGGCCCCAACAATCTCTGAGCCCCTTCGGGCTAGGGGATAAATAAAAGAGACTGTGTTTAGAATATAAATAGATAAGATAGACAAAGGGTAAGAGAAAGGAAGTATCATTATCCACTCTTCATTGATTAGGAACTGAGACACAGAGAGATTAAGTGACTCACCAAAGGACACAGTGGAGGTATGTAGCAAAGCCAGGAATGAAACCTAGATTTCCAGCCCAGGGCATTTACTCCATGACCGTGCTTCCTCTCGTCACTGCCTAATACTCACAAAAGCATGTTCATTATAAAGTAAGCAATACCTGTTGAGGAAGGGGGTAATTGGAGTTCTGTAGTCTCTTCTGCAGTTTATTGGAGTGCTCAGCAGATGTGCTGCTCTCCTTCCCTATAGTACCAACACATCTTCTGAATCAGCAGCATTTCCATAGTACAAGGGATACCTTAGAGCTAAATGTGGCCTGGATAAGCTAATAACATGGATTGCAAACCTGCTGCTGGGTAGGGGTAGGAAGGAAATGCTAGCAATAAGTTTGGATGCACCCTGTAAATCTACTTATCGCAGGTGGTCCTGTGGAAATTATTTTGGACCATGAGAACCAGATCAGCCTTGGAACAAAATCATTAAGGTGAATGGAGTTGAGCCCACTTACCCCAGGATTAAAGTTGTCCTTTCATTCCCAAGGGATGGTCAGATATCACAGTTCATAAGAACCTAGATAGATGATAGCTGGACAAAATAGATCAGATATATTTAAATGCCTCTGTGACATTCCCCTCTGGTGTTATCTTGACTGGCTATTTGCTAGGTCACTCCAATCCTTGACTCTGGGAGTCAGCCATATCCTTCTCTGCTGTGAGAGCCCCCACTCCCAGGCTGTTCATGCACAGCCTCTGGCATGTGAGCTGCTCCCAGCTACTTGCAAGTGAATGACACTAGCCAATAACTCCGGTCCCAGAAACAACCCTAGGAACCTTTGTCTTGCAGTGCACACTTCTATAAGTTCATCAGTTTAACAAAGAAATTTATATGTACCAGGCTTATTATCCCAAGGGAAGCCTCTAACACACTGCAAACCAAACACACTGCTTCAGCTAGAATAAACAACAAATTTATTAACTAAAAGATAGATTTTATGTGATTATAAGTCAAAGCACAAGAAGTCAGATTTGGTCAAATGAAATAAAAGCACAATGTATTCTAAGCTGATCATAACACTTTCAGTTCCCTTACAAACTTTTATGTTTCTAACCACAGGCTGGCTGGCTACTTTTCAGTCAGGCTCTCCACTTTGATCAGAGCTTGGTGATGGTGGTGTCTGTAGATGTAAGTAGAAGAGAGAGAGCATGGCAAAATGTCTTTCCCTTTTATCATGTCCTTTCTTTCCTCTTGGCTTTGCCCCCTCCCTTAAGAGTCAGGTGAGCATTATCTCATCGCAGTCTCAAACTGCCCAAAGGAAGGAGGTGACTCTCTCAAGGGTCTAACAGATTCTTTTGTTGCTGCCTAAGCCAGTGTCCATTCTTCCTGTGAGGCTAGGCTGGGTTTGTCCCATCCAGGTCCTGATGAGGTGTGAACTGCCCCTCTGCTCTTGGAGAGTTTTTGCATGGGCTTGCTTTAAGCCATGAGGATACATATTTAGCCTCGTAACTGCATATATGAAATTATAGCCTATAACCTTACTATAACATTACTTTAACAATTACTATAACATCATGGTAACAACTATGCTCAGAGCATCATGAGCCTTCTGAAGACACACAACATGACAAAGTTTGCACTGAATACCACACAATCCTTTTATAAAGATAAACATGGGGGTATAGGGTGTTCCCCAAGGTACAGAGTGTCACAGCCTCTATCATGCAACTAGATCTACTAGCATGAACTTTTGCGATCCAATTGCAGAATCAGGACTTAAAGTAGCAAAGATTCTACTGTTCTCAAAATCCCATGCACCAGAGAACAGAAGGATGAGGGAAGAAAACAGAATGTGAATTAGCCATTTACAAATATGAACCCAGTGCTGAATTACAACTAATTACTCTGAAAAGTATATTAGAATAAAAAGGGCATTTGAATGTAGCATTGCAGATTGTAAACAAATGATTCTGGCAGGCCCAGATAATGCTGTAACTATTATGGTGGTAATATTGTTGCTGTGTACTTCAGAAGTACAGAGAATGCTACTTTTTATTGGAACATTAATGTGTTTGTGATTATAAATTATGTTGCTATACACTGCTATCCAATGAAACTAGTCTTGATAAATGGCATTGTGTTCATACTGTCAGATACTCATTATTTCTGCTTGGTGGCAGAAAGGCATCAGCCTATGTGTAAATATTGAAGCAAGCTGTAAAATCCTCTGCTAAAGGAATAAATTAAACACAAAGGAATGAGAAAAGACTGGAAGTGAGAAAAGCCAAGGTGACTAGGAAATGATAAAGAAAAAGCATACTGGTTAAATATATTTATAAATCCCCTTTTTTCAGAAGAGGTTGCTAAGAGGAAATGTATTGTGACTAGAACTGGTCAGAAAAAAATGTCATCTAAAATTTTGAGTTATTGGTGAAAAATCAAAATCCAAAATATTTTAGCCAAAAACAAATATTTCAATTCTGAATGCTGCTGTCATGCCTCAGGCATTATAGTTGTGGAGCCTTATGTTTCTATTCTCCTCTATAGGCTGAGCTTCCTGGCTGAACAACACTTTCCATTATGTAGCTGGGTTTCTCTCCATCATGAGGGGAGGTGGTGCTTCATTCCTGTAGTATATTATGATATGAAGTCTAACTGGAGATCTTGGCCCATACAGACAGGGGCATATGTGAGGCACCAAACTATAAAACCCATGAGATATTACGGTGAATTAGAATTGAAATATTTTAGGTTTTGGCTGAAAGCTTTTCGGGTTTCATGTGTTCAGATTTTTCCTCAGATAACAGATTCTTTTAATGACGAAGTGTTGTTTAGTCAAGAAGCCAATTTTCTGTCAAAACACAGCTTTGATGGAAACATTTTTACTCAACTTAATATTCCAGTCTTCTGGATTATTTATGTAAATGATGTTGCATCTCAGGTTATAGGGAGCTCCTTAAATCAAAGCACTGAAATAGGAGGATGAGTACATAAGTTTAAATATGAGCATTTTTGATCATGTCTGTACTCCGTGCGTACTCACTCAGAACAGTCAAAATTCCCAAAGACTTGTCCCAGCATGCACTGAGCTCAGTTTAAAATGTGGGAAGGATTCTCTGGGGGAAAACCTTTAATTTGGCTATTTGATGGAGGGGATACCCCTAGGGAATGGCAAGTAATTTTATAATGATTTCTGATACACCACAAAAGTAGTTTGAAAAAAACAAATGGTAACAATCTACCCAGACCACACTTATCTGTCTCATTTTATCCATAGCAGCACTACCTCTGCACGTGGGGAATATTCTTCTCCACATATGCATGATGGCTCAAGACACAGGCAACCTTTCACTTGTGTAAATGGGAATTCTGTGCATGTAGGACAAAATTAGTTCTCCCACAGGGGTCCAAAACTAAGCTTATGCTCCACCTACATCATACTTAAGCCCTGTTTTAAGGACCTAACTGACTTACCTGTAGAGAGAGCTGAGTGTCAGATCTGAGAGCAGAATTTTATCTCTATATTGCTGATGATTTTTTAAAAAACTTTCTCTATCGAGCTTTTTATGTGCTCTTGCATAAATCAATCCAGTCAAACCTCAGATATCATTTTACTCTTTTGACTAATAAAAAATTTTCAAGTTATCTTCCACCCTCTCCCCACCCCCCAAAAAACCCCATTGTTTTGGGGAGTTGGATATATTTTATTTTACTTAGAAGTTTACTAATATCTTTAAACCAGTCATAAGAATTCCTCAGATCTCTAGTTATGGACTTCTTAATGTGTAAATATAAACAAACCTCACAGCTGCAAACAAGGCTCTTGCTACTTACTGAGTGGTTTTCTGAGAAGTAACTATAATAGCAGAGTCAAACTGTATAAAGCTCTTTTATAAACACCATGTAGAGCAGTGATACTCAGAGTTTAGGACCCAGCACACCATATCTAAAACTCAAAAGTAGTGGGTGTACCATTATTGTAATTTTACTCAGTGCAGTTACAATGGATTCTTAATCTGATAAACCAAACCACTGAAGATCATAGTTTGAGAACTGTCATTCAAAGAAAATTGCAGGAGTTGCAGTATATGACTAGCAATGAGAAATGCTCAACTTTGCTATTCAATCAAGACCACTCTACACCCATGTAGTAAGTGACCCAGTCAAGAGCTGGAATGAAGAGCTCATTAAAAATAGTTGCTCTTCCCAGCATGTCCAACTCTGCAGATAAAGGACATGAGTAGAAAGAATATGGTTCAGTCTCATAACACAAATGTGAAGACTGGGTTAATAGCAATATAATTTCATCATTTCAAAAGCCACAATAAGCAGTAAAACCCGTTCTGCATGGTCACATCTTGTAGGGATGACATATTAAAGTATTAAAAATGATTCCCCAAGTGGAAGTGACTCCCCATAATTTGTTCCCCACAACTGAAAGTCTACATAGTATAAGTTTGTTAAGTAGAAGTAGCTTGATAAGTGTTTAGAATTATTATTATTATTATTATTTGTTAAGATTGTTAAATGTTTAGATTTATTATTATTGCCCCTTTAAAATATAATTTGTTAATATTAGGTCATGTAACTTGAAATTGTGCTATGTAGCCATAAACAGCTCCCCTCTCTCTGTCCCAGGGCACGCTCAAACTTTTGCAAGTAGCTACTTGAAATTGACATTGCAGCGATACATTGGGCTTGGTTACACTGGCACTTTATAGTGCTATAAAGCCCCCACCAGCGCTATAACCTCCTCCCCGTCCACACTGGCAAGGCACGTAGAGCGCTATAACTGCTGAGTTATAGCGCTATTGTTAATCCACCTCCGCATGGGGAATAAGGGCTGTAGCGCAGCTGCTGTAGCGGTACAGCAAGAATGTGGACACCCACTGCGCTACAAGTGATCTCTTGAGATGCCTAGAGCCATTTAAGGCAATTGACGTCTCTTCCCTTTGTTTTGAACTCGGCTGGAGGAATGCGGAAGTACCTCTTTAGAGTTTCTCTCTTAACTCGGCAGATAAGCAATGCAAATGTTTAAGGAGGGAGCCTGTGTGAAAACAAAGCCCTCTGTGAAGGGAGGCTCACTGACAGGCTCTCAGAAGAACGGAAAAAACACTGGCTCTCTCCCTCCGCATACACACAACGCGTCCCCCCTCAACCCCCTCGTTTAAAAAGCACGTTGCACCCAGCTGAATGCTGGGATACCTGCCCTAATGCGCTGCTCTTAATGCTGCATTAAGTGCCCCAAATGTGGCCATGCTATACCGCTGGCGCGTCTGAGTGTGGACATACAATAGCGCTATACATATTACTGTATAAGGGGACCGCTATAACCAATAGCGCTATAATCTTGTAAGTGTAACCATACCCATTGTAACAATGCATTGTCAAGCCACTAACTCCGCTCTGGGAGCCAAGCCCTGTAATTGATTAAGGGCATTGCTACACAATTGATGCCAGTTCTCTTCAAAGCATTGTGAACCAATTAACCCTAATCGCAAAGTGAAACATTGTAACTATAACAGTAACTAACTGAGCACTCAGAGAGTGTTTTGAGAAATGCCACCCAGAAACTTTTATAACTTTTTGTAACTACAACTCTTGTATGTGTAAAATTATTATTATACAAAATACTGTATGTGAAACATTAATTAGGGAATGTATGTAAGAGAGAGAGAGAGTGCTTGGACAATGAATGGATGGTTTGAGAGGTTCCAGCCTGAGAATGCAGCATCAAAGGGCTGAAGAAGGCATCAGGTGCCAGTGCAACCAAAAGGTGTCAAGTGGAGAAAAACTGGAGACTGGAGGTCCACCCTATGAGATCACTGACGAGCACCTGGCAGCCACCCTGAAGACATCAGCATGATGCAGCAATTCCCATAGACTGGCATAGGAAGAAATTCCTATAAAGACTGGACCAAAAGACTATGGAGTCAGAGTCCAAAGTTCTGCTGCCAGCCTACCAGGAGCTTCAGATGCGCATCTGATCAGGACTTCGCTCCCCACTACCATCACCTGTGTACAGAATACCTGGCCAGTATTCTGTCACAAGCAACTTCCAGGCTGGTAACTGTAACAATTACCCAGAACCTGAATGAATGGATGAATGATTGAATGAATGTTTATATATATATATATATATATATATATATATATATAAGGGTTAAGTAGTGATAGGAATAAGTAGTTAAACAACGTTGTTTGCTTCTATCTTTTCTTTATTCTTTATTATTATCTTTACAATAAATGTGGCTTTTTGCCTTATCCCCCTCATAAGATCCTGCTTGCTTCTATTGGTATAACAATCTGATCATTCTGTTTCAGTCATCCCACTCATTTCCCAAGTGCCCTGAGTCTTTGCACTGTCAACATCTTCAGGTTCAAAGCAAAGGAATGAACTATTAAAAAGGGTTATTTACAGAAATTCTAATGCACATCACTTTCCATAAAGTGTACGTATGTATTCAGACAAGGTTATGTATGACATCTATTGGACACCAACAATATCCAGTCATCAGATTGTATGTGTCCGAAAGCTTGACTCTGAACTTTGACAGACAGCTGCTAAATGTGAGTTTGGCTTTCAAAAGCTGAACAAAGGGGGAATTTTGAAAAAAATGGAGACTAAAGAAAAGCAAATGATAGGCAACTGCCAGACCCATGTTAGTAAGAAACAAACGATTGATATCAAAATAGAACCATCTATAGGGGAAAGTTGTGTGCGTATCAATAAACATGGTTTAGACTTAACTGATATTAGTTACATAGTGCCAAAAGTGTGCTAAACAAATTACAAAAAAGATGCCTGCCTGTGACCCTAAAAACTCCTCAAAGCCAACTGGAGAAGAGTTTACTGTTCTGTAACAGCCACTCCTATCTGCCTTACAGACTCACTAAACCTAACACACTGCTTTCATAGAATTTATCCATAGAGGGTCATGTGAGGTGTTGAATGGAAGCTCAGTCTGAATAGTACGTTTGATCTGAGGATCTCCAAATGACTTGCTGTGTTAGGTAATAATTATCCCCAATTTATAAATGCGGAAATGACACTGAAGAGCTGTCACGTATAAAGTTTCAGAGCCTGATTCTGACCTCAGACCAGGAATCCAAAGTAACTTCCATGGAGTTACCACAATCTAAGATCAGCATCCGTCAGATCAGAATCAGGTTCGAATGTTTTGCCCGCACATTCTGACTAATAATCAAGATTAGAACCCAGGTGGGCCCACTGGCATTACCCTTCTCTAATCACTAGCCAAAGTTGTCTGCCTATCCATCCAACCAAAATTCTGTCCTCAGTTATATGTGTGCAATAGGAGTGAACAGGAGATGCGGTCATGAACTTGAGGACAGAATCTGTGTCTGTGTGTGTGTCTCTCTGTGTACACTAATATGAATTGGAATGGGGTAGAAAGAGATTCAATGTATTTTCGGAAATATGCTATTGTAATGTATTTCAACATATATTTGATTTAGCCAAAACTAATCGGCATCACTCCAAAAAAGCTATATAACTACAAATGTACTCTCATTCTTTATTGTGAAGGACAGAAGAGACAGACAGGAAGCAATAGTGTTTCTGCCAAAGTGGTCTGTATTGTTCCAGTTGTCAGAGGAACGTGGCCCTAAGTCTCTCTCAAATGCCAAGGAAGTGCTCCAGGATAAGTGTTCCTTCCACTCATCTGGCTGCCTATTGCTGAGAAGAAAAACCCATAAAACTCAATTTAGTCAGAGTGCTTGGTCCTGGGGCCACTTCATTTCTTTGTTACAGTAACAAGCTCATTGTATTAAACCAGTGGCTGTCAACCAGGGGTATGTGAGAGATCTTCCAGAGGGTTCATCAACTCATCTAGATATTTGCCTAGTTTCACAACAGGCTACATAAAAAAGCACTAGCGAAGTCATTACAAACTAAAATTTCATACAGACAAAATGAGAAAGTAAGCAATTTTCTAGTGATAGTGTGCAGTGAGTCTTTCGTATTTGTATGTCTGATTTTGTAAGCATGTAGTTTTTAAGTGAGGTGAAAGTTGGGGGTATACAAGACAAATCTGACTCCTGAAAAGGGTACAGTAGTCTGGAAAGGTTGAGAACCACTGTAATAAATTGTATATTTTGTCCCAGATTCCCAGAAATGCCCTTATAGAATTTCTCACATGTAACTTACTGCAGACATGTACATTTCTCCATGAGCAGTCCTGAAAACCTGGGCTTTTGTGTTTCAGGGCACCAGACAAGGTAAGCAATAAGTTCATATCCAAATGTGTTTGTCTAGGGCAAGTTTCTAGGCCCAGCTCCTCAGCTGATGTAAATCCCCATAACAGAGTTACACCTATTCAGTTACAGAGTTACACCAGTTAAACATCTGCCGTTAGTGTGTCTTTGACCATGTTTTTTTATTATTTTCTTGGTCTTTTTCTGTTTGTCAGTGTAATCAAATCTTGTAGTTAATCAACACTCTCAGTTATCCAGGGGGTGGATGCGTGACCAAAAATTTGACTTCAGCTCATAAGTCATTATGTGCTAGTGGGACCACAAGGAGCCAGAGCAGGTGCTCAGGCCCAGCATCTCTGTGGGATGACCCTGGTATCTAGTATGAAATCTCTGGTATCAGACTTGCGGCATGGGGCATTTGGTCTTCTCATCAGGGATAGCCAGACCACCCTGCCAAAGGCTGGTATGGAAGAAATCCTCACTGCGTGTTCTATGTGATAAGCCACCTCCTCTGGTTTTCATCAGCCTCAGAGATTTCAAATAGGGGGGAAATGTTATTTGTTTTAAATTAATTCAAAATTCATTTGAATTAATTATATAGAAAATTCATGACTTTATTCCCTATATTTTACATACCATCGAAAGGGATCTATTTGATATTTGTTGAATGTGTGTACACCATGCATTTGTCATGAGGTTAATATAGGTGCAATACATTTTGTGAAACAAATCAGAACTATATGAAAGGACTAGGCAGCTTGGAACAGCACTTCTAAAGTATGTCCAGAAGCCTGTGAGTGAAAAAAACTTGATAGAAAAGCAGGTGGTAGAGAAGAGCCTTGATTATGCTGTTTACATATGACTTTTACAGGAAAGATCCAGAAGGAGACACTAATGAAAGGGCATTACAGAGCTAATGAGAATGAGGGATATTTTAAGAATACAGAGTGATTTTCCGGTTATATTTCTCAACACCCATAAAAAATACTGCAGGGACATCAAATAGCAGGCCTCCTTGGCAGAAGAAAACAATGTGATTTTTATAAAAAGCATCATTCTGATTAAAATACAAAAGATTTATATAATTACATCTCATGTACTGATGGGAAAGCAGCGTCCTGAGTATTTTATAATGCTGGTCTAACTCTGAAATGTGATTGTAAAAATTGCATCATGGGTTTCGATAACTTTTCTTTCTGTCGTCGTATCAGATCTGACTAGTTACAAATAATAAGATGGTTTTCCTAACTGTCAGCAGCACACACTCATCTTGGAAGCTGAAAGTTCAGCTGTGTTCTTTTTGGCTCACACATCACCAACAATAAAGATTCTGCAAGTAGAACCTAGGGCCTGATCTGGAGCCCTTTAAAATTGATGGGAGTCTCTCCATTGACTTTAACGGGAGTTGAATCAACCTTGTACTGATTTCGGAGCTCACATATGGTTTTTTAAAACTTCGCATTTCACCTTTTAAATTGTAACTTGGCTCAAATGTCCCATGCTCTTTTTTCCAAGGGGGCTTTTTGTGGAGAAAGTACTCCTCAACCCTTTTAAGGGTAGCAAAACCTGCCCTCAACAGAATCAGTGTAGACTTTAAGAGCCAGATTAGCAAATGTGTTCAGCCCCAGCCACTTGGGTCAGATTTTCAAAACTGCTCATATCCCATTTAGGTACTTAGGTGAAGGAACCCAATTTTCAAAGGAGCTCTGCACCTAGGAGCTCCCAAATCTGTCCATAAAATGACAAAGTAAAAGGACACTTAGCTATAGATAAAAGAATACTTTGTATTACTAATTACATACTAGACTGTTGAAACTGAAATACCTTTTTCACTCTGATGGTATGTTTGCTTTGCATTTTGCTGAGCAAAGAGGTGGCATATCCAGCCTCCTCATGGGCTAGCACTATTGCTGTATGGGAACCGGATTTTTCATTTTGCAAGGAATTCTACAATTTTGAAATTTTTTTCATTCTGAAATAGCACAAAATCAAAAGTTTTGATATTTCCCACAGAAGAAAATTCCAATAAATAAATAAAATAATAGTTTCTGGTTGATCAAAATGTTTTATTTAGGTAAATCTGAAATGTTTCAATCTGAATTTTGAGTTTTTAAATGTTTTTATATAAAATAAATTTTGAAATGAAAAAGCATTCCAACATGAAAAACTAGTGTTTTATTCCTGAAATGTTGCAATGGGATGTTTTGACATTTTTAAACTGCTTTGTTTCAATTTGCTTCCCCCCTCCCCCCGAAGTGAAATTTCATCACAGCTGACTTGTTTCCATGAAGCATTTTGCTTTCAGTGAATCAGCATTTTCTGACAGACTTCCTTGGAAATTTTTCCATGAATTTGTTGAGCACCTTCTTACTCAGAGGAGCACTAAGAAGCACTGATCTCTTCATTACAGTGGTGTAAATGAGAAGTAACTCTACTGGGATCGGTGGAGTGACACCTGTGTAAAACAAGTGCTCTTGAGAGAACCAGACCCATTGTATTTGCTGACCCTGAACTGTCCTGATGTGTAGCTGTAGAATAGTTCTGATGCCAGATGTATAGGTGACACAGCTCAGCTACCCACATCTCACTCTCTTGAATAAGAATAGGGGGTGGCCCAGGTTCTGTTAATTATCTGGGATTATTTATAGTTTTAAAAATATTTTTTACAAAAGCTTTGTCATTCACCATTAAAGGATGAAAATGTTCAGCGTTGACAATGATATCTAGGAGGAACAGCAGCACAATCATTTAAAACACTCTTGCAATGTAACATGGTTTCACATTAAGTTTTCTGACACCAATGCTGCAGAAGAGATGAATGAAAATGCAGTGTCTGTTATGATGAGAAATGTCAAGGGCAGATATGAGGCAAATGCGCATGATTTTACATGAAGAACTGACCTGACATAACAACAGATAATGGTGCTGCCCACCTTTCTTTATCCTAGCTCTTTTGTGCTCTTTTCCCTTAGCAAACTACTTCTGAACTTAAATATATATAAATCCTGAGAGGTCACTGAACAATAAAATCTAAAGAGCTGTATGTCTGAAGAGATCAGTAATGTTCTGAAACACTGCCCTCTTGTGGCAGTTTCATTATACCACCATGGCTGCAGTAGCATACAGCCTTGTTGTAGGTCAGAGGAAGATGGTGTCAGGGGCACCTAGCTGAAGACAGATGACAAAATGGAAACTTCTTCAAATTGCAGAGATGAAGTTAGAGAGTTGGTTTTGTGCAAAAAAGAAAATGAATCAGATGAGACAGGTGACCAGTCAGATGATGACAAACTAACTGAACTGCTGCCAAGTGAAAAGCAGCCTCAGATTCCCTTGATGGTTTTCTGCACTTCTGTGAGTCTCAGAGCCACGTAAAATGCAGTCACCTTGCTGGCGCGGTTCAGTGTCTACATCGACAGACGGTCAAGAAGGTTTACAACTCAGGAAGGCATATGACCCCGGGTGGCTTTTTCAAAAACTGAACTTGCTTCTTTTTCAAGCCAAATTTGCTCTACAGCATCCAGCACATCCTGCCATATAAACCCAGTATAAAGTGTTACTGTAATTTTGCAATAAATATCAAGTGAACGTATCCTAAATAACAAGAATCTTTTTTCTCCCACCATAAGTCAGGAGATTTCCTGCAATGGATTGTTTCAATTCATTATTTAATTTTTTTAAAAATCATGTTCTTACTGTATGAGTTCTGCTGATTTGTAGAATTTTACCAGGTGCTCCATGATGTGCTTTTAAAAATGAATCAGCATCTGGCTTAATTTTTTTGCTGTGTTCATTATTAACTAAGGTTATAGCTTTTTGTGTTAACAATGCAGCAGAATTAGAGTCAAATTTTCTACTAACAGAGTTTGTAAAATAAATACCAAAATATTTTTAGAACACGTGCTTTATGTAGGATAAAAGGTGTGCATACAGACAAGGTCATCCTGTATTGCTGGCAGTCTGTTTATGGTCTGATCCAAAGCCCATAGAAGCTAATGTGAGTCTTTCCATTGACTACAATAGGCTTAGGATCAGACCCTTAATGAACAAATGTATTGTCCTCCAGTCTAGTGAATAAACTATGCCAGAATGTATATGGCTACAGTAGAATGAATTATATACCACAGTCTACCCCAAGATTTGATTAGAAATTTTTGTGAGGCTGTGAGACTCTAAAGTCCTAGGAAAGTAAATGTTTCATGGTTTAACACATCTACTTTTTTCTGTTTTTTGATATAGCTAATGGATATCATGCCCTGAGTAGCCATTACCATTCTGATTTTGTTTTGATGATCCTGGTTATAGAATCTCCCATTAAGATGTCTATTTCTGTCTATTTCTTTTATGTTTGTACACAGAGAAAAGTGGGTATAGATACTAGCAATGTTTCATCTGTTTACAACAAGGACCTAGAATACATATTTTGTCTCTAAACCTGCTTTAAAACGGTTCATCTAAACTTAAGAGTAAATAGACTTAAGTAAAACTGATGGATTTAGGGGATTTTTAAAAAAATTGCATGGAAAACTTCAATTGTAACATTTCGTTTTCGGTGAAGATTTAGGTCCCAATCCTGCTTTTGTCGTCTTTAATGGGAACAGGATTAGGCCCTTGGATTTTACCAGCCAGGTTTATTGAGACCCAAAGGATTAATATGACTTGCCTAAAGTCCTCCAATGGGTAAGTGGCTCATAGGACTAGAATCATAGAACAAAATTCTTAAACATGGGTGCCTACACTTAGGCATCTAATTAAGTGGGCTGATTTGCAAAAACACTGAACAAGTACAGCTCCCACCGAAGTCAATGGCAGACTGCCCAAGGTTCTGAGCTCTCTGGCCCTGATCCAGAAAAGCACTTAAATGCATGCTTAATGTTAAGCATGCAAGTAGTCTTATTGAAGTTAATGGGAGAACTCTCCTGCTTAAAGTTAAGCACATACTTAAGTGTTCTGCTTGACTGGCACCAGAATGCCCAACATCTTGCAAGATCAAGCCTGTAACTGCCAAAGGCCCTGGTCCTGTTGTGCCAACATGATTCATTTTAGTAATCCCAATGAAATTACATGACTAATCCCATTAACCTATAGCAGGGGTAGGCAACCTATGTTGCCTCTGTTGCCTATGGTGCCGAAGGCGGCACGTGAACTGATTTTCAGCAGCACTCACACTGCCCAGGTCCTGGCCACTGATCTGGGGGGCTTTACATTTTAATTTAATTTTAATTCAATTTTAAATGAAGCTTCTTAAACATTTTATTTACTCTACATACAACAATAATTTAGTTATATATTATAGACCTATAGAAAGAGACTTTCTAAAACCATTAAAATGTATTACTGGCACGAGAAATTTTAAGTTAGAGTGAATAAATGAAGACCCGGCACACCACTTCCGAAAGGTTGCTGACCCCTGACCTATAGTAATAATGTGCCAGTACAAAAACTAGGAACTGAAAGTACAGCTGGTTATTAAATCCACATAAATGAAAACTTAGTAAGATTTTTGTGACTACCATATTTGGAATAAACTTAAATGGGACTATGGACAGGAGAATAGGTTTGCAGGGAAGGTCCTAAGTGCTAAAAAGTGGTAGTATTTAGCATATTCTTTTGTACTATCTTTACCCATTTTATTTATTTTTTACATTCATTGAGAAGGCACTCATCACTTTAGTGTCTGAGCTCCACATGTAACTGTGTGGTAAATAAACAGCATGTCACCTTCTGGAACATTGGTCAATGGTGTTTTTTTCTCATATCCCATGGTTCATGCATACTTTCCAGTGCTTTTTTTCTCTCTGTTCACAATTTTGTCAGATGTACCCCCAAATTTCCTTAATAACGTTAACGTCAAGTCACTTGATTGCAGGGCACATCATATGGCATGAGGCGAATTATCTTGTTATAGAAACAGTATTGTCTGAACTATGATTTGCTGTGTCACTCTCACCCTTGAGTCATTCTGATGAATAAAGAAATTTTGATCAGCTAGGGTCTCATCACTTACCTCTCTCTGCTATGACTTCAGATGAACCCGAGGGCTAGCTATGAGTTAGCTTTCTTTGATCTTCAGTTAGCATAAGCCACTTCTCACAAGGCTGTCCTCCACAGTTTGTTTTTGATATTTAATCTGTTTGGACATCTCAAAGTGGAGTGACTTTGAGGGAGCAATAAGGTGCCGATCAGTTTATAAAGTCATTTTGTACAAAATGACAAATTTCAGCTGCCCCTGGAGCCTGACTTATCCAGCCAAAAAGAAGTGTAGAGAAAACCATTCATCTACCTTTTATCTTGCTTATAAATTGACATAGTCTGGTGTCCAACCTGACTCACAGCCATATACACAGAGAGACACACGCACAGAGCAGAAGTGAAGATTATACTTTAAAAGCCTCAGCTGGGGTATGCTAGCGCCTCTAGCAGGGCTGGCTCTACCTTCTTTGCCGCCCCAAGCAGCTCAAGAAGAGCATCTTTTGGTGGCATGGCTGCAGCAGCTCCACCCAAGACAGAAGAATGCTGAGCTGAAGAGCGACACGCCTGTGGCAGCTCCGAGTAACAGAGATGATTGTTGATCTGCTGCCTGAGTGCCGCCCTGCCAACGACCAGAACGCCGCCCTCTCCCATATGCCGCCCCAGGCACCAGCTTGCTATGCTGGTGCCTGGAGCTGGCCCTGGCCACTAGCTTCAGGTATGTCTACACTGCAGCTGGGAAGCTGTGATTCCCAGCAGAGATAGACTCTCACTAGCTCAGCTGGAGCAAGCTCACTAAAAATAGCTGTGTGGATGTTGTGGCACAGGCAGCATGTCAAACCAGCCACCCACACTTGGACTCAGGGCATCAGGTGGGCTTGCACTGGGGTAGCTCACTGAACCTGCCACCCATGCTGCAACATTTACACTGCTATTTTTAGTGTGCTGGTTCAAACAGAGCTAGCACAAGTATGTCTTCCTGCACTGGGAATCATACCTCCCAGCTGCAGTGTAGACATATGCTTCAATGGAGCTATGCTGATTTGCGTGATCTAAGGATAAGACCCTGATAATACAGCTGGGGGAAAAGAATTCAGTGAATAGTAAATATGTGGGGAAACACATTTTTTCAGAGCATCAAAACTGTTCACAAATTCTGGGTGAATTTAGCAAATAGTTTCAGCTGGAAAAAGTGGAAAAAAGGTTTGGAAATGTTTAAATGTTTTGTTTTCACATTTCTGAAACAAAATGTTTTGACATTTCATTTTGAAATGGTGTTTTATTTCATTTTTTAAAAGGGTGAAAAACATTTGAAACAAAACAAAAAGCAAAATAAAATCTCTTTTGGGTTAAACAACATGTTTCATTCAACTTGAAAGGATTTTTTTTCTTTTAGTGAGAAAAAATGGGGAAAAAACAGTATCGGTTCAAACAGAACAGAAAAAAATCATTATTTGCTTAACCTATCTAATAGTGTTTTTATATGGCTGTGGGGAGGATCTGCTGAAAATCAAAGACACAGTAAAAATGAAGGATTCATAATTTTGTTGTGATTCTGTGAGGTTGTTCAGTTCCTAGAGGTCTTAGTTTCCCACTGGAATTATAGAGTGTAAAAAATACTGTGCATACAATAAGACTGAGATTCCATTGAAAGGAATCTACTAAAATCTCTCACCCCACTGAGTCAGTAATTAATCTTTGTTTCAGCATGGTGTTAGGTGCCACTGAGCTGCTGAGGTACAGGTTTAATAGGAGACATAAAGCCACGGTCCTGATCACCAAGGGTCATTAAAGACTCCAAGACACTATCATAAGAGTAGGTGTTAATTCTGTTCCAGTCGTCTGACCAAATTTCAACATGGGTCATTTATTCTGCCTGTCAAAATATGGATATCCATTTCAGTTGGTTACAGTATTTCCCCACGTTGTCTCTCTATGAACTATCTTCCATAAGCTGCTATAAATTCTATAGATGCCTACCATTATAATCTTATAGCTGGAAAATAACATAAGAACAGTATGAGGGAGCAGAGTGCAGATCAGAAGGAAAGGAGCAGACATGGCTATTTCTGGACCTGAATCAGAGCTGAATGAATAATAGACTTATTTGGGGGTTTTTTTGGTTTGTGGGGAATGAACCAAAAATCCAAAAAAAAATCCATTTAAATTCAAATCAAAATATTTTTTTCCTGAAACATTTCAGTGAAACAAACACTCCAAAAAAAAAAAAAAAGAAAAAAAGTCATTTCAATTCAACTCAAAATTATTTCGGCTGGGGAAGAAGGGTCATTTCAAATTGGCTGTTTAGGGTGTTTTTTCACCCTTTTTTGGTGTGTGTTTTTAAAAATTGGCCAATGTCAATTTGAAACATCATTTCAAATCAAAAAGTCGAAATGAAACATTCCAACTCTTTCCAAACTAGGAGTTTTTTGACCCTTCACTGAATTCAGTGAATAGGCTTCGGGACCCCCGAAAATGCTTTTTTCAACACAAAACTCATTAGTCAAAAAAATTTCATTACAGCTCTAGCTGTAATTCTTAATAGTTGCAGCTTCATTGGCGGCCGCAGCAATGGAGGCTTCTGCAGAGACAAAGATCATGTGATTTTGCCATTGTATCACCTAGAACCTGAGTTTCTGAGAGACTTGTCTGTTTTATAGGTTCCACTGCTGGAGCCGAACCCACTGGGAACCATAGATCTGATCAATCCTAGTGTACATGAGGCCCTAGTGATTGGATGAATCAGTGTCCCTCAAGCAACAGGTGTGACTTTTCACAGCTGATCCCTGCCTTCCCACTGGAGCAGAGACCAAGTGGTCTCATTTTGCCTCCAATAACCTCCAGAAGGTGAGACCAGCATTTGGATATTTTATACTGTAACAGATGCTCTGGAAACAAGCAACCAGCATCTTTTTTCTTTTCTGTTTCTTTCCTCACACCTTTCTTCTGAAGGCCAAGGGTCAAATTCTTCATCTAAGAACTCGACCAGCTTCTAAACATGTCAGTTTGTAACAGTCTCCAGGTCCCAAATGTGCATTGCTGCCGTATGTAGGTCTCCTGCGATGATGATGATAATGATATTTTCTGCTGATAGAACACTTTCATTTTAGAGTTTGAAGGAGTTTTACAAAGATGGATAAACATTTTAATACCCATTTTACAGATGGGGAAACTGATGCCCAGCTAGTCAAAGTAACTTGTCCAAGCTCACAGAATGACTCAGTGGCAGAGCTGGGAATCCAAAGCATTTCTCCAATATCCCAGCCCTGTGCACTGACCTCTTGACCACAGTGCTCATTATCTTCATCATCACATTGATGCTGATCTGAGAGGCAAGAAACTTTGGTTCCGTTCCCACCTCTTCTGTTGACCTACTGTGTAACTTTGAATAAATCACTTCTCCTTTCTGGAATTTAGTTTTCCCATCTATAAAATAAGGAGCAAGATAAGTTTACCTTTCTTAGTAAAGTGCTTTGAGATCTACTGATGAAAAGTACTCTGTTGAGAACTAAGTGTTATTATTTATTATTCTGTTGCAGTAGAAAATGTAACTTTTTGAAATTGTTTATTCCTTTAAAAGATATTAGACTTATGTTTGGTTTGATGTATAGAAAATATGTTCCCATTATGTGTCTGTCTCCTTAACAGACTATTTTGCCTCAAGTCAGATCAACTCTGTTTTGTTTAACTGACACAATAAATCACATAGCAAGAGACCTAAAAAAAGCAACACTAATAGCCCTCACCTAGAGTTGGCATTTTTTTCCTCTTCCAACATTTTAAATGCTGATATATCAGAGTATAAAACACTAAAGAGAAACCTGATCTTTGTTGCCAAGACAATTAAAATGAAGAGCAAATGATATAATAATGGATGAATATGTTACTGTGGGAGCAACTGTGTTAGACCCTTGCAGTAATGAAATATACTATTTGATAGAGCGGAGTGAATATTGTAAAAGGAATTTTGCAAATATTCATTCAGATTCAGTTGAGTCATTCAGTTTTAATGACTTCATTGCTACTGAGTGCCCTTTTATGTTTCCTCTCCCTGAATATTCTAGCCAAGGAGTTCATAATACAAATGTTTGTGGAAACAGAAATTTTGCAGAATATTCATAAAAAGCACATTTCAAATTCATGATCATATTTGCATTGGAAACCTGATTCTGGCCCTGATTCAGGAAAGCAGCCTTAATCAGGCAAGTACTTGTGCTTAACTTTAAGCTTGTACTTAAGTCCCATTCACTTTTGCTACCATTGAAGACAATGCGAGTTTTGCCACTGATGTCAATGACAGGAGATTTGGACAGTTTCTCCAGCGAGCTCTAGATAATATTCCAATCCTTTATTTATTGACTTCTGAATTTAAACAAAGTTCTAAACAAAGCTGCCAGCAGGCTTAACATAAGAATGGCCATGCTGAGTCAGACCAAAGGTCCATCCAGCCCAGTATACTGTCTCCATGATTTAATCTAATTCTCTTTTAAACCCTGTTATAGTTCTAGCCTTCACAACTTATTCAGTCAAGGAGTTCCACAGGTTGACTTTGTGCTGTGTGAAGAAGAACTTCCCTTTATTTGTTTTAAACCTGCTGCCCATTAATTTCAATTGGTGGCCCATAGTTCTTATATTATGGGAATAAGTGAATAAATTTTCCTTATTCACTTTCTCCACACCACTCATGATTTTATATACCTCTATCATATCCCCCCTTAGTGTCCTCTTTTCCAAGCTAAAAAGTCCTAGCCTCTTTACTCTCTCCTCATATGGAACCCATTCCAAACCCTTAACCATTTTAGTTACCCTTCTCTGAACCTTTTCTAATGCCACTATATCTTTTTTGAGATAAGAGACCACAACTGTATGCAGTATTCGAAATGTGGACATACGATGGATTTATATAAGGGCAACAAGATATTCTCCATCCCTTTTTAATGATTCCTAACACCCTGTTTGCTTTTCTGATTGCCACTGCACATTGCGGAAATGTCTTCCGAGAACTATCCATGATGATGCCAAGATCTTTTTCCTGATTAGTTGTAGTTAAATTAGCCCCCATAATATTGTATGTATAATTGGAGTTATTTTTTCCAATGTGCATTACTTTACATTTATCCACGTTAAATTTCATTTGTCATTTTGTTGCCCAATCACTTAGTTTTGTGAGATCTTTTTGAAGTTCTTCACAGTCTGCTTTGGTCTTAACTGTCTTGAGCAGTTCAGTATCATCAGCAAACTTTGCCACCTCACTATTACCCCTTTCTCCTGATCATTTATGAATAAGTTGAATAGGATTGGTCCTAGGACTGACCCTTGGGGAACACCACTAGTTACCTCTCTCCATTCTGTTTGTTCCCTGTCTTTTAACCAATTCTCAATCCATGAAAGGATCTTCCCTCTTGTCCCATGACAACTTAATTTATGTAAGAGCCTTTGGTGAGGGACCATGTCAAGGCTTTCTGGAAATCTAACTACACTATGCCCATTGGATCACCCCGTCCACATGTTTGCTGACCCTTTCAGAGAACTCTAAGAGATAAGACATGATTTCCCTTTACAGAAACCATGTTGACTTTTGCCCAACAATTTATGTTCTTCTATGTGTCTGACAATTTTATTCTTTGCTATTGTTTCTATCTATCTCATCTGCTGATTGATAGATAATAAACGTTCCAGTATTTCAGTTACCAGATCTGCGGGGCTGGATCTTTCTGAAACTTTCTGGTTCGAAGCTCATAAGACAATCTCTGAATCATGTGAGCTTTCTTCTTCTTCTTTCCGTTTTGCCAAACACCAATTTCCCCTTCCGATTTTCTGCTCCTTGTGCCGGGGAGAGGAATTCAGGTGAGCACCTTATTTTTAAACATCCTCCTCCCACCGCCACAAAAATAATAATAAACCCAGAGGAAACTTGTCAGCGCCAGATCCCGCGTTGTTCTAGTTTCACTGAACAACGTCAATATTTTGTTGTTCTTCTCAGGCATCTGGGGCTGAAAGATGACATTCCTCATTTGCAAACTTTGCCTCTGAGCAGAGTCCCATATAGAGATGAACAATAACACACGATCATCCTAAACTATCTGAAAACAAAATGCAGCTCCCATAGCTAATATCTCAAGGATGGAAGAGGAAAAGGCGTGTCATTGCAAATCTTTAAAAAAAAAGAGGGGAAGGGGGGATTTGTTCGACAGACTGAGAATATATTCCCTTCTATTTCTGAATACCTATTATTGTTCACAATTAATCTGGTTTTATTTGCAAACTAGAGGAAAAAAGAGAAATCAAAATAATACTTAATTCCCAGGAAGATAATGGTTATTTTATTGCCAGAGCTTGTGTGTCAACCAAACACTCATCTTTACCTAGGTTAATTAAAACAGCCACACTAACTTCAAGTCTGAAAAGATCAGATTTAAGACCTTGGTCTTGTCTGTATATCACCAGAAGGGGATAAAGCACTTTTCAGAAATCAGAAATGATCTTTCAAAGTCTTTAAGGACAGCAAATAAGGACCTCTAACAAGAGTAAACATTAGAGAAATGTTGCTTGCCAGGTTTGTATTAAGGTTATATATACATGCCCACCTCCCCCATATACACACATCATTTAACGTGTAAATAAGTTCAAAAGAAAATCATAAGGAGTATAGAATGTGGCCAGGGCAACAATTTTAAAGTAACTGATTTGCATGATATTTGAAAAAGAAATTAAAGCAGTTTTAGAATTTCAGAGACTGTCAAGTGACCGAAAGAATTAAAAGTTCTGGTTACTTGCAAATCTTCCTTTGAACCTAAAGAAGTGGATTTGCGAACCATGTATTTTTTTTAATAGAAATCGTAACTGAGGAAATCTTACTACCTATTCGCCTCTTCATCTAATGCTTTTGATTTTCATGAATCAAGGTTAGTGGAGGGAAAGAAGCAACCCCATTCGTGACTTTTGTAGGCTACAGCCCACTTCATTGGATGCACAGAATGGAAGATGTATATATGTATACACAAAGTAGTAAGATATATATATGTATACACACAGAAAACATGAAAAGGTGGAAGTTGCCATAGCAATTCTAAGGGGTTATTTAATATAGATGAGCTATTATCAGCAGGAGAAAAAAAACCCTTTTGTAGTGATAATCAAGACGGCCCGTATCAGACTGTTGACAAGAAGATGTGAGGATACTTAACATGGGGAAATAAATTAAATTTGTGTAATGACCCAGCCATTCGCAGTCTCTGTTTAACCCTAAACTGATAGTGTCTAATTTACAAATTAATTACAACTCAGCAATTTCTCGTTGGAGTCTGTTTTTGAAGTTTTTCTGTTTTAAAATTGTCACCTTCAAGTCTGTTACTGAATGACCAGGGAGGTTGAAGTGTTCTCCTACTGTTTTTTTAATGTTAAGATTCCTGATGTCAAATTGGTGTCCATTTAGTCTTTTGCATAGAGACTGCCCGATTTGGCCAATGTACATAGCAGAGGGGCATTGCTGGCACATGAAGGCATATATCACATTGGTAGATGTGCAGGTGAACCAGCCCCTGATGGTGTGGCTGATGTGATTAGGTCCTATGATGGTGTTGGTTGAATAAATACGTGGACAGAGCGGGCTTCGGGCTTTGTTGCAAGGATAGGTTCCTGAGTTAGTGTTTTTGTTGTGTGGTGTGTGGTTGCTGGAGAGTATTAGTGTCAGGTTGGGGGGCTGTCTGTAAGCGAGGACTGGTCTGTATTGCTTTATCTAATACTCCCCAAAGTAGGTGGTTCACCAACTAACTACACAGGCCACTTGCACTTGTTTTGGCTAATGCCTCCTCTTCATACTCTCAGGGCTGTTTTCTTCTAAGTAGCTTTTGTTGAGCCCATTGAGCTCTGGCAACTTCTTCCAACTCCTCTGCCTTCCCTTTTATATGAGAGAGACAGAGAGTGCTCTGCTGGCACAGAGACCGTAGCTGGTGTTTTGATCATGTTTCACATGACAGTGCCCTCCTCTAGAAGCTGTTAGGGTAAGAGTGAACGCCTGTTGTGCCACACAGCGATGCTAGTGAATTGATGAGCCTGTAAAGAGATTCGTAGGCTGACTGTGGAGTGCATTGTTAATGCTATTAAATATTACTTAGACTACAGCAGGCTGCATGTTCAACAGTTTAAATTTTAATTGCTTGCTGATGCAGACACAAGACTGAATATATGTAAATCCTATTGAAAGCTAATATCATTTTGTCTGCTCAGATGGATTAGCAGCCGCTACAATTAGCAGCTTTTGCAGCTAATGATATTAGTGGAGAATCCATCATACAGTGGCATGGGGTGCATTTAAATTTGAACACAAGTGATATGTCTCTTTTTTTCCGCTGTAGGGGTATTGCCAACCAGATTATGTACAACCCATACCATATTCTTTAGGGGAGGGCCAGGAGCTAGCAGAAAATGTGACTGACTTACTATAACCTTGAGTGTTTCTTCCCTTTCTCATTATGTTCATGGTTTATGATTCCAGCTGAGAAGCAAATGCCTCATCCATTTTCCCCTGCCCTGCTCTTTTCCTGTGACATGGCCCCTGTTTGGGGCAGGGGGTGAAGGTGGAGAGAAAAGGGGAAAAAAAGGAAACTTCTCTCTTGTGGCTAATGCAGTCATTCCAAAACTCATGCCCTATAAAATCTTTATATTGTGTGTATGTGTGTGTGTTACACATAAAAAATCACATTAAAAATGTTAAGGTTGAAAAGTCAAGCATTCAAAAGTTAGGAAATGCTGGAATTGTCTATGCAAAATACTATGTTTACTGCACACTATTCAAACTCTACTCTGAATACAGAATTATTACTTTCCATGTTGGCTTTTCAATGGCACTAATCACTACGGTATCTGTGGGCTTCACAAACATTAATGAATGTATTTTCACAACTTCCTTGCCAGGATATTGGTGTATTATTATCCTCATTTTACAAATGGGGAATGGAGGCAAAAAGAGATTAAGGTCAAAAGTGATGTTGGGTGTCAAGACACCTAGGGCCGATTTTCATATAATTAGCATTATATAGCACTTTATGTGTTCAAAGCACAGCTCCCATTGACTTCAGTTGCAATTGTGAGTGCTCAGAGCTTCTGCAAATCAGATCCCAGCAACTCAAGTCCAGCACCCAGAAAATGAGGAACATACAATTAGTGACTATCTCCTACAAGCTTGGTTTAAGTGACTTTCATAGTATCACATGGGAATTCTGTCTCTGAGGTAGAATATAATTCTCCTTGACAACATCAACTGCCTTAACCATGAGTCCATTGTTTCTCTTCCTGCAATCCCTTTCCTCATTCACTATGTCTTCCAAATTCCGCAACAAATGAGGTAGGGGTCCTACAGACAACTGTCACTACACAGTCCTGAGCAGGTCCAGCCTGTGTACTGAATGAGGCAGTCCTGTGGAAAAAAAATAGTAAGACTCATGTAATTAATTACTGTATCATAATGGAAACACACAAGGAGTCTGATTTGCACCTTAATGTTAGCATTTCCTCATTTTTGAGTGTTTGACTTTGCAACTGAAATGTTCTTTTAACATAGTTTTTTTTGTGTAATTTCCTAGATTTTTCTGGTAGCAGTAATAGGCTGTCATCCTCCATAGTGACCAACTCTAGAGAGGAATGAGAGAGAGACTTTGCCAATGGGCTTCTGCTTTTACTGACAATAGAGGAATGTTGAGACTTGGGAATTCAGAGTTCAGTTCCAGGTTCTGAAATGGAGTGTGCTCTTGTGGCCACAGGTCTTCTGCCCTGTTCTCTCAAGCCTGTCTCTTCTAGCCTTGCCCTGGCCTCAGTTCTCTTCTTTCCTTCCCTGTCCCCAGCTCCTCATATCAGTCTCCTTACCTAGAAGCCCCAGTCTCCACTGTACTGGGCTTTTTATCCTAGTCTTAGTCTCCTTGCCTAGACAATCCCAGTCTTCCCCCATCACCACTCGGACTCTTGTTCCAGTAATCTCTTTGTCTAGTCAGTCACAGTTCTCCCACTCACCCTGGCTCTTACAATATAAGGGTATGGTTACACTTACAAGATTATAGCGCTATTGGTTATAGCGGTCCCCTTATACAGTAATGTGTATAGTGCTATTGTATGTCCACACTCAGATGCACCAGCAGTATAGCATGGCCACATTTGGGGCACTTAATGCGGCATTAAGAGCAGCGCATTAGGGCAGGTATCCCAGCATTCAGCTGGGTGCAACGTGTTTTTTAAATGAGGGGGGTGAGAGGGACACGTTGTGTGTATGCGGAGGGAGAGAGCCAGTGATTTTTCCATTCTTCTGAAAGCCTGTCAGCGAGCCTCCGTTCACAGAAGGCTTTGTTTTCACACAGGCTCCCTCCTTAAACATTTGCATTGCTTATCTGCCGAGTTAAGAGAGAAACTCTAAAGAGGTATTTCTGCATTCCTCCAGCTGAGTTCAAAACAAAGGGAAGAGACGTCAATTGCCTTAAATGGCTCTAGGCATCTCAAGAGATCACTTGTAGTGCAGTGGGTGTCCACATTCTTGATGTAGCGCTACAGCAGCTGCGCTACAGCTCTTATTCCCCATGCGGAGGTGGATTACCAGGAGTGCTATAACTCCGCGGTTATAGCGCTCTACGTGCCTTGCCAGTGTGGATGGGGAGGAGGTTATAGCACTCGTGGGGGCTTTATAGTGCTATAAAGTGCCAGTGTAACCAAGCCCTCTTTGCCGTATTCCCAGACCTCTCTTTTGTCCCATCTGCATTCCAGTCAGGCAGTTTCCTTCTACATGCCTCCTGGGTGACAGCAGGGTGAGCGTTGTGGACACAGGAGAGACAGTGTCCCTGCTTTCAGTTCCTTTTCCTGGCACCACAGCAGCCTGGAGCAGCAATTTCAGTGAAGACAAGGCCTAAGGTTTGACACCTAAAAGTATGTTTTGGCCTATGAGTAATTGGTCTGATTTTCAGAATTGCTCAGAACCTCCCTAACTTCTACTTATATCAGTGACCCAGAACCTCGTCAAATCCGGCCACCTATTTAAGTGCTTAAAGTGTTTAAAGCTAAGCAAGAAAAACTGAAGACCCTCTCAACATCAGAGGCAGTTTTAGAAACATATTCCAATCTGCATATGCAAATCTAAGAGAGGTTTTGTGCCCCAGTTTTTGCACACACAAAACTAGAGTGCAAAAGGAAAGGCTGCTTTGGGGCTTGAACAAATCAGTTAACTTTACTTCAATTATAACCTCTTTTGGGCAGGAGGCCATCTTCTTATTCTGCGTTTGTACAGCACCTTGCACAGTAGAATAGCCCTATTCTAAGACTGGGGCTCGCAGGCACTATGGAAATACTATAAATAATAGTAAAAATAGTGGTAACTTAGAGCTTTTAAGAGTTTTTAGCAACAGCAGCAATACTCCTAGAAATAATCATCTCTGCAGACAGGTGGCCGACAAATGGCTGGCTCATGACAGCATACGACGTGTGTCACAAAAGGGGCATAGACACTACTGTTCAGTTGCTTCTTATTTCAAGTGATTTCTTCATTGCAGAGAACCAGACTTATCTTCATTCTACGCAGATCTCCTGTTATCCCATATTTTCTGTCAGTTAAATAATTGGCGTAAGAAACAGTAGATAATGAAACTGTAATAGCCACATTATTGATGTATATAGTTTCAATGACCTCGCATCATTTCAAGCTTCCTCTTTCGCTCTTTTCTATTGTATCATTTATCGTGGGAATTCATTTGGCACATGGTCCCTGGTAAGTTTTGGGCAGCAAGAGAACTGTTACTATAACAGTTTCTAAAAAGGAGGGGTGAAATCGTGACCTCACTGAAGTCAATAGTTGACTTCATTTGCCGTTGATTTCAATGTGCCCACAATTTATCTCTGGGATTTTTATTGGGGTTGAGAGCGGTGTTAGGTGACTTCAGTACCGTGAAAGGTGCCTGCTTGACAAATCAGAAATAAAATCTCCTGCTTTGTGCATATGTAACTCAAAACCAAAATGCAATTATTATTATTTTTTCTGGTTAGCCCACCCCTTCTAGGCTAGAACTTCAGCATGTGACCTAGAGGTAAAAGTCTCCATTGACCTGCTGTATTGTTTTTAACTGTGTTTACTTTTTAGGTGTTTTTTACTGAGTGGTCCTTGAAGACCATTTTTCAAAACAACTAATGGAAGTCCTGCAGCTAACTCCTCAGGCACCATTTTGAAAA